>CAXITT010000617.1:127395-213184 GCA_964033795.1 Lymnaea stagnalis | reverse complement strand
CTGGGTTATGAGCAGCTGGTAGGACCCTTGGTTATGAGCAGCTAGCAGGACCCTTTATTACGAGCAGTTAGCAGTACCCTGGGTTACAAGCAGCTAGCAGGACCCTGGGTTACGAGCAGCTAGCAGGACCCTGGGTTACAAGCAGCTAGCAGGACCCTGGGTTACAAGCAGACAGCAGGACGCTGGGTTACAAGCAGCTAACAGGACACTGGGTTACAAGCAGCTAGCAGGACCCTGGGTTATGAGCAGATAGCAGGACCCTGGGTTACAAGCAGCTAGCAGGATCCTGGGTTATGAGCAGCTAGCAGGACCCTGGGTTATGAGCAGCTAACAGGACCCTGCATTACAATCAGCTAGCAGGACCCTGGGTTACAAGCAGCTAGCAGGACCTGGGTTATGAGCAGCAAGCCGGACCCTGGGTTCTGAGCAGCTAACAGGACACTGTTATGAGCAGCTAGCAGGACACTCAGTTGTGAGTAGCTAGCAGGACACTCAGTTACGAGCAGCTGGAGGACACTCAGTTATGAGCAGCTAGCAACATATGGTTTTTGTTCATGAACATCTACTAAAATCTCTTATGCAGATACGAGCTTCAAATCCACAATGGCAATTAAACGTTTGAGGTCAGTGAGGTCATAGGAGTTAAAGGTCACTGGGTCGTAGCAAAATAAAGAAAATAAGTCATATTTATTGCAGTTTATTTTATATTCTGATTTCTAAATAGTTCATTAATTTAAACCAAGTTTTTTGTACTGACTGATACCAACCTTTAGTTTATATAGACTGATACCAACCCTTTAGTTTATATAGACTGATACCAACCCTTTAGTTTATATAGACTGATACCAACCCTTTAGTTTATATAGACTGATACCAACCCTTTAGTTTATATAGACTGATACCAACCCTTTAGTTTATATAGACTGATACCAACCCTATAGTTTATATAGACTGATACCAACCCTTTAGTTTATATAGACTGATACCAACCCTTTAGTTTATATAGACTGATACGAAACCTTTAGTTTATATAGACTGATACCAACCCTTTAGTTTATATAGACTGATACGAAACCTTTAGTTTATATAGACTGATACCAACCCTTTGGTTTATATAGACTGATACCAACCCTTTAGTTTATATAGACTGATACCAACCCTTTAGTTTATATAGACTGATACCAACCCTTTAGTTTATATAGACTGATACGAAACCTTTAGTTTATATAGACTGATACCAACCCTTTGGTTTATATAAACTGATACCAACCCTTTAGTTTATATAGACTGATACCAACCCTTTAGTTTATATAGACTGATACCAACCCTTTAGTTTATATAGACTGATACCAACCCATACTGATCTGTTTTCCCATCCACCTGCACCATATGAATTCTGCCATTGCTGTCATGACCGACAGCAGTCCGAGCTGACACGACAGACACAAATCTCTCCAGGGTACCTGAGGAGGATAAGAAGATGATCTCTACACCAGTTACCAATGACCAAATGTTTAGTTATCTGCTGAAAATGAATATGTACAATGCAATCAAAAAACATTTCCATTTATTTGGACCAATAAAGAATATCCTCTTTATATTGGGTTCTTTACTAAAATAAAGCTTGCAATTAGAGACTGACCGAATTTCAGATTTGGCTTCGGTTTCGGGGCAGGCTTCGGTTTCAGAGCCGGCTTCAGTTTTGGCGCCGGCTTTGGTTTTGGTGCCGGCTTCGGTTTCGGCACAGAAAGTGACCATTCGATCAGTTACATTGCGGTTTCATTTCTGCTTCGGCCGAAACTGAAATGTTAACTTTTGGTTTAATTTCGGTTTCGGGCAAAAGTGATTGGGACTTTCGGCCATCTGGCAAAAAGTGACTGGGGTTTTCGGTCATCTACCAAAGGTAAGACTGTCTTCTCTAGGCTGGCAATCCAATATTTATTATTGCTCCATGTCTTGCAGTCATTGTATGTTGTATGACTAATACTCTGCGAAAACTGCTCACAGTTGCATGATGACCTACTTGTCCTTTATTTCCAAAAAAAAATTTTTTAATTAGGCCTAGGCAAATGTAAACAGTTTGAGGGGAAAAAACTAGTGAATAGTAATATTTTATACCGTATCATTATTTTGTTTTAATTTTTCCAACAAAAAAATTTGGAACCCTAGTTTTATTCAATTCCTTCATTTGTGATATTCATTTTGATTTATCAATATCAGGCTCATCAATTTTGTCCTAGGCAAAGGTGAATACTATTGCATAATCCTAGGGAATGGTCACATTTCTCCTAGTATTTCTTTTTTATAAATTTAAGGAAACCTAGACTTTTTTAATCATTTATTGCTCTAAATTCCTCATGATCATGCTCATCAACATTGGTAGTGACGAAATGACAAGTGTGTGGATGTATCACTGGCTTGTATTACAATTATGAAGTAGGCCTACTGCAGACCTGTTTACTTTTATGATTTCGGTGACCAATTTAGATTTCTTGCGATTCTCCGAAGAGACCCGTCAGAAAAACTATTTTAAGGGACCCGGTTAAAAAAAAAAATAATTTCCCCCACCAAGGGAAGTTATGGAAGTCGGTTACCGACGAAATAATAACGTCACCAGCACGGTAAGCCTAATGTGTTGGTACTAGGTTAAATTTTAATACAGGAATATCTTAACAGCTATTTATGAAAACACAAAGCATTAGCATGACGAAAACTGCAAAATATTGAGGTGATACTTCTACAACCTTCACAAATTATATTTAGGTGACAATTTACTTTATTATAGCCACAATAATTATTATAGGTAGATGTTCTAGGTTGTAATTATATTATAAAAGAAAAGGGCACTCAAGGGTCTATTTTGCATGAATTTTGACACCCCCCCCCCCTTCAAATTTTCTCTTATCATACTAATTTAAAAAACATTTTTCTTTACTTTATTATAGCCACAATAATTATTATAGGTAGATGTTCTAGGTTGTAATTATATTATAAAAGAAAAGGGCCCTCAAGGGTCTATTTTGCATGAATTTTGACACCCCCCCCCCCCTCCAAATTTTCTCTTATCATACTAATTTAAAAAACATTTTTCGGAAATTTAAATTACTTTTAAATTAAAATAGTGAAAGCCAAATATTCATTAAATGTTTATTTATTAATATTCACGATGATCATATTTTTTTTTAAAAGAATGGAAATATTGATACTTTCCCCCATCATTTTTTTGATGTATGTAGAATGTATGCGCAGACAAAGTTCAAAATACCTAACTATTTCAGTTTCGGCCGAAACCAAAAAGTTAACTTTTGGTATAATTTCGGCTTCGGCCGAAACAGAAATGTTAACTTTTTATTTGATTTCGGTTTAGGACGAAAGTCATTTTTAAATTTCGGCCCAGTTTCGGTTTCGGCCGAAATCAGAAAATCACTTTCGGTCTGTCTCTACTTGCAATACCTTGGTATTTAATATATTAAGCTGAAGTCATTAAAATTTGAAACCGGACTTTTGAAAAAGTAAATCAATTCAACATTAGACAAGGAAAAAAACTATTTATAAAACTGTAATCAGACCAGTTGTAACATATGCAAGTGAAACTTGGACCCTAACAAAACGACAGAAAACCTATTAAACACATGGGAGAGGAAAGTTCTCAGGGAAATATATGGATCAACAAAGGGTGATATTGGATGGAGAATATGAAACAACCATGAACTGTAGTCTATATCAGGATCCTACAATAGCACCAAAAAAAAAAAGGGCAGTCTACGCTGGGCAGGACGCTTAGAGAGAATGCCAAATGACAGAGGAGTGAAGAAGGTGTATCACCAAAACCCCAGAGCAAAATGGCTCAAAGGCAGACCAAGGCTTAGATGGATGGATGATGTGGGAAAAGATCTACAACAACTGGGAATCCAAGCATAGAAAAGAAAAGCATTGGTTAGGTCTGTGAGGAAGGAAGTAGTGAGGCAGGCCAAAGCCCTACATGGGCTGTAATGCCACAGGGATAAATGTAAATTTTAAAGAAATATTTAGGACTGGTTTAAATATTCAAGAATTATTTAGACTGCTGTAAGCTTTTCTCTGACCAACCTGTCTCTATGTCACAATCCAGCTTTTCTATGACCAACCTGTCTCTATTGTCACAATTCAGCTTTTCTATGACCAACCTGTCTCTAGTGTCACAATCCAGCTTTTATATGACCAACCTGTCTCTAGTGTCACACATCAAGGTTTTCTATGACCAACCTGTCTCTTCTGTGTCAGGACATTCAATCTTGATGCTCTCATCAACGTAACTGGCACCATCCCTAAGCAGCCAGATCACGCCTCCAACCAGCTGAGTGAAGTCTTGATACAACAGATCAAGTTCAGAGAGGTATCTGGCAGATAGTGTTAGACATATAATGTAGCGGCATTCTGCTTGAGACAGCATTTTTTTTTTTTCAATATTTACAGCAAGCTAAAATATGTTGTTGTTTTTTTGTAAATCACTGTTGTAAAACAATGTCATATCTCATGAGATGTATGGTACAGAGAGGAAATGGACACTGGATCACCTAAAGTGGTCAACTTAAAGTACATTTTATATCCTGACTATTCTTGAATCTGTAAACTTTTATTCTGTGTTAAGAATTAAACAACCCCAAAGAACAAAGTTTTTCCTATAAATCCTATAGAAGTATTTTTCCTCAATATTCTAATGACCCACCCACTTTTACTCTGCAGATTTATGTCACCATTACAGAAAAACTAAACAAAACCTTACACACCAAATGCATTGGTGATATATTTTTTTTAAGAATCTCATTTAGCGCAGTTAATCAGGAATTTTATTTCATGAAAAGAGTGGCTTCATATTTCCTACATCTGCCCCTTGAAAAACAGGAAAAACTGATTTTTGGGAGTTGGAGTGAGGCTAAAAAAATAGAATGTGCTGCCATTGGCATCAAGTCTATGTGCCAAGTTTCACCTGGATAGCTTGACGGGTAGTGGGTCAATTAGCCGTCAGAAGATTTTGCCCTAAACACAGACTCCTGAAGTTAATATAAAGGATTTAGAAAGAAAACATTCCTTACTAAATCTGAACATTTACCCTGTATGTGTGAATCCATCTCTAGTCAGATCAAAGTGAACATTTACCCTGTATATGTGAGTCCATCTCTAGTCAGACCAAAGTGAACATATACCCTGTATATGTGAATCCATCTCTAGTCAGATCAAAGTGAACATTTACCATTTATATATGAGTCCATCTCTAGTCAGATCAACGTGAACATTTACCCTGTATATATGAATCCATCTCTAGTCAGACCAAAGTGAACATTCTGAACCCCTCCAGAGTCCTGCAATAAGACTCCATCACTAACAATATTACCTAGAAAAAAAAGAGTTATGGAGTAAATATAATGGCCTACATTTTTGTAATTATTATGAAGGTATTAAAGGGTGGGGGAAGTGCCGTGTATGTGCTTACCACCCCAGGGGGAAGTGCCGTGTACTTGCACAACCCCAAGGGGGGAAGTGCCATGTATGTGCATACCACCCCAGGGGGAAGTGCCGTGTACCTGCTTACAAACACAGGGGGAAAGGCCATGTACTTGCATACAATCCCAGGGGATAATGGCATGTAGTTGCATACAACCCAATGGGAAAAGGCCATGTACTTGCAAACAACCCCAGGGGAATAGGACATGTACCTACAACCCCAGGGGAAAAGGACATGTACCTGCAAACAACCCCATGACAGTGCCACTGTATATAAAAAATAATAAAAACTGCTCAATTTAATGGCAAACACTGTACAAAAATGTAAACCAAATATTTGTCAATGCTTCTTTTGAATTACTTGCTGTTTTTCTTCAGGGTTGCTGAACTCTTTAATTCTTTTATACAATACCAGAAAAATTGACAATATTTTCTCATACTCCCTAATGAATAACCTAAAACAATCTAAATCTTCAAATTTATAAAGGGTGCAATTATTTTTAAAATTGCATATATATTACCTAAACACTGTCCAGTAGCAGTATTGAAAAAACCAGCGTTGGCTGCTACCAGGCACTGTTTCCGTTGCGCTGACGCAACCACCGTGAATCTCTCCCCCGTTCCATTCTGGCAAGTTCCTGGATGACCAGGTTCAAGAACTGAAAATGTACTCAAAGGATTGTTGACTATTTGATGATGGATGTAAGTCTGCCGTTTCTGCCAAGAGTACTCACCAACCTAAAGATAATGGATAACAATATAACACTTTTTAGACAAACATCATTCGGCGACACACAAAGGCGGTGGGTCAAACAAACCTATTTTAAAACATATGGACACAATCATCAAGCTGAATAACAATTTGTATGGTGACACAACATTTTTCATGAATTCCTTTCATTTGTATTTTTTTTTTTTAAATGAATGATTTTGTTTCATAATAATTTCAATTATTTATGTGTTTTTTTATTTATTACAAATACTAATAGTAAAATATGTGCAAGAGTTTAAAAACTGTGATTCTCTCCTTTTGAATAAAATGTATTCCAATCAGTAACGGTGCCAGGCCTCTGACATCGGTGGATTCGTCTAATTACAATGAAAATAATTTTAATTTATCATCGCTTTTAAAAATACCCTTTACTTCCAGTTTAATGTTGTCAAAAATGTCTGGAATTAATGTAATATGTCTTTTATTGTTTTATCCACAAATGAGAATTTAGGGACTTTGCTCTCAAATTTGGTCCACAACATTGTTCAGACAATAGGATTATTTTTAGGTGGTTTCTGCGAAAAACAGCGGGTAAGGCTACGATTGTTTTCATTACCAGATAATGTGAGCCTCAGTATCAAATAATATTTTCAGTATAAAAAATGCTTGGAATTTTTTCCTTTAGAGGAATTCCTTACTTAAAATATTGATCTACATTGTATTTTTAATGCCAAATGTGATCTTTAAAAGATTTTTTATTCTTAATTAGATAACTATCCATTGCATGCATAGTAAAATTCAATTTGATAAATAAAATGCAATTTTGAAAAAAGTAAGTTAAGTTTAACAACAGCTAAACATTAATATCCATGCACCAACTTTAATACAGTGTCTGAATAATCCTGCGCCATCCTTCTAGAAAATACAGGGAAAACATGTCACAAACATCTGCAGATCAGCATACAACGAACTCAGAAAAATCAGCACCATTAGACACCTCCTCTCCCTTGACGCCACAAAAACTCTCGTCTCTTCACTCATTCTTTCAAAATTTGACTACTGTAACTCTCTTCTCGCAGGCATTCCTCAACTCCACATAGACAAACTTCAGAAGGCACAGAACTCAGCATGCAGACTCATTTTTAAAGCAAAGAAACACGACCACATTCAACCACGCATGCAGCAACTCCACTGGCTTCCAATATCCTCTCGCATCAAGTACAAGTCTGCCAATCTATGCTTCAACTCTTTCACTGACCCCCATTTTCCTGTCTATCTCTCTGAACCGTTGCTTCCTTAGATCCCCACAAGACAACTACGCTCTTTCACGGACAATAGAACCCTCTCAATCCCAAGAACCAAAACTAAGACCATCGGTGAACGCTCCTTCTTCTTCCACGCGCCCACGTTCTGGAACCAGCTCCCCTTCCACATCCGTCATTGTGAAACCTCGTCCACTTCAAAAAGTACCTTAAAACCCATCTGTTTAGGTCCGCCTATGACCTGTGATGCACCCTCCCTGCACTGCCTCGTTCTTGGTCTCGGGTTGATTTTGTTTTTATGTTGTTTTTTTCCAATGTATATGCCAAAATGTCCTTTGTTTTTATAGCCATTTTTTAATGTTTTAGCTAGTGTTTTTATAGTCATTTTTAACTTTGTAGTTACTTTTCTAGTAGTCTTTCTTGTTTTCATTTTTATTTTACTTTAGCAGTTTAAATAGCTTACATATTTTTTTTAAAATTGTAAAGCGCTTAAAGCTGTAAGGTAAGCGCCATACAAAAATGCCTGAATAAATAAATAAACTAATCTCGGCGCCTAATTGAAATTGCAAAATAAATGCAAAATAAAACCAGAGAAAAAACAGCACAGAAAGGGGCAAAATTATTTTTAGACCAAAAATGTGCAAAATATTGTCGGCTTAAGAATCAAATAAATTTGGGCATCAAAAATTAATTGGGCAATTGGTATAACACTGGTTTAAATTTCATTCTTTATTAGTGTATTGCACTTCAAAATTGGTCTTTCATTTTATGACACAACTTTAGTCTGACTTTTGACTTAGTCTGTCCAAGCTCTTACTCTCACTCTGGTCTGTGATATGACGTTCTCATTTTCTTGTCATGTGACTGGATAGACATATTCAAACAATAAACTAGACCCCCTCCGTCCTTCATTACTGTCTCGTAATGCTTGCATTGACTTTATCCATTAACAAACTAGCTCATCTATGAACTCACCCTCTAACCTTACGTGCCCTTACAAAGTAATCCGACCCATTGTGCCCCACAGTGACAAGATTTTAATAGATGAATACAATGATGCTTGATTTATAGGATAATCATTTATTACATAAGTTTTCATGTTAAACCTAATGGAACCGACAGTGTGAAATCATATAATTATTCAAATGTACCTCTTTGAGCATATGGTTAGCCTCTATGAGTGGTAGAGTTAATGGTACGTTGATGTTGGCAGCAAATTTGGAGTGCGTCACATTTCCATATTTGACAGACTGGCATGATCGAGTTTCTCTGTGTGTTCTGTGCACTGGACCATGGTGAGTCAGGTAAGGTCTAAGAATGTCCATTGAATCATCTTCCCCAAAATCCTGAATGCTTTGCAAATACCTAACCAATATAAATGTATTGAAAGTAGAAATAAATTATGAAAGTGACTAATAATGGAACAAACCTTTATTTGCATTTAGATTTTGAATATATGACACTTAAGTGTAATTTCTTTGTTTTGGAAATATGTGAAAATGAAAATAATTGTTAAACATTTCACTAACATATTGTATTCAAAAATAAGACTTAGTTTCCTGGCCAGGCACAAAAGAGGTACAATTTAATGGATGCCTTCACTTCATTAAAAGGTCTCTTAGATCAATAAAAGAAGACAGATATATAACTAACCTACACTCCACAAAAATCTGAAATGTGGAATACATACCCAATTGACGCCTGAGTTGTAAACAAAATCAGTAATGAGAGTGTAATGAGAACGTTGTAATACACTGAAGATAACAAAGTGCATTGATCCGATATATGCACTAATGCAAGTTGTCTTCCCATGCATTGACTGATTCTAATGAGAACAAAACTGGTGTTCACCCAAAGTCCTGAAAAATGTTTAACGTGTAATTATGATTTAGAATTTTTTTTTTTTAAATGAGTTAAAAAAATAATCCTTAGTTTAATGAATATTTTCAAACCTGTACTGGTCAGGTCTTTTTTAAATTGTTCAATGATTCCCCCCTTAATTAAATAAATTATAACAAATGATATTAGGTCAAAACACCTATTGAACATTATTAATATCAAAGCAATATCCATTTTTAATTATTATAATGGGTGTCATAAAGTTTAAATAATATCACAATTTGAATATTCCCATAATTTATTATCTATACATGAAAGTGAAAGATGTCGTGAAAAATTAATATATAGTTATATATATATAGACTACTAAAAATGTGTCTTCTTTTACTATTTAGATAAGTGAAGATAAGATAAGGTTTTTTGATGGCATTTTACATTTTCCGCACATAAAAAAAATAATTTGAACACAAGACATCTACATTAAATTATTTCACTAGTGTAATAAAACACCCATTCAGTGAATTCACTTAGTAGTCTTAGAAATATAAGGGACTTTAAGTAATATTAGTTCTCATTAACATCGCTATTCCGGGCTGGTCTCTTCCTTTCTATATCAATAAAGTGGGTTGTTTACATTCATACTAGAAAAAAGTTAGTATACATATATAGGAGTAGCCTGTGCCACAGGCCACAGAGTGTCTTTGTCAATTTTGTCGTGCTAAAAAAATGGCCAATGGCTAATTCATATTCATTCCTCATTACTTAAAAGTAAAAGTTAACTAATATAAAGTATAAAGTCTTTATAAAAAGTCTTAACATAGACATAAGTCATAAGTGATTACTAAATAATACTAGTACTAGTTGACTAGTACTATATTTGTACTTAGCCTAGGCCTAAGGCTAAATAAATTAATTAAGTAAGAAGATTAAGATTAGTGAATACATTAAATAAGTTAAGTGAATATTGTAAGTCTAACTATATATAAGTTGTCTAAGTCTTTGTGTAGGCTATTAGTATTAGTATGCTTAGTACTGTAAAGTAAAAAAAAAAAAAAAAAAAAAAAAAAAAAAAAAAAAAGAAAAAGTAATAATAAGTAGATCTAGTACTAGTTAAGTAATGTAATAACTAGAAATAGTAAAGTTGAGTAAAGGTAAAGCAAATTTAAATCACCTCACTTTTTGAACAAACTTTTAGAATCACTGGCACAATTTTCCCTTTTGTAGTTAATTGTTAAGAAACTAATTTTATACATTTATTTGTCCCCTACGTCTACTTTCAGGTTTATTTCAGAGATCGGTATTTTTATATTGATGGATTTTTTACTTTTATACACCTGAAAGGAGTTATTACCCTTTAAATATTTTTTTTCTGATTCTAAAGAAAATGAGTTCGACGGTGCTCTAAATTCGTATACGCCAGAATACTTTTTTTATTTTTTCACTAATCACTTCTTCTTTTTTTTTTTTTAAATTGTTATAATTACGTTATGATTTATTTTATTTTTTACTTTAAACTTTTTTTTTAATGAAAAATGTATTTATTAATACATAATTATTCTCTTGCATACTTTACAGTTTTTAGTTATCTGTGTTAAAATGTATTTGAATTTTACAAATTAACGTCACCTAAATCAATTTTTTTCCTAAAAATTCTAAAGTCGACGGCATGTGCTTTTGTTACAGAGCCGGTCACAAATGGTGCATGCTGGCCCCTGAACTGTGTGATACAGTTACACGAAGTGCTAGAAGAAAGAAAAAGGGGGTGGTGGGAAACGAACAAAACAACGTAACAAGTTTCAACATAAAACTAATAATAACGTCGGCTAATTTATTCTATTGATTTTAAAGAAACCCTAAGAGATTAATGTCTAGCAATCTTCCACCATAGAAATTTTGTAAAGTCCATTTAAAAAAGCGTTGTTTTTTTTATAGATGTGACAAGTGCTGCTGCATTCATTTCACGTATGGTACTTATATGATATGATATGTTTACCCAGTAGGTATCGATATCTTAGTATCTATGTTTATGTATTTTTGACGTTTTGATAAACTTTGGATGATGTTGAAATGATATGTGTGCTTTGATTAGTCTACATTCCCTCTTCCCCCAAGAAATGGTGTAAGTTATGGCCTTATTATTGATTAGACATCTTGGAGCTAACAAAGTTACTTCCAACTGGGCACAGTTTAAAGAAGACCAATAAAAGCTATTTATAGTTAAAGGTTGGATACTTATGATAATAATTATACTCTTGTTGTTGAAGTAAGCAGCGTTTTTTTTTTTAACTGGGGTGATTCATCAACATTAAGTTCAACACATTTTTAAACCAAACAAAGTTTACTATAATTCAAATTGCATTTATTTTTTAAAGTAACAGTTACATATCAACAGCAAACTAAAAGTAAGGTGCTTAATTTTTTTAAAGTTTACATATTAAACGTTGTAACAACAGGGACCCTGGGGAGGGGGCGATAACTGCAACCTCTCTTCTGTGAGTCACGTTCCTTTCACGCTCCATCAATCAACCCCAGTGTTTCAGCCATTTACTCCACTAGCAGCAGATTACAGTTATGTCTTGCTCAGCTCCTCGACCAACCTTTTCTCAATGAGCAACGAGAGGCTGGGGTCAAAGGGCACGCTGCAGCTGACAAAAGCTTGTCTGTTGAATCTTTTCACTAGTGAAACACGGGAAAATAAGAAAAACAACGTGAGTTATTGATTCACACAGCTCACCTTGACCTTGGCATAGACAGCCAAGACAAGCTATATGGAAATGGAAACATTTAAAAATACAATTCAGCGAATAAGGGCGTATTTCTGAACATCCCGTGATAACTTTGTAGATCGTGTGATTGTAGGTTAAGTATTTAAATAGTCATTCAGTTCAGAGAAGGACGTATACTATGCCCGCAAGCACGAGCAGTCGCGTGAATTTAAGAGGCGCCTCTGCCACTTGATTGCTGTCCCTTTCATTCAAAATTGAGTTGTTGATTTTTCCTAATCACATCTTATATATTCCAGCCCCCATCCCCCTGCAGCCCTACCCCCCCCCCACACACCCCTTTTCAGCCCGGGGTTGAAGACTCTACGCGACGGCACTGTGTAAAGAGATGCATTCCTTTGCTTCCCAATAAAACCTTTTAGGGAAAATAGATGAAGTCTCACTGAAACTTTGAAAAATAAACATAATTAAATTATACACCAATAGTTACTGAACAGCCTACTTCATTCGTGAGATTGTAAATAGTTTATCTTTTTTAAAAATCCGACTCCAGAGCCCTATTCACGTAAATATTTTCCAACTCTTGCTTAATTCACTACAATGGAGTCAAAGTTAGTAGACAGTAATGGAGTTGATCAAGCCAATGTGTCACGGTCATGTCTCAAAATAGTGACGCGAATAGGTCTTGCAACTTTGGCTAATCTTGGGGCCAGGGGGGCAATACTGTCTCTAGGCTCAACATCTCCCTTTTCTGGCAGAGGTCACAGCGCGAGTCTTGCATGAATGGTAGTCAAAGGCGTTCGAATCCATTTTTAAGGATAAAAATACATATTTATTTCAAGAGGGGGATCTTAGGGGATTTCCCACATTTGTTTTTCCAGAACTTGTTGAGCGCTGGCAGTGGTTAGCTAAGCCCCCCCCCCCCCCCCCCCCCCCCCAATGGCCATTTGAAAAACAAAGGTATTCGACAGGGCATCACTAAACACTTAGTGAGAACCGAACTACAGTTTTAATTATACATCTAAGATTGAGTGTGCAGTATGTACAAGGGTTACTACTTCCTAGTGAGTGTCAGGAAGACCTACATTAGACCATCCCAGGAGGACCTTCATTAGACCATCCCAGGGGGACCTCCCTTAGAACGTCAAAGGAGGACATTTATTAGACCGTCCCAGGAGGACCTCCATTAGACCGTCCCAGGAGGACCTCCATTAGACCATCCCAGGGGACCTCCATTAGACCGTCCCAGGAGGACCTCCATTAGACCGTCCCAGGAGGACCTCCATTAGACCGTCCCAGGAGGACCTCCATTAGACCGTCCCAGGAGGACCTCCATTAGACCGTCCCAGGAGGACCTCCATTAGACCTTCCCAGGAGGACCTCCATTAGACCGTCCCAGGAGAACCACCATAATGAACAGACTGTTTATGACTCAACCACCATAATATAGAAACTAAAAATGAGAGTTGGCACAAATTTTAACTTAATCAGTATCAACTTGATTTAATGCTTTATTGCATTGGTGTAATTGAAAAGTGCGTCCCTACCGAGTTTCTGTGCCAGTGTGGATGACGTCTGCTCTGACTTTGAACCAAACAGGACACTGCTGGTGGGTATTGAGCCCTGTGGGGAAAAAAAAACCAACATGTTAATCATTTCATAACTAAAGTGTGTCGCGAATGTTTGTGGGTTTGTTTGTTTGTTGATGTTGTTTTGTGGGAGGGGTCGGGTTAAGGGAGGTTGAAAACAACTTGAACTTTGATCCAATGTTAAAGAAGTTTTAAGGTACATGGTTTTATCTTCTATTTTTATTCTTTAAGACCTATAGCTACAATCTGCTGTAGGCTACTTCCTGTACCATAAGACCTAGCTGACCATCTGCTATAGGCTACTTCCTGTACCATAAGACCTAGCTGGCCATCTGCTATAGGCTACTTGATGTACCATAAGAACGTGCTGACCATCCTCTATAGGCTACTTCCTGTACCATAAGACCTACCTGGTCATCTGCTATAGGCTACTTCCTGTACCATAAGACATAGCTAACCATCTGCTGTGGGCTACTTCCTGTACCATAAGACCTAGCTGACCATCTGCTGTAGGCTACTTCCTGTACCATAAGACCTAGCTGGCCATCTGCTATAGGCTACTTCCTGTACCATAAGACATAGCTGACCATCTGCTGTAGGCTACTTCCTGTACCATAAGACCTAGCTGACCATCTGCTATAGACTACTTGATGTGCCATAAGACCTAGCTCACCATCTGCTTTGGGCTACTTCCTGTACCATAAGACCTAGCTGAACATCTGCTGTGGGCAACTTCCTGTACCATAAGATCTTGCTGATCATCTGCTATAGGCTACTTCCTGTACCATAAGACCTAGCTGACCATCTGTTGTAGGCTACTTCCTGTTCCAAAAGACCTAGTTGACCATCTGCTGTAGGCTACTCGATGTACCATAAGAACTAGCTGACCATCTGTTGTATGCTACTTCCTGTACCATAAGACCTAGCTGACCATCTGCCGTGGGCTATTTCCTGTACCACAGGACCTAGCTGACCATCTGCTGTGGCTACTTCCTGTACTATAAGACCTAGCTAACCATCTGCTATAGCTTACTTCATGTACCATAAGACCTAGCTGACCATCTGCTGTAGGCTACTTGATGTACCATAAGACCTAGCTGATCATCTTCTATAGGCTACTTCCTGTACCACAAGACCTAGCTGACCATCTGCTATATGCTACTTCCTGTACCATAAGACCTAGCTGACCATCTGTTGTAGGGTACTTCCTGTACCATAAGACCTAGCTGACCATCTGCTGTAGGCTACTTCCTGTACCATAAGACCTAGCTGGCCATCTGCTATAGGCTACTTGATGTACCATAAGAACGTGCTGACCATCTTCTATAGGCTACGTCCTGTACCATAAGACCTAGCTGACCATCTGCTATAGGCTACTTCCTGTACCATAAGACCTAGCTGGCCATCTGCTATAGGCTACTTGATGTACCATAAGAACGTGCTGACCATCTTCTATAGGCTACTTCCTGTACCATAAGACCTAGCTGGCCATCTGCTATAGGCTACTTCCTGTACCATAAGACATATCTGACCATCTGCTGTGGGCTACTTGGTGTACCTTAAGACCTAGCTGACCATCTGCTGTAGGCTACTTTCTGTACTATAAGACCTAGCTGACCATCTGCTATAGGCTACTTCCTGTACCATCCGACATAGCTGATCATCTGCTGTAGGCTACTTCCTGTACCATAAGACCTAGCCGCCCATCTGCTGTAGGCTACTTCCTGCACTTGTGTTTTATCGAGGTTCACATGCCGTCGTACATACACAAACGATTGTGACAAGCATTAGTCAGCATAACTGGGAATACCATGCTAAAAATAGTTGGGGCTAGAACACATTGTTTTCTTACGTCATTAGTAACATGAAAAGCCACAGAATCATCTCCAGAATCCATCACCCTGGCCATCATAACATCATGACACCCCCTGGCCATCATACCATAATGACATCACCCTGGCCATCATACCATAATGACATCACCCTGGCCATCATACCATAATGACATCACCCTGGCCATCATACCATCATGACATCACCCTGGCCATCATACCATCATGACGTTAATGAAACCCATCCGGTGACCACGGTGGTCACGTGATAATGTGTGAACTAATGAACTGCCGGTCCTACGACCTGATGCTGGTATGACCGTGAGCCTCGGGGCTTGTTTGGTCAGTGGGTGTATGCTCGCCGCTTGAACTTGATTGGTCAGCTCGCTGCTTGTATGCTCGCCGCTTGAACTTGATTGGTCAGCTCGCTGCTTGTATGCTCGCCGCTTGAACTTGATTGGTCAGCTCGCTGCTTGTATGCTCGCCGCTTGAACTTGATTGGTCAGCTCGCTGCTTGTATGCTCGCCGCTGGCACCATTGCATCGAGAAAAACCGGTTAACAACCAAGGCGACTGTTTACATTCTGTGACCTTTTCATCCTGATTTGTCTCCATTTCTAATGATTACTTTTCCAGAACTTTTTAACCCTAGACATGCATATATTTCAGACACATGCATTGCCAATAAAATGAAGCTAAGAAAGCCATTAGTAGGCATTAGAAAGAAAGAAATGTCAGCGATAGTTTTGCTTCATGATTCGAATATATTATAATATATGTTTTAATGCTTCCCACAAGTCGTCGTCGCTAAGAGTTTATAGTGTAATTTTACAGTCTATTGATAGATGGGAGGTCCCGTGTTTTAAGAAAATATAGTCCTTGAACCTAATGTAAAATCGTTAAAAAGTGTGGCACGCTATTAACTCGTCGACAAATAACAGATTTGTACCGTACCAGTAAGCTGTTTGATAAGGTTAATCTTTGCACCGCTTTCGTCAAACAAGCATAATAATAATAAATGAGGAAAATTGGGTAATTTCTAAAAACGACAAATTCAAATATGTTTACAATAATTATTTTCAATTTTCAAAGTTAAATATTTAAAGATTATCCATAGTTTGTAACATTATTATTATTCATAATACTAATACTTAATACTTTAAATGATATTGCCAATATTGGTAATTAAAATATGAATAGACAATTTAGCAAAATGCTTAAACTTAAATGTTTTATTATTATAACTAACAAACACAGACCCATATTTATTAGATAAGTATTCCTTGTGCTTTAGCTTTAATTTCAAGGCATACACACAACATCCCCTTCCCCCACCCACCCTCCAGCCGCTCCGCACTGCCGGGCCTTACTCAATACACGTCAGGAACTTAGTGAGCTTACTGTCACGTATAAACAATACGAATACCGGTATTTGATTACACATACCAATTCTTTAAAAAATGTTACCATGCATTTTAATTCCATTAAAAATGGGGATCTCCATGCAACCCATTTCCTAATTATATGAACGACAAAACTACAGACAACAAGATGTAGGCGTACTGTAATTTAACCCCGATACAGATGTACAAATCTGATTGTTACATTTTCCGATTATTACAGTAAACTGACATCGTGACCTACTTACATATTTTGCCGGCATCGCTACAGCCATGTTTGATAAAATTGGATTACAACCAACCCATGCAAAGAAACTATCATCAAGTTTAATGATTTTGAAATAAATTGTTTTATCGAGTAAATTTTCAGAAAAATCTGTTATTGCTATAGACGAATTACTTTCCATAATTTCAAAGTTAGAAGTTATTTAGCTGAGATATGTACCGGCACTACCCGGGATGCACTCGGGGGGTTCCTAAGTCATCTGCATAAAAATAGACATGACGTGTCAAAGGGAGTTGTATTCATGAGCGGAAGCAAAAACTAAGTTTAAAAATTCAATCGTTTTTTACATTGTTAAAAAAATATGCTGATACATTCTATTTCATTATCAAATGGTTTCTGATTTCATAGATTTGATATATATAATCATGTATAGCATATTACAAGCAGAACTATTTTTATTGTATTGCTGGGCGGATGAATTTTAAATCTCCCCAACTGACAGTATAAAATAAAAATCATCCGGCTGGGGACTTCAAACAAGCTCACAGCTCTCTTCTCGTGACAGTTAAACTTCACATCTCACTAAAACAAAATGCGTGAAATTGTCCACCTTCAAGCCGGCCAGTGTGGAAACCAAATTGGTGCTAAGGTAAGAGGTCGAATGCATAAATGTGTAAACGAATGACCATATATATTATTTATAAATTACTAGACGTTGGTGCTCAGGATTCTGACGAGGGCGGCCAGGCTCTGCGCCTAAAAACCACGCGCCCTCAAGGCGGGGCGAGGACAAAGGCTCAGCTATTAAGGCCAGTGCGAACAGGCTATTCTTATAACACGATATTTACAATAGCAGTGCCAATAGTTCACTTCAATTATCGTTATCCTCGAACGAATGTTACAAGTGTTTAATAATATATTTTTTTAATGGATGACCTTATTTCCAGTTTTCTTTTTTTCAATTGGGAGTTCCTTCTCCCGCTAAAAGTGCCCCCACCCCTTCACCTTATCTTGCGATACGCCCAGCACCGTACCAAGTTACTATTTAAATTGGGCGGGATGGTCTTTCTTTTGCCCCGCAGGGGGGTCACTGGTCCCATTTGAATTACTTCATTCTTTCAATTGGAGCTCCTGATTTGTTTGAAATAATTGAAACATAAATATGAATCACGGAATAATAAAAATTTTTAAAAAAGGTGGGGGATGGGCTTAAACCAGCGGTTCCCAAACGTATGTTTGTTGGACCAATGGACAAGTTTTGAAATTGCACTAAAGCTAAGGACTATATTACCATATATTTCATGTTGAGCTGACCATGTCAGGTGTGATGACCATGTCAGGTGTGATGACCTTTGGTAAGGTTTGCTCCATTTGCAGTGTTTTATTTTGTTTTGTTTATTTAAACCTAATAGTCCTCCTGCTGGTGTCTGATTAGACACCTTGTGATTGAATCCAAAGTTATTGACACCATTTATTGACACCTTGTGATTGAATCCAAAGTTATTGACACCTTGTGATTGAATCCAAAGTTATTGACACCTTGTGATTGAATCCAAAGTTATTGACACCTTGTGATTGAATCCAAAGTTATTGACACCTTGTGATTGAATCCAAAGTTATTGACACCTTGTGATTGAATCCAAAGTTATTGACACAAATGTGATGGGATTCAAAGTTGGCACAATCTCAAACCTGTCATAGCTTAACATTTATTAACAAGCCATTATGTTATGGCTAAAAATGTTAGGATAGCAGATGGGCTACATAAGAATGACTGGAAGATGGGCTACATAAGAATGACTGGAAGATGGGCTACTACTTGGTACAAACTGCGAGTATTGCTGGGTGTTTTTTTTTTTTTTTTTGTACCTGTTTAAGTACCCTGCACTGCTGGTATTGCTATGGTTATCAGTGTACTGTGTTAATACCCTGCACTGCTGGTATTGCTATGGTTATCTGTGTACTGTGTTAATACCCTGCACTGCTGGTATTGCTATGGTTATCTGTGTAGTGTTAATACCCTGCACTGCTGGTATTGCTATGGTTATCTGTGTACTGTGTTAATACCCTGCACTGCTGGTATTGCTATGGTTATCTGTGTACTGTGTTAATACCCTGTACTTGTTATGCAACCAGCGAATTCAATGGTCTGAACTATTTGTATCTGCCAATAGCGTATCAACATTTATCTGAGTCAGAAAAGATATCTTGTGTGGTTTGTAACTGATAATGGGATTGCAGCCGACTAGTAAGCAAGTTTTATCTGCTGGTGATGACTCACCTGTTAGTGATGACTCATTGTTAACCTGCTATTTTACATCCACAGTTCTGGGAGGTGATCTCAGATGAGCATGGCATTGACCCCACAGGCACATATCATGGTGACTCTGACCTCCAACTAGAGCGTATCAATGTATATTACAATGAGGCATCAGGTATTGTTGGTTTATAATTCCTTTAACCTTTATTTTACAATACACTCAGCTCGGAATTTTTTTTTAAACATAAGGTTTGTTTACGGATGGTATTTTAGGGCTTAACTTCCTTCAGAAAGTTTTACTTATGACAAAATTGTTGGGCTAATTTGGATTAACATCAACATGCAAGAATTAACATGTCACAGCTGTTCTGATGTTTTTTTTTGTGTGTGTAATTTCTTAGGTGGAAAATATGTCCCACGTGCAGTCCTTGTCGATCTTGAGCCAGGCACAATGGACAGTGTCAGGTCAGGACCTTTCGGACAGATATTTAGACCAGACAACTTTGTCTTCGGTCAATCCGGGGCTGGCAACAACTGGGCCAAAGGTCACTACACAGAAGGAGCTGAGCTTGTTGACTCGGTAATGGACGTTGTAAGGAAAGAGGCGGAGAACTGCGATTGCCTTCAGGTAACTCCTCTACAATTTATTACGTTGCACATGGCTGATGGTTTACTTGTCTTCTTTCAGCAATGTCTGGTGATGAACTTTCATTTTTGAAAAAGGAACTATTGTGATATTATTTGGTAGTTGCAGAATTTGTCACAAAGCATTTATGGCCTTTTATGTGTCCATTGTAAAATTTATAAATCTTCCTATTAAAAATGCCTGTCTATGGTTGCAGGGCTTCCAACTCACACACTCCCTTGGTGGCGGCACTGGGTCTGGAATGGGAACACTGCTCATCAGCAAGATGAGGGAAGAATACCCAGACAGAATCATGAACACATTTTCCGTTGTACCATCACCAAAAGTAAGTCATCTTTTCTTTTTTAGTTCTTTTTGTAATATTTGTTACTTTAGTACCTGATTTTGTTTATATTTTTGTTTATAGTACCACACTGTTCATTAACAGAGTTGGGTTAAGGGTTTTTTTTTGTTGTTTTTTTTTTTTTACAGCTGTGATAACAAATAGTTCATGTATGTTCTTTATTTTCCAGGTATCAGACACAGTTGTGGAGCCTTACAATGCTACCCTGTCCGTCCACCAGCTCGTAGAGAACACAGATGAAACATACTGTATTGACAATGAAGCCTTGTATGACATTTGCTTTAGGACCCTGAAGCTCACCACACCCACATACGGTGACTTGAACCACTTGGTCAGTGCTACCATGTCAGGTGTGACCACATGCCTCAGATTCCCTGGTCAGTTGAATGCGGACTTGAGAAAACTGGCTGTCAACATGGTCCCTTTCCCCCGTCTTCACTTCTTCATGCCAGGATTTGCCCCACTCACTTCAAGAGGATCCCAGCAGTATCGCGCTCTGACAGTGCCAGAACTGACCCAGCAGATGTTTGATGCCAAGAACATGATGGCTGCTTGCGATCCCCGCCATGGCCGTTACCTCACGGTCGCCGCCATCTTCAGAGGTCGTATGTCCATGAAGGAAGTCGATGAGCAGATGTTGAATGTCCAAAACAAGAATTCCTCCTACTTTGTGGAATGGATCCCCAACAATGTCAAAACCGCAGTCTGTGACATTCCTCCCCGTGGCCTCAAAATGTCAGCCACATTCATCGGAAACAGCACCGCCATCCAGGAGCTCTTCAAGCGCATCTCTGAGCAGTTCACCGCCATGTTCCGTCGTAAGGCTTTCCTCCATTGGTACACCGGTGAGGGCATGGACGAGATGGAGTTCACAGAGGCGGAATCCAACATGAACGATCTCGTCTCCGAATACCAGCAGTACCAGGATGCCACAGCCGAGGATGAGGGTGAATTTGATGAGGAAGAAGCTGAGGGGGAGGGACAGGAATATGCCTAAATTAAATGAGGTCCAACAGAAGTCATCCATTTTCTAATGATTTTTTTTACTAATCATCTTCATCCCCTAGCCGTCTCTTCAAACTTCAGTTTAGGCTTAAAAGGTTTTGGCTTATCTTTTGTCAAGTTTTCCCATTTTTTAGGCCTTTTTTTTTTTTCTTAACAAAAGTAATTGACTAATCTTTTAGCTCTCCAGTCCTCTCTTCAAATCTGCAGTTTAGGCTTTCAAAATGTTTCATATCATTCTTGTCAAGGTTTTTATTTGTGGTCCAAATTGACAATAAATTTCTGCTTCATTAATTCCAGTCCTTTTGCCAATGTTTGATTTTTTTGTTTGTTTGTAATTTTAATGTCTGTAGAGTGTCAGTATATTTTAATACAAATTTATGCACACGCAATTTAACTTGTCTGACTGTAGTACCATATGGGTAATCATTGGCTAAGCAGCTAATGGCACATCAATTTTGAGTCTATCAAGAGCAAAATGGTCCTGGGTGTCTGACCAACAAATTACTCAACATGGTAGTTGCACAGTCAGCTTTGGGGAGAGACAATGTCCACTGACTTAAGTTTACAATAACCATACTTTGAATTTGGCACTTCATAGACTGGTAGATTTGCATATGATAGTTTCCATCTTTGATAAAGGAAGACCCAGGCCAGCAGCCATTCCCTTCATTCAACTAGACTAGACCTATCCCTGAGCGCCTGTGATACCGTGCTTAGGCATACCTCACCTGGCGGTTCAGGTAGCAGAGTAACTGCGTGTTGGGTGATGCGTAGTGCAGTAGTCTGCTACGCCAAGATGGCTGTTCTTAAGATATCTCTTGACAATGAAAGATGGAATTTTTAATGTTACGGGGTTTTTCCTTTAGTTTTTTTTTTTTACTTTGGCTACCCTCAACCCAATTAGTCATTGGGGATGCGTGGTGTGCAGGACTTGTACCGTACATCATGACAGACTGGTCTTACTACTCAGGGTACTGCAGGCAGATGTCGAGATGTATACTTTCATGATTCATCATTCCGATGTGATGAATTCTATGGTCGGTTAGGGGAAATGGCTAATGTTAATTTCATATAGATAACCGCGTACCGGTATATGAATTATGGGTTAACAATCTCAAAGTTATTCAGTTTAAATTAAAAGTGTAGATACCGGTACTACTTTGTACCATAGAGGTAACTCTGTTAGTAAAAGGATAGGGTTTCTGTGCCACTTTGTATCGTCACTACCACTCACCAGGCGTTAAAGGTGATTTATTTATTTTTTTTAATTTTGGGGAGGGGGCACTTGTGTACAGTGTACACATGTACTTGATGATGCCAACTTTATATCCATATGGGGTGCGTCCATTTGGTAAACTGTTGTACAAGTTGTACAAGACTTGTCTGGTACAATCAAATGGATATAATTTAATGTGCACTTGTGTGAGTCTCCTCTTTAAGAATAAGAGCCTCTATATTTAAAAAAAAAAAAAACAAGTTATCAAGTGTTCCATAACTAATAACACCACGTCTTCCATAACAAGTGAAGTGAAGCTTTCAGCCCCAGTGTTGCCCTTATTCTGTCCTCGTCCATGGACCGATAGACCGGGTCAACTAAAATGAACACCATCACTCGTGTATCAGCGAACTTACCGGTACATGATAAGGATAGGCTTATTCAGAGATGGTCCGAATGAGGTCATGGTCTTTATTGACAGGGTGAGACTAAGTAAGTGAGAGGGGGGTGACGCCTGGGGTCACGGGCGTTATTCAACGGGGGGGGGNGAATGTGCGCACTAGTCGCAGAGCAGTGGTTCCCAGAATGTGCGCACTAGTCGCAGAGCAGTGGTTCCCAGAATGTGCGCACTAGTCGCAGAGCAGTGGTTCCCAGAATGTGCGCACTAGTCGCAGAGCAGTGGTTCCCAGAATGTGCGCACTAGTCGCAGAGCAGTGGTTCCCAGAATGTGCGCACTAGTCGCAGAGCAGTGGTTCCCAGAATGTGCGCACTAGTCGCAGAGCAGTGGTTCCCAGAATGTGCGCAATAGTCGCAGAGCAGTGGTTCCCAGAATGTGCGCTGCAAAATGTGACCCATGCTTACACAGTTTTAGTTTCATTGAAATGTCAAGGAGGTTACTACACATGACGTCAATACAAGGGTGTTCCCATCATTACTACACATGACGTCATTACAAGGGTGTTCCCATCATTACTACACATGACGTCATTACAAGGGTGTTCCCATCATTACTACACATGACGTCATTACAACTATGTTTCCATCATTACTACACATGACGTCATTACAACTATGTTCCCATCATTACTACACATGACGTCATTACTAGGGTGTTCCCATCATTACTACACATGACGTCATTACAAGGGTGTTCCCATCATTACTACACATGACGTCATTACAACTATGTTTCCATCATTACTACACATGACGTCATTACAAGGGTGTTCCCATCATTACTACACATGACGTCATTACAACTATGTTCCCATCATTACTACACATGACGTCATTACAACTATGTTTCCATCATTACTACACATGACGTCATTACAACTATGTTCCCATCATTACTACACATGACGTCATTACAAGGGTGTTCCCATCATTACTACACATGACGTCATTACAACTATGTTCCCATCATTACTACACATGACGTCATTGCAAGTATGTTCCCATCATTACTACACATGACGTCATTGCAAGTATGTTCCTTCAAGAGTATATCAAGTCCCCCGTCATATTTCCTCCCCCACCTCCCCCACCCCCACAATAAGTATATTCAAGGAAAGTATTTGTGAACTAATGTGAACAGTAATAAATGTGGATTATCTATACTTTTAATCCTCACAATTACTTCACAAACCAGTATGTCCCCCCCCCATCCAGCCCCCACCTCCTCCCCCACCACCCAGCCCTTATACCGTACACGTTACTACAGTGAGGATGACTTTAATGGAGACATCGGTGACTCATTTAAGTCAAAGTACTCTCGGTGTGGGTTTGTTTCCATTAACTTGACTGCTCTTAGTTGACTGCTCTTACTTCACTGCTGTTCCTTGACTGCTCTTCCTTGACTGCTTTTCCTTCACTGCTCTTACTTGACTGCTCTTCCTGGACGCAGAAGCTGGCTGACAGGTTTGGTGAATGAGGGGGCAGGGGGGGGGGGGATATTGTTAACACCGATATTTTCTTCAGTTCACCTGTGCGCCCCTATATTGAGAGCGCACTGTTTACTTTCGGCCGACGAAGGATAAAAATATGTTCTAAATGTCACTCAGAACTAAGGCCAAGTCTCTTGAATGAAATGGGTGGATCAAGGGTCTTCACGGGTCATCCTGGGTCTTTTAAGGTCGTCACTGGCCATCATGGGTCTTCACAGGTCATCCTGGGTCTTTTAAGGTCGTCACTGGCCATCATGGGTCTTCACAGGTCATCCTGGGTCTTTTAAGGTCTTCACTGGCCATCATGGGTCTTCACGGGTCATCCTGGGTCTTTTAAGGTCGTCACTGGCCATCATGGGTCTTCACAGGTCATCCTGGGTCTTTTAAGGTCGTCACTGGCCATCATGGGTCTTCACAGGTCATCCTGGGTCTTTTAAGGTCGTCACTGGCCATCATGGGTCTTCACAGGTCATTCTGTGTTGTCTGACCCTTTTTACTGCCCTTTATCTTGCTGACCTATTCTGTGGCATGCTGAGGTTCGGTTTTGTCCGGAACCCAGCGGCGTAGGAAGTGGGGTACGGACGGGTGGCCCGGCACTATTTCGGCCAACTGGGGAGGGGTTTTTTTTCGTGCAAGGGGGCTACAAAATATTAGTCTGCCCCGGATGCCATTAACCCAAACTACAACACTGCTGGGACCAATGGCATGATTGTATGTCTGGAACCAACTCCATTATTGTATACCTGGGGCAAACTCCGTAATTGTATACCTGGGACCAACTCTTTTATATTGTAAGTCCGAAGCAAATTCCTTTGTATTATTTGCCCGGTAATCAAGATGGCGGCGTATTTGCATGATGACGATGCCGCCCCAGCAGTGGATGAGATTTTTATCACGTTAGAAATGCTATTTTTAGGCATTGATATACTGAAGGATTTCGAAATCTTTTTTTGAGAATAAATAATTTTGTTATGTACAAAAATGTTGGTTTACGGTATTTTTCTACCACTGATAATTAACTTATGGCTACCCACGGTCTCCGTGGACTTTCCCCTTCTACCATTGGTAGTACCAGCTAACAACAAGAGTCTTCCTGTTCCCCAAGAGATCATGTCTTCTTGGCTTATACTTTGTGACAACTGACAACATGTGACAATATGTGACTTTGTCAAATAAAAATGAAAAAAAATGTATATATATATAATTAATTTCTAAAAATGTCTACCCTCCGGGGTGGACCAGTTAATGGGAAGTCATTTGTTTTCAAAAAAATCGTGCGGGATGATGGGATACCGGGATAGAAAACCTGTTTCTCACACAGTGGCATGTTGGATACTCCCACAACGGGATATGGGCTACTCCACACCGGAGTAGGCTACCGTACACTGGCATTCGGGCTACCCATATATTTGAATGTAAGCTACCACATACCAGCATCTAGGCTACCCCAACATTGGGATCGGGGCTACCCCCCACACCGGAATCTAGGCTACCCACACATCGGCTATCGGCATCGTGGATCCCCCCCCACACACACACACCGGGATCTGTGCTACCCACATACTGGCATCTAGGCCACCCCCAAACTGGCATCTAAATATAGGCTAACACCTAGGATCGGGGCTACCCTCCCCCCATACTCATCGGATCGGGATCAGTGCTAGTAGTACCCACAGCCAGGCACCTAGGCTGCCCCAACACTGGCATCTAGGCTAACACCTGACATCAGGCGGCCACCAGACCAGTCTCGTTTGGTCGTCTCGTAATTTATCACAGTCACAACATACTGTAATCTCAGACCCGTCCGCCGAACGACCGCGGCTTCACAGAACTATAAATACTGAAAGCTTGTTTTTTTTTAACCAAACAATCACGGACGGGTCTTCTCCGAGTAATTGTCACTTGACATACTCGAAATTCAAGGTGCCCTTTCTTGGTGTTGTGTGTTAAAGACATCAACAACTGCAGTGCTCCATTGTTTCCATGTGTTGATGTTTCCTGTGGTCAGTGAAGGTTGATTTCAGTTTTAAGCATCAACAAATGCGCATTCTGTCCAGGTATTTACACACAGTGAACTTCGTTAACGCTGGCGTGTTCCTAGTGTGTACAGAATCACACATCATCTCTTGAACACGGACGCTTATGTGTTTCTTTTCATCACTGGTATTTTCGAAAATAGCTTTGGTCCAGCAGTGCAGTTGAAGCAGGTCCGTAATAGCAGCAGGAGTTTACAGTTTTGCCATCAAGTTTCACAGCCAGATTTGTATACTTGAAGTTTCTTTTTTTTTTTCTTTCTTTTTTTCTTTCTCTCTTCTTCCTGGCTGAAAGCTCCTGTGAACGTCTGAGGGGGAGAGGCTCGGCTGAGATTTGAACCAGGCGACGAGCAGAGGTCTGACTCACGGTGATCCGAAAGTGTGTGCGCTGAGCAAAGTGGGGGAGAGAAAAACGATCAACAACACAACGACGGGGAACTACTTTGGAGAGTGGTTTTGTTGTTATTTGCTGTTTCTTTTTTCGCCCTGTGTGAGCAGACGTGTTTGAAACGAGTGTGTAGACCGGCGAGAAGGTAAACAACACACAGCACAGAAAGGCGGAGTGACCGAGGCGAAGATGAGGGAGATTGTCCACGTGCAAGCTGGTCAGTGTGGGAATCAGATCGGCTCCAAAGTGAGTACTGACCTGTTCGTATTTTTAGCGATGTTGAAAAGTGGTCTAGTAGTGGTCTAGTCTTAAACATTAAAAGAATGCAGTCAGGCGTATCTAAATAATTATGATCTGGTCGTTGACTACTTGATGGTGGATGGTATTGATGGCTCTAGTGAGGCAGAGAGAGTCCACTGGTCACTCACTCAACGGTAAAAAAGTTTAAGTTTGTATATGTTGAGGAAAAGTGTGTGTGTGTGGGGGGGGGGGGGTAAGAAGCAGACTTGTCAGTTTAAAAAAATCCCTCCCCAAATTTACTTAAGGCATACTTCCAAAAATGTAAAAAAGACCTACTCCCCCAAATGTGCATAATACTTACTTCCCCAAATTTACATAAGACCTACTTAACGATAAAACAAATCTATTTCACGTGTCTAGATAAGGTAAGGTTGGACGTACAAAAACTGTGCATACACTATACCCTCTGAGTTTAAAACAGTGCATTGGACTTGGACATCTCTCTTTGTTCATCAAGTACATCGACACACAATAAATATAAGAGAGCTGCACAGAGATTCTATCGTTTATAAAAGTTTTGGACGAAGATGCTAACGGTTTTTAGCTTTGAAGAAATTCTTCAACTCTTATCTTCCAATCTCCCCACCCTACTATCTTTATTTACACCCCCCCCCCTGTGTCAGCGTTGTATTGTGAATACTTTCCTAGACTACCACTTACTGTGGAGGGTGACGAAAGCAGAAATGTATCCACGTAGACCCCACACAGCAGTTACGTCACGTGGCTGTGCTGTCCTCTGTGCTGTCCGCAGCACTATGTTCACTTTTTGGACATTTGACCTACAAGGTGTAGCAGAGTAGGGTACCGTGCTTTAAATGATACGGCACACACCACAACACCCCTTTAATCTAATTTAATAATGATTTGATTTGACACAGTACATCACTGACACAGCACATCACTGACACAGAACATCACTGACACAGAACATCACTGACACAGCACATCACTGACACAGAACATCACTGACACAGAACATCACTGACACAGCACATCACTGACACAGAACATCACTGACACAGCACATCACTGACACAGCACATCACTGACACAGCACATCACTGACACAGCACATCACTGACACAGCACATCACTGACACAGCACATCACTGACACAGCACATCACTGACACAGCACATCACTGACACAGCACATCACTGACACAGCACATCACTGACACAGCACATCACTGACACAGCACATCACTGACACAGCACATCACTGACACAGCACATCACTGACACAGCACATCACTGACACAGCACATCACTGACACAGCACATCACTGACACAGCACATCACTGACACAGCACATCACTGACACAGCACATCACTGACACAGCACATCACTGACACAGCACATCACTGACACAGCACATCACTGACACAGCACATCACTGACACAGCACATCACTGACACAGCACATCACTGACACAGCACATCACTGACACAGCACATCACTGACACAGCACATCACTGACACAGCACATCACTGACACAGCACATCACTGACACAGCACATCACTGACACAGCACATCACTGACACAGCACATCACTGACACAGCACATCACTGACACAGCACATCACTGACACAGCACATCACTGACACAGCACATCACTGACACAGCACATCACTGACACAGCACATCACTGACACAGCACATCACTGACACAGCACATCACTGACACAGCACATCACTGACACAGCACATCACTGACACAGCACATCACTGACACAGCACATCACTGACACAGCACATCACTGACACAGCACATCACTGACACAGCACATCACTGACACAGCACATCACTGACACAGCACATCACTGACACAGCACATCACTGACACAGCACATCACTGACACAGCACATCACTGACACAGCACATCACTGACACAGCACATCACTGACACAGAACATCACTGACACAGCACATCACTGACACAGAACATCACTGACACAGAACATCACTGACACAGCACATCACTGACACAGAACATCACTGACACAGCACATCACTGACACAGCACACCACTGATACAGCACATCACTGACACAGCACATCACTGACACAGAACATCACTGACACAGAACATCACTGACACAGAACATCACTGACACAGAACATCACTGATACAGCACATCACTGACACAGCACATCACTGATACAGAACATCACTGACACAGAACATCACTGACACAGAACATCACTGACACAGCACATCACTGACACAGAACATCACTGACACAGCACATCACTGACACAGCACATCACTGACACAGCACATCACTGACACAGCACATCACTGACACAGCACATCACTGACACAGCACATCACTGACACAGCACATCACTGACACAGAACATCAATGACACAGAACATACCTGATACATCACATCACTGACACAGCAGACACAGAACATCAGCGACACAGCACATCACTGACACAGAACATCAGCGACACAGCACATCACTGACACAGAACATCACTGCACAGCTGATTGTGGTGTGCCACTAAAGCCCGGGATGGGTCTAAGTGTGACGCTAAAATCTGGGGTCTTGGTGTGCCGCAAAGAAAAATAGGGATCGGGGCACTGTCCCAGGCACCCACCGGGGCCAATCCTCGTTGGATTACTGGTCAGCAATTTATATTTATAAATACACTAGACATAAATATTTTGGCCGTCATGTAAGGATTGCTATACGCTTGACGTTGTGCCACTTAAAAAATATACTAAATTCTACCAATTGTGTTGGAATGTTCTGAGATGCTCAAGGGCGTATCAGCAACAAACAAGTGGTGACACTACGGTCCTATGACAGTAGTTTTTATTGCCGGTGAGTTTCTTTGAGCCTACTCTAAAACAAGTCCTGTGGGCTGCGTCCCAGGGAAGAGCAGAAGCGTTTGACCGGAAAAGGCAAACAAGCAAACAGAGATGTGCCTCTCAAACTTGTCATGCTACTCAGTGCTAAATGAAAAAAAAAAGTTTACGTTAGAGGGCATTACAAAGACTGTTCAAACCATTAGATGCGGCACTACAAAGACTGGTCAAGACATTGTATGGCATTGCAACGACTGGTCAAGACATTATATGGCATTGCAACAACTGGTCAAGAATGGGTGCTGGGTGGCCGTGTGGTCTAAACTGAGCAAATCTCAAGTAGGTGGTCTGGAGTTCAATTCCAGCTAGAGCAAAAACACCACCAGCACCCCGGGTAGATGGGACTCGGATGGGACTCGTTAACCTTGGACGGGGACTCGCTAACCTTGGACGGCAACTCATCTAAGAGAAGGAAACTCTGAAATCAAACCCGGAGATGGAGTCCCGAAAGGCGGACAACATTGGTACAATGAAACATTCCGACAACTCCTGCGACGTCACTGGTGCCAAGCTGTATCATCCAATGATGTTCCCTTGGGTTACCCAGCGGCGTGGAGAGAGGCGATTTGCTGTTGGGAACCAGCTTATAATCCTTCAAGTATAATAATCCCAGGCTATGTGGATTTCGTCCTACGAAGCCCACTCCATCGTCACATTGTGACGGACGGATGCCAGCAAAAAAAAGCAACAACTGGTCAAGACAACAGATGGTATTACAAAGACTATTCAAACCATTAGATACAAAGACTGGTCAAGACACTAGATGTCATTACAAAGACTGGTCAAGACTTTAGATGTCATTACAAAGACTGGTCAAGACATTAGATGTCATTACAAACACAAGACATTAGATACACTCAAATGTCAAATCTTCCAAATAACTACGGGAGGAGGAGGGTGGGGTTGGCGTACATGCACCCTCTTCCCACATTCGCTTGAACCCAACAAATGAAAATGTATATTATGACTAAACATAATCTATGTCAGAAACTAGCGCCTCATTGCAATGGCCATTGTCATGGCACCAGTGTAGGCCTATCTAATGGCTAGCCACGAATTAGGTCGCCCTACTCAAGTCAATGACTCTCAACAATCACTTGCCTCCCCTTTGTTTTGCATTGAAATTGATGTCACCAAGTTGATGTGCTCTGTAACTCCTTACCCACCTCTTTCTTGATTGGGAAACGTTTGTTTACGTTAAAATGCATTCTGTGTTATGTGTGATTTGTGTGTGTGTAAATTATTTGTATTTTTCGAGGTATGTACATTTTCAGTTGCTGTAATGTACGTTGATACGTTTTCTTTCTCTGTATTTGAATCTGTATTTTTATAGAAAGTTAATTGTATAATCAAATATTGAATATTATTAGTATCAATTGTCAACAGCTTTGGGAGAGTTTTTCTTGGTATGCTGGTTTGCAGTCCTTTGTTACATATTGCTCATTCTACGTATTGTTCATTCTACGTATTGTTCATTCTACGTATTGTTCATTCTACGTATTGTTCATTCTACGTATTGTTCATTCTACGTATTGTTCATTCTACGTATTGTTCATTCTACGTATTGTTCATTCTACGTATTGTTCATTCTACGTATTGTTCATTCTACGTATTGTTCATTCTACGTATTGTTCATTCTACGTATTGTTCATTCTACGTATTGTTCATTCTACGTATTGTTCATTCTACGTATTGTTCATTCTACGTATTGTTCATTCTACAGTACGTAGCAATACATTCACCCTAACTTCCAAACCTACCCAAAGTTACCCACACTTTGTATGAAAGGCAATTTGTTCGAACACAAGTGTGTTCGAAATTAATTGTGTGCCACGAAGTAATTTTCTTTAAATTTCTAAATGTTTAAAGGCAGTTGCCAATGAGAAATGCATACAATGTAAACATTTAAATAATTTTAATTTTTGTATTTTTGGTTACATTTCTTCTGTTGGAACAACATTCCTTCATACATATTGGTTTAATACACATTGGTTTCGTACACATTGGTTTCTTACACATTGGTTTCTTACACATTGGTTTCTTACACATTGGTTTCTTACACATTGGTTTCTTACACATCGGTTTCATACACATCGGTTTCGTACACATCGGTTTCGTACACATTGGTTTAGTACACATTGGTTTCGTACACATTGGTTTCGTACACGTTGGTTTCTTACACGTTGGTTTCTTACACATTGGTTTCTTACACATTGGTTTCTTACACATTGGTTTCTTACACATTGGTTTCGTACACATTGGTTTCGTACACATTGGTTTCGTACACATTGGTTTCGTACACATTGGTTTCGTACACATTGGTTTCGTACACATTGGTTTCATACACATTGGTTTCGTAAACATTGGTTTCGTACACATTGGTCATTGGTTTCGTACACATTAATTTGTTTTAATTTCCGAATACGGTATTTTCTGTGACATTGTTTACGTCTAGGTCAAGGGCAGCTGCCCAAATGTCTAATGAACCAGGGTGGTGATAACATTAACATCGCCCAAGAATGCAATGAGACCATGGCTATATCAGGCCCGATCGCCAGGCCCTGTCCACAGGCCTTCCCCGTTGACGCAAACTTGTCGTGACTTTTAAATCTCTGCACACACTACCACGGTCACGTATTTGATCTAAACTTTAGCATGGCAACCACCTGGGGTCAGCTGCTACCACTTTCTTTAAGTGGCACAGTTCCTTTTCCGGGTGATGTCATTTTGTCAGTCTGACAAGGTCGGAATCAATTTTAATTGTGAGCTGAGTGCCCTTTCAATGATCGACGTCACCAAGCCTGGAAAAGCTGTTTCGTTTTTGTAATGTTAAAATGTACAGCGGATAAGCTGTTATGTTGGCCGTGCTCACCAGTCTGTTGGACGCAAAGGAAGTGACGTCACCTAACTTCTATAACATTATTGCCTTTATTAACGGGGTGGGGGGGGAGAGCAAAGACAAAATCCAAATAACAAGTCCAGTATAGAAAGAGATAGACAGATGAACTGAAGAGATGAACTGAACAGATGGACTGAACAGATGGACTGAAGAGATGGACTTAACAGATGGCCTTAACAGATGGACTTAACAGATGGACTTAACAGATGGACTTAACAGATGGACTTAACAGATGGACTTAACAGATGGACTTAACAGATGGACTTAACAGATGGACTTAACAGATGGACTTAACAGATGGACTTAACAGATGGACTTAACAGATGGACTTAACAGATGGACTTAACAGATGGACTTAACAGATGGACTTAACAGATGGACTTAACAATTGGAAGCCTACTTAATTTCAGTATTACCTGCTGGTGTGGGAATTCAACGTCTGATATTAAACACCGCATAAACGACTTATCAAGAAAGTTCCTAGGTACATAACACAAACTAGACATCCTTCACTTGAAGAACTATTGGTAGAAAGATGTTTTTGCACATCCCACCCTCTTCATCACAAATACTTAGGATCGGGCCGTTCGGGACGAGTTCTTTCCATCAGGGCGAGGACCGAAAGATATAAAAATGCATTTGTTCCCCAATCTGTACGAATTTACCGGCGTCCTCCCTCTGAAGTCACACATCTTCATGAGAATTAATAAGTCCCCAGAGTCGTTCTTAGGAGTTTGGGGCCCTAAGCATGGTGCGTAGGTTAGGGGCCCCGGAGGGGGGGGGAGGTCCGGGGGTGGAGCTCCCTCGAGTCGAGGAGAAAACACCACCCACCACTGCGGCTCCTCCATTCTGCCTTCATCAATGTTTCCCTTCCCCTGCCTCCGAATTCAACACAGAATGGTAAATTTCAGGATGAGGAAGGTAACGTGAGTGACACAGACGGCTGCAGAGTGACACAGACGGCTGCAGTGTGACACAGACGGCTGCAGTGTGACACGGACGGCTGCAGTGTGACACAGACGGCTGCAGTGTGACACGGACGGCTGCAGTGTGACACGGACGGCTGCAGTGTGACACGGACGGCTGCAGAGCCAGATAAAAAAAAAAAAAAAAACGGGGAATCGAGGGCGCCTCACGGGGGCCCCATCACGTGCGTGGCCCTACGCGGATGCGTAGTCACGCGGATGCGTAGTCAGTGTATGCCTAAGAACGGGCCTGAATTCCCCGATTTGGCTAAGAGAACTCACTGAATGGCAGTTTGAGATATTTTTTATAAATGTCTTGTCTTCAAATTGTTTTATGTGCTGAAAATGTATAATACAATAAAAAAACCTTTCCGTTTATTTTGACCAATAAAATAATCTGATCTTATCTTATTTACAAAACATGCAAAATGTATGTTTTCTATATTATTTTTTCATGTCTTGGACATGCTAGCTTGGGTACTTTGCTCGAAACTGCCTGAGGACCACTGGCGTGTCCTATTAATATACCTGGTCATGGTCCTCGTGCCTATGCTGTCGATAGTTTTCCTAGCACCGTCCAGTGACACACAGACTAATTGTCCCACTGTCTGTCTGCCGTGTCCCCCACCTCACACCATCTCATACCGTCTGCCGTGTCCCCCACCTCACACCATCCCACACGGTCTCAACGTTTCCGCGGCGTCAGCGATATTTATAAATGCCGTGACGTCATAAATGAAATACTCTCAGACCTTTCACCCACCCAAGTAGTCAGTTGCTTAGAATCGTATGCGATCGTGTGCACAAATCTGATTAGACCTAGTGTTTTAAGACTCTATTCATGGTTACTCAAGTCAGTCAGTTCCATTAAAAAAATAATACCTTATGCAATTATTATCAATGGGGTCAAATTGAAATGTGATGTTTTAAAATGTAATATATTAACTGTAATGAATTGCAGAAGTTGTCCTTTGACGCTACATGGTGACGAGAGATGGGGAAAGGGGGTGGGGGGGTGAAGGGCTAAAACTGTCTCCACGGTCTACTGGCCTCACCAGTGTCCTTTAGCTTGACGAACGGTCTCAATCTTACATAAACTTCTCCCCTCCCCCTGGAACCAATCCTGTTCTCTAAGCCTCTGGATTGTGGCAAGTTTATAGAATATAGTCATAGAACCAATAGGAAAAAGTATTACGAATGTCCATGTTAGGATTTAGCTGTATCTTGCATTTATGTGTATAAACCGACACCCCTCCCGCATTTCCTGATTCTCCGCTCCTGGTCCAACGAGGTCAAGGTCAGAAACGTAACTGCTGAGGCAGGGTAACACATCAAGGTGTCGATCTGGAGTTGACGTTTATACTTGAGTTGGACATAACACGCACAATTGTAACACAAAACACACCACCCACACGTCACACACCACCCACACGTCACATTTCACCTTCATGCAGGGCCGGACTTAGACTTGCTGAGGCCCTAAACTATATAAGCCCCCCCCCCCAGACCCCACCACCCACTCAATTATAAACACACCCCCCCCCCGTCACACACCCCCCCCACGTCACATTTCCCCTTCATGCAGGGCCGGACTTAGACTTGCTGAGGCCCTAAACTATATAAGCCCCCCCCCCCCCGACACACTCACACACTGTATTAAATGACATAATCTGGTCAAAGAGAAGTTTCAAATATCTATTACATCACTCTCTTAAATTTATGGAATGTATTGTCTTTTGCCTATTTTTTTATTTTAAATGTTTATAAAAATCACAGTAATAATTTTATAATAGAACTAATCAACACCAAGGACACTGAAAATACATTATCTCATAAAATGCAGCCCACCTCCTGATTCCTGGAATACATTATCTCATAAAATGCAGCCCACCTCCTGATTCCTGGGTTCGTGGTGACAGCCCTATGATAATCACTGCTATACGTGATTTGACCCGCGTAATGAGCTGCCATGTTTGATGTTACAGTTCAGTAGATATAAGCTGCCATGTTTGATGTTACAGTTCAGTAGACATTAGCCGCCACGTTTGATGTTACAGTTCAGTAGATATAAGCTGCAATGTTTGATGTTACAGTTAAGTAGATATAAGCTGCCATGTTTGATGTTACAGTTCAGTAGATATAAGCTGCAATGTTTGATGTTACAGTTCAGTAGACATTAGCCGCCAAATTTGATGTTACAGTTCAGTAGATATAAGCCGCCATGTTTGATGTTACAGTTCAGTAGACATTAGCCGCCAAGTTTGATGTTACAGTTCAGTAGATATAAGCCGCCAAGTTTGATGTTACAGTTCAGTAGATATAAGCCACCATGTTTGATGTTACAGTTTAGTAGACAAGTAGATATAAGCCGCCATGTTTGATGTTACAGTTCAGTAGACATTAGCCGCCATGTTTGATGTTACAGTTCAGTAGACATTAGCCGCCATGTTTGATGTTACAGTTCAGTAGATATAAGCCGCCATGTTTGATGTTACAGTTCAGTAGACATTGGCCGCCATGTTTGATGTTACAGTTCAGTAGACATTAGCCGCCATGTTTGATGTTACAGTCCAGTAGATATAAGCCCCCATGTTTGATGTTACAGTTCAGTAGATAGGCCGCAAACTCAACTAATGGCTAACAACGGATGAGGTTGCCCTACTCAAGTCAATGACTCTCAACTAATGGCTAACAACGGATGAGGTCGCCCTACTCAAGTCAATGACTCTCAACTAATGGCTAACAACGGATGAGGTCGCCCTACTCAAGTCAATGACTCTCAACTAATGGCTGACAACCAGTTTGTTGAAACATGAAAGATCGCACGACGCCAAAAAAAAAAAAAAGTTACAAAATCGCAACTATGGGGGCACATGTTCCATTGACTTGGTCCACTTCTCAACCTCCCGCCCCGCCTAGCGAGCACACAACCCCCCCCCCCCCCCGAAGTTGCATGCTGACCTACGACCTATGGTGTGACGTTAATGAGTTGGCAGTTGGCAGTTGGCACTCGTGGCTTGGTTGTAATGAGGAAATATAAAACGTATGCCCTCTTCACCCTCTCTAGTGCGTTTAGATATTATATTGACCTAAAGTCCCACATGCCCCGAAGTCCACCATAGCCATAAGATGCATGTGTCATACGATTTGACCAAGGTTGTGCTCTTTCTTTAAATCTGACATCTGCTTCTCTTGTCTTGTTCTTTTGTTTACTTTGACCAGAGGCATGGTTACTTGTGCATATTTTCAAAACTATTTTTTTTTTTTATTCGATCTACTCTACTAGTTGTTGTTTTCGATCTACCCCACTAGTTGTATTCGATCTACCCTACTAGTTGTATTCGATCTACCCTACTAGTTGTTTTCGATCTACCCTACTAGTTGTATTCGATCTACCCTACTAGTTGTTGTATTCGACCACTAGTTCAGCTATCCAATACCTTGTACAACAACTTTGTATAACTTGCAACGTCATTTCCACCAATTTTCTTCCATCAGTTTTAAACTGCAACATGGGTGTATGGATGTGTGTACTTGTGTGTATGGATGTGTGTGTGGATGAAATTACTTGTGTGTATGGATGTGTGTACTTTTGTGTATGGATGTGTGTACTTGTATTAATATGTATACTTCTATGGATGTGTGTACTTGTATGGATGTATGTACTTCTATGGATTTGTGTACTTGTATGGATGTATGTACTTCTATGGATGTGTGTACTTGTATGGATGTTTGTAGGCCCATGTGTAGACATTTGTAAATTTTTTTTTGCAAGGCTGCAATTATACTCAGTTGTGTGCGATTCTTTCTGTTGAAGGTGGCCAGGTGGCCTTATCGGCCAACTTTAAATGTTTGATTTTTTTCGTGGGGCAAAAAAAAAATGGGGGGGGGGGTGTTACAATATTTGAGTATAATTGAGTGAAAACCCCTCTTACTCAGTCAGCAAAAACTACCCCTGAAACGGGATCTATCAAGACCTATCGCGATGACATTTGTAAATTTTTTTTTGCAAGGCTGCAATTATACTCAGTTGTGTGCGATTCTTTCTGTTGAAAGTGGCCAGGTGGCCTTATCGGCCAACTTTAAATGTTTGATTTTTTTCGTGGGGCAAAAAAAAAATGGGGGGGGGGGTGTTACAATAATTGAGTATAATTGAGTGAAAACCCCTCTTACTCAGTCAGCAAAAACTACCCCTGAAACGGGATCTATCAAGACCTATCGCGAAGGGACATGCCGATTGCATTGGGGGGGGGGGGGTATGCTATTGTTTGCGTAGTAAGAACATACAGTTGGTTCCAATTTTCTTGACCAAATCTACTTGGTACCCACCCATCTCTGCCTCTAGTTGTTTGACCAAATCTACTTGGTACCCACCCATCTCTGCCTCTAGTTGTTTGACCAAATCTACTTGGTCTCCACCCATCTCTGCCTCTAGTTGTTTGACCAAATCTACTTGGTACCCACCCATCTCTGCCTCTAGTTGTTTGACCAAATCTACTTGGTCTCCACCCACCTCTGCCTCTAGTTGTTTGACCAAATTTACTTGGTCTCCACCCATCTCTGCCTCTAGTTGTTTGACCAAATCTACTTGGTCTCCACCCACCTCTGCCTCTAGTTGTTTGACTAAATTTACTTGGTCTCCACCCACCTCTGCCTCTAGTTGTTTGACCAAATCTACTTGGTCTCCACCCATCTCTGCCTCTAGTTGTTTGACTAAATTTACTTGGTCTCCACCCACCTCTGCCTCTAGTTGTTTGACTAAATTTACTTGGTCTCCACCCACCTCTGCCTCTAGTTGTTTGACCAAATCTACTTGGTCTCCACCCATCTGTCTCTAGTTGTTTGACCAAATCTACTTGGTCTCCAACCATCTCTGCCTCTAGCTGTTTGACCACATCTACTTGGTCTCCACCCATCTCTGCCTCTAGTTGTTTGACCAAATCTACTTGGTCTCCACCCATCTCTACCTCTAACACCCCCCCCCCTCTGTTAAAATTGACGTAACATTGACGTCATAGACTGCCATTTCGTCAAAGTAAACATGGCAGTGATGCATGGAAGAGTCCTAAGAAAAGCGTTGCTAAGAGTGCAAGTCAGCTGAGCGTCACAGACAAACACCAGGCTCAACGGGGAACGGTCTAAATGTAGATACTCTGACGTGGATGACACCAGGAACGGCTCCTACTTAACTTCTGTTTCCCCTTTCCTGAAAAGAAAAACCAACACAAGCCCTAGGATTCGTCAAATGTGTATATATCATCAGAATTCGCCAAATGTCACCAGGATTCGTCACATGTCGCCTGGATTCGTCAAATGTCGCATGGATTCGTCAAATGTCGCATGGATTCGTCAAATGTCGCATGGATTCGTCAAATGTCACTTGGATTCGTCAAATGTCCCTTGGATTCGTCAAATGTCACTTGGATTCGTCAAATGTCCCTTGGATTCGTCAAATGTTACATGGATTCGTCAAATGTCACATGGATTCGGCTCTGTCACGTGGCAGACAGTTATAAAGATTGCCTATTCTGCATGAATATTTCTCGACGGCTTTTAAAATAATTAAAATGCAACATTACCTTTGGCCCAATCAGTACCACTCTCACCCTGTACAATCAGTCCCACTATCACCCTGTACAATCAGTGCCACTATCAACCTGCACAATTAGTGCCACTATCACCCTGCACAATCAGTGCCACTATTACCCAGTACAATCAGTGCCACTATCACCCAGTACAATCAGTGCCACTATCACCCTGTACAATCAGTGCCACTATCACCCAGTACAATCAGTGCCACTATCACCCTGTACAATCAGTGCCACTATGACCCTGTACAATCAGTGCCACTATGACCCTGTACAATCAGTGCCCCTTTCACCCTGCACAATCAGTGCCACTTTCATCCTCCACAATCAGTGCCACTATCAACCTGCACAATCAGTGCCACTATCACCCTGTACAATCAGTGCCACTATCACCCTGCACAATCAGTGCCACTATCACCCTGCACAATCAGTGCCACTATCACCCTGCACAATCAGTGCCACTATTACCCTGCACAATGAATGACTAACTTTTTTATGCACAAATAAACAGCCCCCCCCCCCCCCTTTCCACCCACAGTGTGCTGAACTGATCTCACTTGTCAGCCACTCTCACTGAGTGGCCCATCGAAAACTGTTACACATCCGCAATGAGTTTGCCATCTTGCACAGCCATCGATGTGATCACCCCATCACGAGTGCAACCAATGTAAGCACATGACTGCGCCAGTGTAAGCACATGACTGCGCCAGTGTAAGCACATGACTGTGCCAGTGTAAGCACATGACTGCAACAGTTTAAGCACATGACTGCACCAGTGTAAGCACATGACTGCACCAGTGTAAGCACATGACTGCCACCGTGTAAGCACATGACTGCACCAGTGTAAGCACATGACTGCAACTGTGTAAGCACATGACATATTTGTGCACTTCTCCCAACTATTTAAAACAGACTAAATATTCTCTTCTACCAGTGTATCCATCAATCCACCAAATCTATCCATTCATTTGTCTATCAAACATTCGTTATTTACCGCTGCCTAAAATGAAAGATGTCAGATACATGACATCTAGGTCATGTGTGGAAGGGGGGGAGCGGCTTTTGTTGGACCGTTGGAAAAAAAAAGTGTACCCCCATCTTTGCCTAAAAATTTCTACCGAACTAACATTTTAACACAACTTTCGCTTTTAGCTCTGTCGTTTACACATCCTAGCTAGTCTAGTGCAACCGACATTCAACATGTATATGTGAGAGAGAAATATGGGGGAAATATTAATATTACCGTATTATGACGACTCTGCGCATATCATTATGTATATGTTACGACTTAATTTGACTTAAAGTGATTATTTGGATCGTTTTTTTTGTTGTTTTTTTGTTGCTATTATAAAGTCATAGAATGTTTATACACATCGGTGGTGAAACATTCTTTGTTCAAAGTTTAAAATAAAAACTCTCGTGCATGTTGTCAAACGACTCACAACAAACTAAACCCATCACCCATCCCGTGCTGTGCCATTCACAACACAACTAAACCCATCACCCATCCCGTGCTGTGCCATTCACAACACAACTAAACCCATCACCCATCCCGTGCTGTGCCATTCACAACACAACTAAACCCATCACCCATCCCGTGCTGTGCCATTCACAACACAACTAACTGTACTAGCCATCGCTAGAAAATCTTCATCTGCGATTTCACCATTTCACCAGGGGTTTTTCACGTCAACCCAGGTATGAGAAATCTGACCCAGTTTATGTAGGGTCGGGGGTCAAGGTTCAACCTTCCACGCTGGCACAGGGATGAGTCAGTCAATCTGATCGGTCATCAAATCCGCGGAAATAACAGACCCACCTTCACATTTTCATCTTTTTTTTTTAATATATAGATGTGAATAAGAAATAACAAAATAAGGACTTGCTTAAGATAAAATAATGCTAAATATATTTTAAGGAATTAACTAATATTAATTAAAACTTTGTTGAAAGAAATAAAACTTCGAACTAGGTATAGTATAAGTATAAACTTTGTATGGAATGACGTGATCAAACGATCCCCTTAAGCGTGCAGCTTTAGAACTAAATGACACCGTGTTTTAATGTTTTCACCAAGAAGTGTACGTGTAATAATTTATGAACTATAAGATTTTCATTTTATAAACCCATTGCACTTGTAGTTGTTTGTTGTACGTCAATGTTTATCAAAGCCTCAGAACCATTGCTTTAGGTTTTATTTCGTGGTGGTTTGACGTGGTTCAGTCTCCCTATTCCAACACGGTTAACTCCCCCTTTCAAACGAGTTTACACTTTTCACTACATCGTACTGGACATTTTAATAGCCAAAGGAATGAAAAAACAGGATGGGGAACAAGCAAGGGAAAACAGAATAGGGGACGTGTGCTATGAAGAAATGAAAACAGAAACACTGCCACTACCGATGGTCTCGTTCAGGGGTCCTCTAACTTTTGAATCAGGGGCCCGATGCACCCATACAACACTGTCCCATAGACTTTAGTTTGAAAAAATGCCATATAATTCTTATGCACATTACACTTGCCTTATTTTTAGTGGGGGAAAAAAAACAGTAAAATACAATACAATACCGTATTTAAATTGAAGAAATATTTTATTCAACAAGTTGTAGGATTTCGCTTTGAAGCGTGGGCCTGCCTTTGGCTAGTGGAAAGGGTCAATGCCCGGTTCTATATATGTCACTGCTACCCGGGTAACCGAACGATTGCCCCCGGTGGCCTGGATCTAGCCCGCGGGCCGTAATTTGAGCACCCCTGGTCTACTTCATTTCAAGAGCATCGATTGATGTGGAAACATTTCCGCTTGTGTGTCATCCTTTATCATTCCGCGCGTGCGTGCTGCGGCAAAGTGCTGCCTACTGCCCTCCACAGCAGTGGTTCTCTTGATTTAGTTTAGCTGGTACCGCCTCGATTAGTAGATGCATTGACTTTGAAATAGCACTTTAAACAATAAAAGAATTGATGGCGTCAAATCTTTTATTAGTATTATTATTTTAATGTAAAGACAAAATACCCGGTGACCAAATCAGGAATATATACCGGTATAGAAATTATGGATACTATTATTACGAAAATATTTTTGGTCAAAATTAGTGCGATTTCAACAAAATAGCCTAAGACAATGAACTCCTATAGCTATAGTAATATATTTTTTTTAAAAAAGCCTATTTATGACGCTGTTGAATCTCCTACAAAAATGTCGATTATTAAAAATCAACATTTGGTATCATCTGATCATAAATTTTATCACCGCTGGGTCAACACGGTCCTGGTATGTTATGGGATTTCGGCCAAACAGAGATGAGCAACTGACTATTGATATCTGCTTTGAACTGGATGTGGCGTTATCTCCAACATTCCTCACACTGTTCCGGTGGGCATTACTGACAGTATTTGGTGGAGCTCTCCTGGCCGGACTGTGATGAAAATCAAGCGAAATACTCTCGTTTACTAATATTTTGTTGCCAGAATACACACATATTTTTAAAATGTAAAAGTGGGTTTAAGCATAACCTCATTACAAAAAAAAAAAAAAACATATATAGTTTATAATTTTATTTTTTAAACAGTTCTAAGGTTTTTATTTTCACATTTGTAATTGTATTTCTTTCTTTTATCACGACGAACCATTATTATGACTCTTATTTGGCCTCGACCTAAGATCATCTGGTAAACTTGTTATTCATGCAATCGATTTCTGCTGTACATTTGTAAATTTGATATTTCTGTTGTACTTAGCATTTGGGTAAACTTTATATTATTGTTGCACCTAAAATTTGGGTAAACTTTATATTTCTGTTGCACCTAAAATTTGGGTACACTTGATATTTTGTGGCAAGGAAATCCGTGTGTGTTTTGTGTGTGTGTGTGTGTGGGGGGGGGGGAGTAATCATTCCATATTCATTCTTAATCTTGAGAACAATTAAGCTATTTATACTTTGTAGCAATAGACCGTAGAATTACACTGAATGTAACAATAGACTGTAGAACGACACAGAATTGCACTGAATTCACCATACAACACTCATTCTCCGTCCACATCTTTATCCTCTTCCCTATCTTGAACCGGCCCGAGTGTGGTAATCTCTTGGTGCCCAATGAATAAAGGGACCCCCCCCCCCCCCCCCCCCCCCCCCCCCCCCCCACATCTTTATCCTCTTCCCTATCTTGGACCGGCCCGAGGGTGGTAATCTCTTGGTGCCCAATGAATAAAGAGACCCCCCCCCCCCCACCCTGACCTCGTGCCGGCCGGCAGCATGGGTCTTAGGCCCGGTCTAGACAGAAGATCGATCGAGGCCCGAGGATGTGCCGGGTGGAACATGTCATGGACTAATAGCATTACATTTGTTAGAATTAGACCAATACCATTATATTGTTAGAATCAGACCAATACCATTACATATGTTAGAAGTAGACCACTACGATTAGGCCCTACATATGTCAAAAGTAGACCAATACCATTATATATGTCAGACTTAGACCAATGCCATTACACATGTTAGAAGTAGACCAATACCATCGGAAATGAACTATGGGAACGTGTCGAGAAAGGTTTACAGATAAATACACAAAGTTTTAACAATGGTAAATTCTACATGACACATAAAGTGGGGTGGGTGGGTGGGGGCGTTGTCAGTGGTGGATTAATGAAATTAAAATACAGATGGCATGGCATCGCAAAAAAATAATAATAAATTCTGTTAGTGTTTTAAACTGTAGGGTGGTCTACCAATTAGTTTTGAACAGTTCATTATAACTTGTTTTAATATACGGTAAGAAATTTTGATTAGTCCAGGAGCTTCTACACTGGAGTGTGTGGGGGGTGGGGGGGGGGGGGGTTGGACGTCACTTGAGTAACCAGGTATTTTAGCCCCTTGTAAGGCCCTTTATAAAATTACTTAATTAATTACATATAAGATTTGTTCCACACATGCCAGTTAGTCATTTACATTTGTTCGTTCCCGAACTATGGTGCATTCTTAAATCAACTATTAGTTTAAACTGAAAAAAAAAGTCAGGACCTACGAGGCTGTCTCATCTTGTAGGCTTACTGATGACGCAACTCACACATCGGTCTACACGAGTGCGCAAATGTTTTTCAAAAGTCAACAAGCTGGCAACTTAGAGTCGTGAGTAATGAAATGACAATTCTGCTACGGGTCGAAGATGTCGTCAGCTTCTTAAATTTTCGAGCGCCCCCCCCCCCCATTTTTTTTTCTTCAGCTAGGGTTGGGGGGGGGGTGGTTGCAAGGCCTACGCGACGGCTCATCCATTGTATGCACTACAGTGCAGAGGCGTCATTTCAGGTTTTTTCAAAATTGGGCCGGGGGGGGGGGGGCAAAACTTGTTCGGCTTGTTAAGTTGTTTATTACTGAAGGCCCCACTGTGCATAGCGATTTAAATAAAACCTGAAAATTCAGGGGAGTGCGAGCAAATGCCCCACCCTGCTCTACCCTAATTACGTCCCTGCAGCAGTGTATTCATTTCTGAAGCATCTCATGCTAAAAATATTTGTAAAATGGACCATTGATTTTCAGCATTCTTATTCACTTGAAAACCCACATAAATCTCCCAATTCTGTATGAGCTATTTTTGTTTGTGCTTTGAACATATTGAAAATCCAAATACTAATTGGCCCCTCCCCACCCCCAGACGGCTGCAACCGCGAGAGGAAGGCTAATTAACTGGCTTGCAGCGGCCTTTCGTGGCAACAGCTGTGCGAGTCTTTACTGCAGTGACTCTCGAGTAACTGTGCTTGAGGTCATCCAATCCTCCCACATTCAAGCGTGAAATTAACCAAAATATACTATAAAAATTATATGTGACGCACATTGAAAACGAATGATTTAAAAAGAGTTCATGAAACGCAGCCAGTTTGCACTATAATTTAGAATCCGTAAATCGATGTGCATTTTCTTTCTTAGAATAGTATGTCAACAGCCGTTACAGTATATAAGATATAATGACATGTGAGTCATATCTATGGTGGGGTTTATGATTTTGTTGTGAAATATTCGTGACTTTGACCCATTTATTTTGGTTTTAGGGAAAAGTATTTTTTTTTTCCTGCACTTGACACATACCTGGCTATAAGTTTTAGTAACATGAAATGATATGAAAATTAAAAAAAAATGTATTTTCCTTCTTATTTTGTTTGAGGATTCAGAAGTGACAAAAGACCATTTTTTTTCCTTCTCTTTTTTTATTATAGATTGTAAAATTTTCGGGGTGGGGATTACAAAATAAGAAAAGATTCGAACATTAACGTATTTCAGTGTTGAGTGTAGTGTAGCACACAATTTAAATTTAACAATTTTAAGTAAGCTATTATAGTCTATAGTTATAGTATAGTATAGACTATAACTATACTATAGTATAGTGACTAAGACTATAGATAGTTAAGATAGTCTATGACTATACTATAGACTAGACTGTAGACGTAGAAAGTACATTAGGGTTACGTGTTTACTATTAAACTATTTAATTTAGTATTTATGAGCATAATTGAATTCAGACGAATTTTGCCTTTTAGACTAAAGTCAAAGACCATTCTGACATTGACAAGGCATTCAAAACGGGCTATTTTAAATCGTATTTGGGGGTGGGATTCCTATTGTTTGCCCATACTTACTATACTCACACATTTACATCACACAGTGTTAATTTTTTTACAAAGGAAATGATATACTAATATTTTGATATTTATAGGGGTATTCCTTAAACAAAACAAATAAGCAAGGTAAACCTTCACCCCCACCCCTTTTTAAAGGCAAAGGCCTATTAAAAAAAAGCAAAAACAAGCCAATAGCTAATTACTAATCAAAATTTAAATTGTTTGTTTGTGGCCTATGCCCCAGACGGGACGACAGGCGATGATGATGATTTGGGGGGGGGGGGGGGATTAATAAGGTTTTACAAAATTCATAAAGACCTCTAGAACAACATAACTATATTTAAAAAAAAAAATCTTAATTCTTTCAAATAAAAGTTTGACAAATTTATTTATTTAATTCTCTGATAATATGAACTTTTTGTTTTGACAGTTCTGGGAGTGCATATCTGATGAGCATGGCATTGACCCAACAGGAAACTACCATGGCGACAGTCCACTTCAGTTGGAGAGGATCAATGTCTATTACACAGAGGCTTCAGGTAATTAAATCAAACTGTTGCTAAGTTACCTTTTTTAATGCATGTTTTACCAGAACCAGATGATGAAAAATATTTAGATATAAATCATAAGTTATTCCTGTGCTAAACTTCAGCATCCTATAAGAGAATAAAAGTTAACTATAAGAGGATAAATAGTTGACATGGGCCTCTTTTGCAAAATGTTAATGCCATTCTAGCCATTTATCACAACTATAATATTGGAATGAAACTTTTGGGTCATATATAACAAATTTATGTCCTTGATCAATGCAACAGGATCATTTTAGATGTTAATTATTGAAATAAGTAAAATTTAATGATTACTTTGTAGAAGTTGTTAAAGAGCTCAACAAATAATTGAAATACACTGCTTTTCTCTCTTTGCTGCAATCTTAAACAAATATATACATTTTACAGGTGGTAAATATGTTCCCCGATCAGTTCTTATTGATTTGGAGCCTGGGACGATGGACGCTGTCAGATCAGGAGCTTTTGGTCAGTTATTCAGACCTGACAACTTTGTGTTTGGACAGACTGGGGCAGGCAACAACTGGGCCAAAGGTCACTATACAGAAGGGGCCGAACTTGTAGATGCTGTCATGGATGTCATTAGAAAAGAATCTGAAAACTGCGACTTTCTGCAGGGATTAAAAAAAAAAAAAAAAAAAAAGGGAAAAGCTCAGTTCTATTCTTTTATTTATGCAAGAGCATTTTGTCAAATAATTATTTAAAATATGCTTCAGTTAATAAATGAGTAATAAGGACTATATAATTTAGTGAGTTTTAAAATTTAGGTATATAAAATCATAAATGTGCAATAAGACGATATAAAAGTTAGTATGACATTGGTCAAGTCAATCCATGTCAGAATGAAAAAATCCACACTTTATTTAGTGGCTGTGAAATTTATAATACCAGTGGTTAATTTGTACCTAGTGGTTGAAGGAAATAAGGTTTGTCCCTGAGTGGATGAATGATCATGAAATGAAATTTAAATGTTGCATTTGTATTTAAAATGTTAAGACAAAATTTTCTTGATTTCAGGGTTTTCAACTGGCCCATTCACTTGGTGGTGGTACTGGATCAGGGCTGGGCACTTTGCTCATTAGTAAAATGAGAGAAGAGTACCCTGATAGAATCATGACCTCTTTCTCTGTTGTTCCTTCACCTAAAGTAAGTCCTTAAAATAAAAATTGGACCTATTGCTAGAACAATTAGAGTACCAGTAAAAAATTAACAATGTTAAATATTGAAAGTAATTGATATATGAAATAAATTACATTAATTTTTTTTATAATGTTACTTAATGGATGGGAAATATTATTGAATTCAAAAGCCATTTAAAATTTATTATGAGTTAATTATTATTTTGTTGGGGGTCTTCATCCTCCTCTGTGTATTACATTTGTCTTTTTTAAAAAGTGTATTTCAACAATATTTTACTTAGATAACATTTGCAATAAAATATTTTGATTTGCTAGTGTGTTAAATTGTTTGTGTTGCCGACCGGTATATTGTATATTTTAAATATAATATATTGTATCAGCTTCAACTTCAATGGCTTTAAATTAAAGAGGTTTATAAGAAGAAGCATTCAGTTTTTTGTGCAAATTTCAGTTACCAGTGTACATATTTCATTGTGATCTCAACAGTGGTCATTTCAAAATGGCTTCTTACATTGCTTATGGTAGGCCTTTATGTAGCTTTATTTTGTGACTGATCTTTGAATTTTCCAAAAGATAAGGTTTCTCTTGTATTTTTTCTAACAGGTCTCTGATACAGTTGTAGAGCCCTACAATGCAACACTGTCAGTCCATCAGCTGGTAGAAAACACAGATGAAACCTACTGCATTGACAACGAGGCTCTTTATGATATCTGCTTCAGAACCTTGAAGCTGTCAACCCCAACCTATGGTGACCTCAATCACTTGGTTTCTATCACCATGTCAGGGGTGACAACCTCCCTCAGATTCCCTGGTCAGTTGAATGCAGATCTCCGCAAACTTGCTGTAAACATGGTCCCTTTCCCACGCTTGCACTTTTTCATGCCTGGGTTTGCACCTCTTACATCCAGGGGGAGCTCTCAATATCGAGCCCTCACCGTTCCAGAGCTGACTCAGCAAATGTTTGATGCAAAGAACATGATGGCCGCATGTGATCCAAGACACGGCCGCTACCTTACTGTGGCTGCAATGTTCAGAGGTCGCATGTCCATGAAAGAAGTTGATGAGCAGATGCTGAATGTTCAAAACAAAAACTCATCCTACTTTGTGGAATGGATTCCCAACAACATCAAAACTGCTGTTTGTGACATTGCACCAAGAGGCTTGAAAATGTCTGCAACTTTCATTGGAAACAACACTGCAATTCAAGAGCTTTTTAAGCGCATCTCTGAGCAGTTCACAGGTTTGCTTTTTAATTATGTTTTTAAAGGGAAAAAGTACTTGAAACTTTTGGAGAAAAATATGTATTCAAAACTTAAGCAATGTCTTACGTCACCAAGAGGCCTTGACCAATAAGCCTTGACTTCAACGGTGTAGAAAATAGTATTTGATGGGTAAATAAAATCTTACTTTGTCATTGAAATGTAACAATCAACAAGATGGCTTTTTACTTGTGATATACAGATGAATCATGGAAACACTATTTATCTATATAGCAAGACTAATCAATAAGCCTGAACCTACCAAGTCAGGCTAATAGTAAAACCATAAACACAAAAGAATATTTTTAAAAAGAATTACATTTTTTAGTTTGATTCTTTTAAACTTAGGTATAAAAAAGTGCAATGTGCTTTAATTTCAAATATTAAGTAAGTTTAAAGAATAAAAACGAACAAAAATATAATAGTGTGCACAAAAATAAAAATGCTAAAGAAAATAAAAGAGGTATAAATTGAGTACCATTTCTATTCTATACTCAGCCATGTTCCGTCGTAAGGCTTTCCTCCACTGGTACACCGGCGAGGGAATGGATGAGATGGAGTTCACAGAGGCAGAGTCCAACATGAACGATCTTGTTTCTGAGTACCAACAGTACCAAGAAGCTACTATCGATGAGGATGTAGAGGTTGAAGAGGGAGCTGATGAAGATGCTGGAGATCTGTAGAAATTGGAGCAGCTCTTTACGATCAGTTGTTACCACTAAAAATTCATTTCCATAATCTGGACATTTCAGTCGTCAAATTTTACCCTTCTTTTTGGTTTGTTAAATTGAGACCACCCACTTACTGACACAGTGTGTCAACCAGAAACATGTTCTTGTTGAAGGAACTCCACTTGGAGATTCCAGCTTGCCAAATGTAATCAATGTTAAAATCTGTTATGTTTGTTTTTGTTTCATGCTATGTATCTTTAATAAATTTGTATTAAAAAAATCCACCAAAGTTTGGTATTTACAGAGCAAAAAACCTATATCAATATTACAATATTTTGGTGTGTGGTTAGTTACCTTCAATCATATTTTGCATTTTTTTTCTCTTTTTTGTGGGGGGTGGGGTAGATCAATAATTTGCTTAACCGACTTTCCAAAGCATTTAATAAAACTGATGTTAATTTAATATTATGTATATTGCATGACCTACTGTTAAACATGCTCAAAATCGGGTACTTACTTTTGGGAGCTTTCATTTACGCTCAATAAATTTCTGTGCTGCATAACCATACTCTATTCTTTTGTTGTTTTCAAATTCTTGTGTATTGTTAACACTCTATGTAGTATAAACTATTGCATCAAATTATTATTATTATTAGTGGTCTTATGCAGCGCGGTAACCCAGCCTAGGGCTAGGCTCACCACGCTGTAAATAAAAATGTTAGCAAAAGAGACGTAATCATGACATTAAAATAAACTACATTTATGAAATAAAGAACATTGAGTAACAAAAAAATTCATGAAACAGGAGTTGAAATTGTATAGATTTATGTGAAAATGGGAGGAAATCATTAGGTTGTCAAAGTTGCCATTAAAAACATAATGGTAAACAGCTGTTCCAAACCTCAAATATCTGACAGGTTCAGCCATAATTCACCTAACAACAAATCAATGATTCAATGTGTGGTTAATAAGTTTGGAGTTGAGAACTTTGCACGTTTTGTTAGCCAGTGCTTTTTTTTTTTTTTTAAATGATCCAGGAAAAAAATGCTTTTGTTTAATTAAACAAATATATATATTTATACACCTGTAACTAATATCTGACAGGTTCAGCCATAATTCACCTAACAACAAATCAATGATTCAATGTGTGGTTAATAAGTTTGGAGTTGAGAACTTTGCACGTTTTGTTAGCCAGTGCTTTTTTTTTTTTTTTTAAATGATCCAGGAAAAAAATGCTTTTGTTTAATTAAACAAATATATATATTTATACACCTGTAACTAAGTTCAAATTGCACCAAAAATAATTGCTGATGCTGAACCCTGTTTGAGCACAATTAGTGAGGGAAAAAAGCACCAGCTAATCCTTTCTTTTCAGTGATTATTAAGCTTTCACTCTTCATGATGTGAATGATTTTAAAAAGTAGGATAGGAGAATTGATCATAAATATAGTGAATGACATAAAACTGCAGGAAGGTACAAATTGTTTAGGGTCAATTGAAATCAGATGTTGCAACAGATTTGTAGTGGAGGAATCTCAAAATTACCTTCCTCCACCCAAACAGGAATATATATGTAAGAAGTTAACTTTGTGTCTTTTATAGAAAAATATTGGTCACAACTTTGAATGAACCCCCAACCAACACACATTCAAACAAGTTCATAAAATCAAAGGTAACCCAATTTAGGGAGTTAAGATGAAAGATAAATATTAGTAATTAAATTTAAGCCATAGAATAAACCCAATAGTTGTCGAAATGATTCACTTTACTGGTATACTAGCATAGTATGTCTCTTAATAATGTTGGATAGAGTTTTGAGGTTGAGGAAATATTCGTCAAGTCTAAAGAGAAAAATTTGCTTTATAAACAATTCGGTTTGGGATGGCTTAGACTTAGTACAAGAGAACAGATCTGAGTGTGAAGGCTGAGGTTTTGTGTACTAACTTAGAAACTAAATCTGAAGTTTTGATGGTAAAGTGTACTTGAATTGAAATATTATTATTTTTAAATATTTAAAATTAAATATTATTTCAAACCTAAAATATTGTATTCCTTGATAAGTTTTTTTGTATACTATATATGCTAGGCCTACTAAAGTATTTATATTTAGTACAATCTGCATTCAATTTCAATGAAACCCATTTGGTTTGGAGCAGAAATACTATTAAATGACTGAAAAGTGATGTGCAATTTTTAATTTTTTTTTACACAATTGACATTTGGTCATTGTGGATTAAGTAGACTAGACTAGTAAACCGTTTTAAAATAAATTGGTAGCATTATTTAAATATTTTATAATAGAATTGAATTATCTGTTTGTTTTCAGTAAAAATTAAACATAAATCTACTTAAAATATTAAAATTAAAAAGATATTTGTTGTTCAGTATTTCATTTTGGTGCTGGCAGAAAAGTAACGTTAAATTGAAACGGATACCTTTTTCTCATGTACACCGTAAGAGTCCGCACACAGGCGCACATTGAGCGTACTTCCAAGCTGTGAGTGATTCATTACATATAGAGTAATATTTAATTTTTGCAAAATAAAACTACAATAAATTAGACCAAAATTAGTTTGTATATTCAAGCAAATGAAGCAGAAATAGTTTAGTTGTCATTCGCACTTTGCAAATCCCATTTACACTCTCTTGCATCATCACACTTTTTTTTTTTTTACACCTGGCAAGATTTAAGACACAAAATACAAGTTTATTTTTGCATTGTAGTTGTAATAATAGGCATTGGCATAGGCCTATTGCATAGCAGACGAAATATATTGCTATTGTTGGTATTACGACCGATTGCAATTTTTGGGAGCCCAATTTTTTAAAAACTAACTGGTACATTCTAGTTTCTGGTACTAGGAAATAGAAGTGCATAAAGTAAGGGAATTAATGTATTGCTATTTATTATATAAACATAGAAGTAGAAGGCCGCTAAGCAAAAGTAAGGTCTAGAACTAGACTCTAGTCTAGAGTCCAGACACATTTTTTCTAGAGTCTAGAGGCCTATTCTATTGATTCTGAGTTAGTGGAGTTTGTGCCGGTATTCCGTTTGTGCCTATATATTATATTAGCAGCCACCTGGTTTGTTATGTTTTATAAGTATATAATATAGTATATATAGATTATATAGACTATCTATAAATTATAGATTCGGGACACTTTATTCAGGCACCCTTTCAAAATTCAAGTTTAGTTAGATGCATTTCTGAATTTCTGCTCAGTGCTGTTTTTGTCAGATCTAGGAAAGATTAAATGACTTCTGATGAAAGGCTTATTTTTGTTTGAAAATTTAAAAAAATGTGTGGAGACACCAGCATATGATGCCATAGCCATATGCTATACTATGTCAAACTCGCTCATGTCTCATCATTTTCAGTGTTCAGTTTCAGCATATCTGGGACTATAGTTAGATTCTAAGCCAGGGCTAAATTAACTAAATATTCATAGGCACCGCTGCCTGGTTTTGTGATCAATAATTAATAATAACATTTAATATACCACTGGTAATACAATACTTGAACCAACATAAACATGGTTGAAATTATTTTGAATAAAATATTAGGGCCATACTAGGCTACTAGGGCTAAAATTTAAATGTGTATGATTCATGAGGATAACAACTTAAAATAGTGTGCAATTTATTTTATATAGGACCTATTATTTGCTGTACTGCATAGGCTTACTGTATACAGACCTGTTTACTCGTAGGATTTTGGCGTACAATGTACGATTTTGAGGTGTATACATTATATACACTGATGTTTATTTTACTATTAAGATAATGTATTGATTGATTTTTTGATGATATTGTACGATTTTAAGAGTTTGAGGGTAAACAGGTCTGCTGTATAACAATTATTATGTTAATTTTAATGTAATAGTCTATATTTGATAATTAGGTTATATAAGCCTATCATGAATCATGTAGGTCTGATATTTGTTTGCGATTTTTAAAATAGGCCTAAGTGTTTCTTTAACCACTTTGCTACCGATGACGTCGACGCGATCTCACAGTCACCCACTTTCAATTACCAAGGACGTCACATTGTCGTCATAACAAAAAATTAAGAACTTTTCTGAAATACCAAGGACTTCACGTCGACGTCAAATTTCAATGCCATATATTTCCTTATTCGTTAATCTATAGAGAAGTTAAAAAGCGAATCGGATAGAGTTCATAGAGAATAAATATACCGAAAATTCCATTTGCTAAGTTTTTTATTGATGAGTCAGAAAAAAATCGATGCCAAAATCCTGCAGTAGTGAAGGGGTTAAAAGCAAACGATTTTATGTTTAAGACTATCAAAACAACTCAAAGTAATAATTGGTACTGTATATGGAAAATTTCCACATGTACATCTCACACACTGTCAAAGTTTAACAATTTGATCCTTAGCTTTTAGCAAACTTCATGTTTGACAGGCATACTGCAAATAAGAGATAAATAAGATTTAAAAAATAAGAACAGAACAAACAAAAATGAAAACAGACCTAACTTGAAAAAAAAATTATTTAATTTTAAAATTTTGGTGAAAAGGATGTGTTACGAATTAAAATAGTTCTGGAAATGTTTCACTTTCAGAAAAATAAAATTAGGGATGGGTTTGATCCCATGAGGAGTATATCCATTGGGTTATTTCTTTTGGGTGCTATCATACTTTTTGTTTCTTCTTCTTCTTCTTCTTCTATATCTTAAGGGCCCACGATCAATTTATTGATCATTTTGGCTCCTATGCAGCCATGTTTGTTTTGTTTCATATAAAGTTTCTTAAAACTGTAAAAATTAACATTGCATACACTTTAACTGTGTCTTATAAGTGTTAAGCAAGGAAGTATCTTTCAAATAAAAATGTATTTTAAATCTTGTTTATATTTCAAATATATTGTTAAAGCAAATACATAAAAAGCAGACAAGTTTCAAGTATATAATAAATCCTCAGGTTATAACTACTAAAAAAGGAGAATGATGAACGCAGATCAAGTTAGAGACAGCTTTATTAACTTTTTCAAGGAAAAGGAACATACATATGTCCACTCATCTTCAACAATCCCCCTGGAAGATCCAACACTTTTATTTGCAAATGCTGGTATGAATCAGGTATGGAAATTATCTAAAGTGAAAGGAAAGGAGGAATAATAAGAGTAATTTTCTGTCTGCACTTTTTGTTTGTTTGTGCTTATATAGATGCACATTTTGATGATATTCTTTTTCATGTCCTTTGCTTTAACTGTTTTTGACAGTAATTCATATGTTAAATGCATATGTTTAATATATGTATTAAGGTATAAAAATATAAACTGCTTATATTTTTTTGTACATATAAATAAAATAATATTTAGAACAACTTCAATTTTATTTTATTTTTTCTTCCAGTTTAAGCCCATTTTCCTGGGTATAGCAGATCCCAATAGTGATATGGCAAAATACATTAGGGTTGTGAATTCTCAAAAATGTGTCCGTGCCGGCGGGAAACATAATGACTTGGACGATGTGGGGAAAGATGTATACCATCATACATTTTTTGAGATGTTGGGTAACTGGTCTTTTGGAGACTATTATAAGGTAATTTTTTTAATTGTATTATTGTTGCAATTTAGTAGATAATTTTTTTAAGTTCGTATTATAAATTAATTTTAAAAATAAAAAACCTCCTGATCTAGTGATGTATGCAGCTCTTTGAATGAATTAATGGAATTCTTTTCATTATTAAACATAATATTTTTCACTATAAAAATACTGAATCAAAAAAATTAATTGTATTATTTGCTTTAATGTAGTTTCTAAATTTCAAGTATTAGTATTAAAATATTATTCCTGGGGTCATGCAAAGTCAGCTGCCTGAGGCTCCCTAAATATTTCCTTAGCTGATATAAATTATAAATGGCTCCTCACTCAAATAAAATTAGCTTAAGGAATGCTAATTTTTAATCATATATGAAAAAAGTACTCGGCTCATGAATCATTAATAAAAAAAGTTATTTCAGTAAGCTTTCTTTGTTATTCACACAGAAAGAGGTTTGTACCTGGGCCTATGAGTATTTGGTTGGCAGACTGAAACTGGACAAAAACCGCCTCTATGTGACTTATTTCGGTGGAAACACTGAAATGGGGCTAGAACCAGATAATGAGGCGCGTGACATTTGGATCAGTCTAGGGTAATTACATTGCTTCTGAAAATAATGCAATCGTGGGCCATAAATATTAAAGTGGAAAAAATCACCTTTTATACAAAATTTAGAGTTCTTTCTTATTAGAGCTTGCTTTAAGGATTAAGATTCTGTATAATTTGTTATATTAGAATTTTGTTTAGCATTAATTATTTTAGAATATATTTTTAGAATTAATCATGTTAGATTTTATTTTTAGACACTTCGATTGTAATAATTTCCATTTTTAATTATTTTTCTTTTACAAAGAATGGAACCAGAAAGGGTGTTGCCATTTGGAATGAAAGATAACTTCTGGGAGATGGGTGAGACAGGACCATGTGGCCCTTGCTCGGAAATCCATTTTGATCGTATTGGTGGCCGAAATGCCAAGGACCAGGTCAACAAAGATGATCCTGATGTTTTGGAGATCTGGAATCTTGTATTCATTCAGTACAACAGGTTAGCAAGGAAAATATTATTGAAAGCAAAACTGTTCATGTTAGCATTACAGTTTATGATAATTTCTTTGTGAACTCTCAGGTCTGATCTTGAGAAAAGCTGGTGGGATTTATAATATAATGAGAACAGGACATGATAAAATTAATTATATCTATCATCAAAGTGAATATTGTCATTAAGTCCTTCTTTGACTTATTTGCTCTCAGTGGGGCATAGGCCATTCAAAAATTATTCTTTCCATTTACCCCAGTTCTGAGCTATTGTTTTCATGCTGATTTCACTACTCACTGTTTCTCTCATTCTCTTTCGAGTTCCTTTTTACACATTACAAGTTCTTTTTTCTCTCTGCCATCCTGTGGATTCCATGACAGACACAGTTGAGCTATATTTGTTATCTCGTTTTAGTTATAGTAAATCAAATAAAGATTGCTAGACTAAAAAAGAACAAAAATCCTTAAATTAGTTTGTCAGAGCCCAGGTTTAGTTGTCTTATTTGTGTGTACAAATTTGGCTCCAGGAATATCTTTAATGCATTGTTCTTAAGATTGAAAATTTTTGGCACAGGGAAACTGATGGCTCTCTGAAGTCCTTACCCAGAAAACATATCGACTGTGGCATGGGCTTTGAGCGTATGGTTTCTGTTGTCCAAAACAAAAGATCTAATTATGACACTGACCTCTTCCAACCTCTATTCCAAGCCATTCAGAAGGTATGTTACGACTTATTCCCCCTGAAGGTATATTAAAATATGAATCAATTAATATTTTGTTTTGTGTTATTTTAAAATAATTTTGTTGCCGTTGAAATATAGATTTTTAACTTAATGAGCTTGTCACAAAGGGGAATAATTTTGTGTTAATCTATATGAATTACCCTATCGTCTGCTTACATTATTTCTTCTGTCTTATGTGAAGTTTAAACACAATTATTTAACCCAAAGGCCACTGGTTGCCCGGAGTATCAGGGACGTGTCGGTGCTGCAGACACAGATGGGGTGGATATGGCTTACAGAGTTCTGGGGGATCATGCTAGAACTATTACTGTAACCCTAGCTGATGGGGGACGTCCCGATAATACAGGAAGAGGGTAGGATTTTTAGTTTTCATTTTGCCTCAATTCAAGCCACTCAATGTGCAATGGTCATATCTATTCTTGGCCTTTTTTCAGACTATATGAGATGCATCTTTTTTTTATTAAGTAGTTATATAGAGATTTAAAAAAAAACTCTTTTCAGCTATGTTTTGAGAAGAATTTTGAGACGTGCTGTGAGATATGCCACTGAAAAATTGAATGCTAAACCTGGAATGTTTGCTTCACTTGTTGACACTGTTGTACAGCTATTGGTAAGGATCTTGTTTTTTTTTGTGTGGTTGTATATCAGTTCTTAACAAGGCACTGGCTGTCTTCTTTTGCCATAGATAATTTCATGACCGGATTTGTAGAAAATTTGTTAAGGTATTAAACAAAATAATTAATCATATTTTTTATTTATATTTTACAGGGGACAAAAGTTTTGTTATGTGCTAATGGAGTGCAAAAATGTTTAATTACATTAAATAAATCTGGAACAATCAACATGCTTTTTACCATAATTGTTATTAAGTTATTTTTATTATTTTTGTATTTCTCAGGGTGATGCATTTCCTGAAGTAAAAAAAGATCCTGAAACAGTAAGAACATTTTCTTTAAAAATGTGCTCTTTATTTTGTTTACAAATATTTTTCATTTCATTTTTTTTTCATATAAATGATGGGGAAAAAAAAATTATTTAACTTTTCTTCTTTCAGCTTTAAATCTTATATTTTCCATTTAAATCATCTAGATTAAGGAAATCATAAATGAAGAGGAGGCTCAATTTCTCAAGACATTGTCAAGAGGTCGTCGATTGCTGGAGAGAAGCATCAACAAAATGGGTGATGTCAAAACTCTGCCAGGTAGTTAAAAATTACAAGTTTACCATTGAAAGAATGATTTAAAAGAAGTCTGCTCACAATGAAATTTGTATTTGCCACTAATGTTTTATATTATGTTAATCTAGACTTTCTTTCCCTAATTATAATTTTAATTCATCAACTTTAAGTGGAGGAACCATTACCTTGAAATAAAAAATGTTTTCTCATTCATATTATATCCTGTATTTTATAAAAGTACTGACAAGGCATGAAACACACATTTGATTGAATATTGAATTGTACCTCATACATACATTTTTAATAGTTGAACTTTATCACTTGTGTTAGACTTTATTTAAAGTAAAGTCATATTGTAGACTTTATTTATTATTTGTGATGTTAAGTCATATTGTAAATATTGATTTTTATAGGTGACATTGCTTGGAGACTTTATGACACGTATGGCTTCCCTGTGGATCTGACTTTGCTGATGGTAGAAGAAAAAGGCATGAACATAGACATGCCAGCATTTGAAGAGGCCAAAGCACATTCCTTAGTAATGTCTTTAAATTTGTTAAATTTCATTTAGAGTTTGGCACATTTAATACATAGGTTTCAATTCATCTAGGCATTAAAAATACCACCAGTAAGTTTGGAAGGAGGGGAAAACCATTTCCTTGTAAATGTTTTAAAAATTAGCCTTGTTATTAGATAATGTTTACATCATTAGAAATCGATATTTTTTTAAAATCCTCATATCAATTATTTAAAAATATCATACCATTTAAATAAATTTCCACAATTTTTAAAAAATATATGAACCTTCAAATGAACATCCATAAAAATGTTAAAAATATTAGAGCCTTTAAGGAACATTCAAAAATTCCTTGAAGAAATAGAAATCAGTGTTTCTTGTCTGATCAGCAACTTTCCCAAAGCATCAGTGGAGTAAAGGAAGACTTGATTTCCTTGGACGTGCATGCACTGACTGACCTCAAGGATAAAGGTGTACCACCCACAGACGATGCCCACAAGTATTCATATCAGGCAGATCAGAATGGAAACTACTGTAAGGGTTAACTTGTACTATCTTCTTCTTGGGGTTATATTATATCTTCGTGGGATAATTTAACAGTAAACATTTTTAGAGGTAATTTTTATTACAATGCACTGCATGCTGTACAAGTGATAACAAAATATTATTTATAGCATTTATAAAACGCAGAGTATAGTATTAAAAGTTAACTAAAAAAATGACCTTAACAATAACATCATACTGTTGATTAATCCCCAAACCTTAAATTATATTTTACTTTGCCTTCAACAAAACTGAAATGTTTGTTATTAAAATGAATTTGATGTGTGTTTTATTCTCTACCAATACTTATTATTGAATAAATAATTACATAGCTTATAATGAGATATGTTAATATTTAAAAATGGTTGTTTCATAACATGGATTTCCATTGATTGCAGCATTTGAGCCAGTAACTGCCAAAATAATAGGCTTGAGATATAACAAACAGTTTGTGGATTCTGTGTCTTCTGGCCAAGAAAGTGGCATTCTGCTTGACAGAACCAACTTCTATGCTGAACAAGGTGGACAGATTTATGATGAAGGATTTATTGTTAAAGAAGGTGGTGAGGTAAGGCCTTTGAAAATTCAAGTTTAGACATTAGATTTTTAACATTACATGTTTTATAGGGTTTTTTTTTTTTTTGACGAAAGATCTGAAAAGTTTTACCTCAAGCAAAATTAACCCCGTAGGATGGAAATATTTTTCATTGAAAACATGTCAAGGTTTTCAGCTTTGTTTATGTCAAGTGTACTCTAAGTAATGCTTTTTTTTTACAAGTAATGCTATGACATAGGTAATTGTAACACATCTACTCTGACATGGCGTGGGATCTTATTTCTTATGCTGTGGGTTATGTCAGTAGTATGGTTACTTATGTTAATACTTCAGGATGCCGACTAAGACTTATTCATTCTTCCACTTGTTATGCAGGCACGCAAAGAAGAATGCTCAATTCTGGTTAAAACTTACAGTACTTTATTGAATCACACTTGACACTGATAATAATAGTAATCCTTGCATGAATGTAAATAATTTTTACATGTATATATTATAGTATTCCACCATTCAGAAAGACACGTCCTCACACTACTATAACTCAGCTCAACTGTCTAATCACACAGCTCTCCTAGCTCTACTGTTCTCTACTGCTCTGCGCTCAGCTCTGACTATCTCAGTCAACTCATACTTTTATTACCAGCAAAGTGTGGAAAACAACCGCTCTGACAAAAACATAATTTTACTCTCCAAAAACGTGGAGCTCACATTTGTTCTCAAAAATACAATCCATTGATTGTCTCTCCCCGTGGAAAAACCTGGTCAACACAATTCACTGTTCACTCACGCTACCTCTCTGTTTTCTTGTGACATTTGCCTCCACTGTCATAATTTTGACATATCTGTTAAAAACTGGTTCATAAAGTCAGATGTTACTCCCCTTTATCATACTTCAAATCACTGATGCTTACAATTTCCCCCAGCTCACACTGAAGCCTGTTTATAACAACATATTATTATGTGTGTTTGTTGCACACCTCAATTTATGGTCTTATTTGATCACCTTTACATATGTTCATCAGAGTCTCTCTATTTTTTTATAAATTATTGTACCAAAGTTGTTGTTTTTTAAAATGTTTAACAATCTCTGCATGGACTCTGCATAAGAAAAGGAACATTTTCATGATGGTTGAGGTACAGCACAAATAGACTGAACTCATTGCAATAATTATCCAACTAGAATCTTGTGTGCCTTCAGATTATACATTGAATGAATTTATGAAAAAATATTTAAGTACCATTCAGTTGCATTTTGGGATAGATTCTATCAATTTATTTTTAAAAAGTATCTAAGATAACAGTTCTTCTCTTTGATCTACAGGATGAGTTCAGAGTTAGGAATGTGCAGGTGCGGGGAGGTTATGTTCTGCATATTGGCATTGTTGAAGGTGTGTTCAAGGTTGGAGACACTGTCCGCCTCTTGATTGACGAGGTCAGTTTCATTTTCATCTGATTAACCGGTACTTTAGTCTTTTACCTTAGCCTCTCCACAGAAGACAAAATTTAGATGCTGTCTATTATTTAAAATCAAGATCAAAAACGTACAATGTATTTTTCATTCAATATTAATTTATTTTTGTTTATATGTGGTTTATCTGGATACACTCGTTTTAGTTTTGAAGCAGTGATTATGTTATTGTTTTTTTTTTCTTCTAATTTATCATTGACATGTTAATTCATTTAAAGGGACCTTCCTTAGTGCATAATTATTTTTTATAGCCCAGAAGATGTGCCATAATGAAGAACCACACTGCCACTCACATCCTCAACTTTGCTCTCAGAGATGTATTGAAGGAGACTGATCAGAAAGGGTCCTTAGTGGCACCAGATAAGCTCAGATTTGACTTCTCTGCCAAAGTAGTGATGCTTATTAATTAAATAAAATAGATGAAATGCTATTTTCACAGTTTACCATAACAACATTATTGCCGATATTTATAACTATAAACTAAAGTTTTTTTAACTGTTAATAATTTTAAACTTAACCCTCTTTTGTATGGCAACAAATATTGAATGGTTATTTATTAACTTATTGGTGATGTCTCTTTTGGCTTAAATAGTCCTTTAATTTAATATTTCAAAAATGTAAATTCACTTTAAGTTAAGTTATTATAATTGACATCATTTTTTTTTATGGGAATAGCATCAGCATTAAGAATGAAATACTTATGTTTGACCTATTTAGGCAGCCATGTCAGTGCAAGAAGTCAAGGCGGCCGAGGAAATAGTCGTAAACATGGTAGCCAAAAATGAACAGGTTTATGCTAAAGAGACGCCACTAGCAACAGCAAAAACTATCCAGGGCTTACGTGCTGTTTTTGATGAGGTATTGCTCTGATCCAAGAAAAAATACATTGAAATATTATTTTTACACAAAGATTTATGTGCTAAAAATAAAAAAATTTTTATTGAGGTCAGCAAATGTAGTTTTAAAATATGTACCAAAAAAAATTTAAAACTCCTTTTTTTTTCATTCTTACTTGATGTGAAACTGAAATGATATTTTAGAAAAATTTTGTTTATGGCTCATTCATAGAGGTAAAAGTATATGACACTCACAATAAGGAATTTATTTCTAACAGGTTTATCCAGATCCGGTCAGAGTTGTATCCGTGGGTATCTCTGTTGATGACTTAGAATCTGATCCCAATGGTCCAGGTGGTTCAGTTACAACAGTGGAGTTTTGTGGTGGCACGTAAGTTATGCATTAATATATATTACAGTGGTTCCCAAACTTTTAATGTGTCAGGACTTTGCAACAAGAGAAAACTTATAAGTATTTTTAATACAAGTTAGTTAGTTGTGATAAGGCAGTTCTGTCCAACCTTTTTGACTACGTGGACCAAAACAATAATTTCAGAGAAGCCGAGGGCCACACATGAAAAAGAAATATTTTTTGCGGTACTTTTTAGAAAATTGTAAAAAAAACTTTAGTCCTTTTTTATGATTTATTTTGTCATGAATTGTACTTCCAATTTTATTAATTTGAGGTAGTTATCAATAGCACCTGCCCTTATTAGGTTTTCTAAATGTTCACCAGTCAAAGTGTTGGCTATTTTGAACTTCATGTTGATCATCACAGAGAATTCAGCCTACTGACGTAGGGTGCTTCCAAAAACAAAATTTCCATATTTGTGAAAATTCATGAGAAGAAACACATCCAGAATTCATTTGTCCACACATTCTTATGTTTGTTTATAAAAATTTTTTTTTAAAAACTTAATAGAATCACTCCTACTGTTTCTCACAAATCCTCCCTGATTGAATAACACTTGACTACAAACAAACACAGCTTGTATCCTGCTTTCTACTCATTGAACATCTCATACTCAGATCTCAGAATATCAGGTACTTTTCCCCAAAGTCACAACAATATAGGATGGACACACACACTCCCATATCTGGCTGGACCACCTGTTTTAATAACATGGAACCATTAACAATTCACACTGCCAACCATATTCATTCATTTGTGACACCTTTAGTATTTCAACCCCCCTCTCGATTTATCTGACCTGAAGACTTTCCTGTCATATTATCATCCCAATAATTGCTCACCTGTCTATTTCATCTAAATTGCTTCCATGGTGGGGGCATTGACATTTTTACAATGACCAAATAGCTACACACCAAGTTACTTTTGGTGTCCCTATTCATCTTCTCAATGCTGTTAGTAATTATACCCGATGCCCCATAACACCTCCCCTGTACAAGCAACAGAAAGAAGGAGAAGAGAGCATCTGATTTTATGTCACCCACATTCCCAAATGGTTGCTCTGCTGAAGTGCTTAACATTAATTACTGCTACCTGTCAATCGATCCCACTCCTTAGCTTTTGTGACCTGCCGCTTTCCCCATGTTATATCTTCTCTTGTGCTCTCACAGGATTTCCCAACAAAAGTAAATCAATGAATGTGGTTTGATAATATTTTCACTCTAAAAGGTTTGATTTTTTACACACATAAAAATATCTCAAGTTGTTGCGGCCATTTAAAATCAGCTCACCGTCTGGACAGCACCGTGATTGATAAGGGATCTCCAAAACAGTTATTAAGCTTTTTTTTTCCTCAGGCATTTGAAAAGATCTGGTCATATAGGAGAATTTGTTATTGTAACTGAAGAGGCCATATCAAAAGGAGTTAGAAGAATTATTGCATTGACAGGCTCTGAAGCTCACAAGGTAAAAATAACTGTGACAAAACTAATTCATTTTCTTCATTCTATGTTTTGATACAGCGATTGTGATTCAATTTTATCTTGTGTGGTGTAACAGACCAAATTTGGCTGTGATTTTACACACGACACTAATATTCATCTCTACCACATCTCTACCACAGGATGGCGGAGTAATTGTATCATAACTTAGTGAATCACGCAGACCTGTTTACTCTTACGATTTTGGCGTACAATGTACGATTTTTAGATGTCTTTTACGATTGTACGCCGAGACCCGCAAAAACTACGATTTTCAGAGACCCGGTAAAAAAATTATTGGGGTAATTTTTTCCGATTAAAAAATTATTATTTTTTCTTTTTTTGTGGAAGTTTTAGCCCTTTTTAATAAAGATCAGGCAGTGAATGATTGTATTAGCCGATACACGTCTGCTAAACAAAGTGACCGCAGTTTGCCGTTAACGTCAGTCATCTACTGTTTACCTACAGTTCCATATTTTGACGCCAGCTCAGCTCGATTCCACTGAACACGCTATAGGAGTAGTTATTGTATACATTATATATACTGTATTTTTATTTATTTAATATCAAAATACTGCATTGTACGATTTTGAGACCATATTGTACGATTTTAGGAGTTTGGGGGTAAACAGGTCTGGCATGGTGAAAAAAAGGGGGGGGGGTGTTGGTGGGAATGTCAAAGGCTATAAAAATAGCACCGCAATGTATCGTATTGAGGGTGATGATTCTCATAGTGTTGCTTTGTGTCTCAGTGAACTAGCTAGCTGTGTCAACAGTAATAATTAGACTAGTCGCCTAGCGACAGCTTCACTCACCATGCTACTAAGCGTTTGATGTAGTTTTGTTACATAATCGTCTAAACCGCGGCGATTGTAAAAACGGAGGAAACTAGAGAGCAACGCCGACCTTAAGGTGTTCGACCTGTGCCCTGGCACAGGGCGCCGTGACCCAAGAGGGACGCCTAGGGCACCCAGAAATTATTGAAATTCACTTAGCTCATTATAGTGAAGTTTGAACCTTGGTTCCGGGGTCGAGAAACGGTCTATGTATAGCATCATAACACGTGCTCCATAGCCTACGACCTAATCGGAAAAAGATCGGAGCCATACGGGGAAGGGGGGCATCGAACGGGTGCTTCGCACAGGGCGAACGTTGGACATATTTTATAAGATCTAGTGGTATTTAATAAATATTTTTAGAACTCAAAGCAGCTCTATCCCCTAAGTGATTTTAATGCAACAGTCTGTTTGGTATCACTACTCCTACCCGCCCCTACCCTTTTTTTTTTACAGCTTGCGGTAGTTATTAGGCAGGCTATGTTAACTTGAAAAATCAAGCGCCTGTTGGATATGGGATAGTACAATTTTTTTTTTTACCCATTAATGAGGGTGGGGAAAGGTTGTTTCTACCGAGCGAAATAACTACGTCACCAGCACGGAAGGACGTCTTGGTGGACTACAGTGTGTTGTTATTTTGCGTACTGAGCACTGTGTATGTTATATATTATATATGGATGTCCCATTGTCCAACAGCCCTGGCGTTTGAATCTGGCTGCATTGACGGACGTGAAAATTGCGTGGTTTTAATGTTTCTATTAATGGAATTGGCGCTCCTTTTTGTTTCCGGTACAGTACCGTAGTTTAGTGTACTAGTTAGTAGGCCTATATTACGACATGTCCTCGACAAAAAGAAAGTTACACGAAACCGATGATGAAGAAGAAACTTCTACCGATGCACATCAGATTCAACCTCGGTACAGTACCGTAGTTTAGTGTACTAGTTAGTAGGCCTATATTACGACATGTCCTCGACAAAAAGAAAGTTACACGAAACCGATGATGAAGAAGAAACTTCTACCGATGCACATCAGATTCAACCAAAGAAAAAGAAAGTTTATCAGCAAATATTCTTGCGTGAATATCAGACAAAATTTACTGAGTTGCGTTCTTCATCGAAGGGTCCATCATACGCGCACTGCACAATCTGCAAGTCGGACTTTTCAGTAGCACATGGCGGCCAAAACGATTGCAAAAAACATTATGAAACCAAAGCCCATAAGTCCTCTAAAGAAGCACTGAGTCAAAGTACAACCTTGACATCTTTTTGTCAAAGATTAAATTCAAAATCTCATTTCCAAGATCAAGTAACTCGCGCAGAAGCTCTGATGTGTAGCTTAATTCCAGAACTCAATCTTTCGCTTTCTGCGGCTGATACTCTTTCTAAGGCATTTGTTAAAATGTTCCCAGATTCCAAAATTGCAGCAAGTAAGTCGGCCTTTTTCTTTAACTATTAATGTAATTATTATTATTTAAACTATTTATGGACCATGTGAGCCAGCTTGAATCTTATTATGAATGAATAGATGGTCTTTTATTTAACAGCTTTTCACACTATAGCTTAGTGCCATATATATATATATATATATAAAGTTATAGTGTTTAAAATAAAAAAAATATATGTAGGCTAATATAAAAAGTAAACACATTTTTTATTTGTTTAAAATTAAGCCGATACTTTACAAAAGTCTACCTAATAATGGTTTATAAAATGAAAAAGAGAAAATTTATTAGTACAGTTTTAAAGATGATTTGTGCCATTGGGATAATTATTTTATTGTACCAGATATTGTCATCAATATATTTATTATTTTCATTTATTAATTTCAGATATAAAATGTGGGAGAAATAAAGCAACAGCTATGATTTTAGAAATGTCTGCAATGACTATGAATAAATTAGCCATTAGAATGCAGAGATTGCCATTCAGTATTGCCACTGATGGTAGTAACGACTCAGACAAAAAGCAGTTCCCTCTAGTTGTCACCATTGAGGGAGAGGATGGCCTTGTAAATTCTCATCTCCTAGCTTTGCCGGTGTGCAAAGAGTCCTCGGCCACAGGACAGAATATATTTAAGACCATGGCGGATGAATTGCATTCACAGGGCATTTCATGGGTAAACTGCATTGCATTTGGCTGTGACAATGCCAATGTGATGACTGGCCAATACAATGGAGTATACAGTTTCATTAAAAGAGAGCAAGACAGCATTTATCTGGCAAGATGCTGCCTCCATCTGGTGCATCTTGCAGCTAAAAAGGGGGCATCCTGTCTACCCCCAGTTGAGGAGGTGCTGGTTGACATTTTTTACTTCTTCAAGAAAAGTGTGAAGAGACAAAGTGAATTGAAGAATCTGCAAGTCCTGTATGATGCAGAACAGATGAAAATTATTAAACATGTCTGCACCAGATGGCTTAGTATTGCACGATGCTTGAAAAGATTGATTGAAAATTGGGACCCCTTGATGCACTTCTTTCATGAAGAAAAATATAAAAATTCCAAACCAAATAAGAAACCAAATGATGTTCAGACGACTGCTGAGTTGGAAGGACATTGCACAACTTACTCTGTGAAGAAAGTTGATGCCATTTATGAATTTTTGCGGTCACCAACAAATAGACTTTTCTGCCATTTCTTGTCTTACACACTGAAAGTGTATGATCAGGTGAGATGAATTCTTGCATTTCATGAGTCTTGAAGGGTGCATAATTTTGCTCTCATTTCATTAGATCCGCAATATTTTCTTACAATTCATTTTCTTTAGTGCAAAGTTTTCTTTAATGGACCATAGTAATTTTGTATAATTTACTATACCGTTGTACTTAATACCGGTAGTACTAATTGTTCATTTTTATGACACATGGTTATTTTTATAGGTACTTGTCCAACTACAGGCAGAAAAACCAATGATCCATACGCTAAAGGAGAACCTCTACAGCCTGATTGGTGACTTGTACAGCAGATTTCTCTTGCCCACAGCAGTTAATGGTATTGACATTGACAAGGTGAGCTTTGATTATGTAAATGTATGCATTTATGTTGTAGTTTGACAAATTGAATACATTTCATTTGTTATAAATTATCATTTACATGGTTTATCATGATACCTACAGTACTATTTTATTATCTTTTTTTTTTTTCTCTTTCAGGTCCAATACAAGCTAAGAAGCAGTCAGAAAGATGATGCTGACCTGCTTATTGGATCCCAGGCAAAGACCATGCTGGAAAACAAAGAAAAGTACAGCCTCAGAGACAAGAGGATTGTAGAGTTTTATGCTTCTGTTCGCAAATATTTTGAGATGGTGCTTGACTACTTACTAAAAAAACTTCCCCTAGCAGATCCTGTACTTCAGAATGCCTCTGTAGTGGATCCAAAAAGGAGATTGGAGGTTAAACAACATCAGTTGGAATACTTCCTTACCAGATTCCCTGTTCTGATCCCCAGCGGGACTGATGTTGACACCATCTATGAAGAGTTTGCTAGGTATCAGCAGATGAACATTGATGATTGTGATGAGGATGGGGTAAGAGTTGACAGGATTTGGCAAACAATTAGCCAAAAGCACCCATCCCTTAAGAATCTTGCCCATGTAGTGAAAGGGATCCTCACCATACCTCACTCCAGTGCTGCCTGTGAGAGAATATTCTCTATGGTGCGAAAAACATGCACAGACCAAAGAACAACATTAGCACAAGAAACAACAGAGGCTTTGTTAGTCCTTAAGGGAAAATCGGGAAGCTGCTTGGACGTGGATGAAAAATTCAGCGCAAAAGAACTCCAGCAGCTTAAAAGCTCATACTACAACTCACTGAAGAAATATGAATAAAAAATTGTGTAAATATCTAAAAATTCTATCAGTATCAGTATACATAAAACTGTATGATTTACATAAAATTTTGATTGACTTTGTTCACATTTGTTTCTTTTTATTGATAAATAGCAAGCTTCATCGATAACAAAAGCTATTTAAATTATTTATAAAGTGTATACTCAGTTAAAGTATGTACTTTTTTTTACTGCTACCATTATTGACTTTGTTCACATTTGTTTCTTTTTATTGATAAATAGCAAGCTTCATCGATAACAAAAGCTATTTAAATTATTTATAAAGTGTATACTCAGTTAAAGTATGTACTTTTTTTTACTGCTACCATTTTGTTCAGTATTGTACTATTCTGAGACAGTATTGTACTATTTTAAGACGGAATTGTACTATTTTGAGATGGAATTGTACTATTTTTGGAGTTGCTGGGTAAACAGGTCTGATCACGAGAAAGAGGGAACTAATTTTATATAGGAGACACGCTTAAGTAGAGTGGGGAGTGCACGATTTTTATCTGAAAGGGAGCAGACATATTGATTTTCTCTCAATGGATTATTGAGTTATTGTGATTTAATTGTGATATGATATATTGAATAGTATGGGATTATAGCATCATAGAATTATTGCAGGACATCCTAATGGCAAGTCTTATTATTAATGTGGTTGTTTCTTATATTAAAGTACTGTAAAAATTCATTGGACTTTGCCACTTCATTGTGTGAGATTAGAACAGATAAGTTTGAGGAGTGAAAGAATTAATTATTCAGGTGATAGCGGCAGGCCATCCATTACAGTGAGCAAAGTAATAGTTAACCATGTTACTTCAAGAATTGCAATATCTACAATAGAATAACATGTGTTACATATGGGTTTGGCAATACATTTCAGATGATCCCATCAGAAAAAAATTGAAATACCGGTACTTAATTTGTTTAAGTTTCAAATGCTATTGGATTTTTAATTTGTATCAGAAATAATATTTTTTTTACACATAATGATTTTAAATATGAACAATTTTATCCATTATTATTTTAGGCTGTGCACAAACAAGGACTATTTGAGATTAGTGTGAAAGAACTTACATCAAAGATTGATAATAATGCCAAATCACAACAGTTTTCTGATAGAGAACTAAACAAAGAGATTATAACTTTGGATGAAGTAAGTGGGTTAAATATAATCATAAACGTAATCCTTTGTGGCAACCATTAATATTTCTATTAAGTATCATTATACGTATAGGAGAATTTGTTATTGTAACCGAAGAGCACAGAATAATGCGGCTCGCATTGTTCTCCGCAATCGCAAGTTCGACCATGCAAAAACACTTCTGAGAGAGTTGCACTGGCTGCCGGTGCGTGCTCGCATAGAGTACAAAATCGCAACTTTGTGCTACCGCTGCTTACATGACCTGGCGCCATCCTATCTGAAAGAGCTGCTGACGCCTTATGTAACCACTAGAGAGCTCCACTCATCCGATAGTGGCAAACTCTCGACACCATGTGTTTGCCTTAAGACTTACGGAAAGCGCACTTTCGCATTTGCTGGTCCAACAATTTGGAACGCCCATCCTGTCGATCTCAGAAACAACCAGACACTGGAGTCCTTTAAAACCGATTTAAAGACACATCTATTTCGCAAACACCTTCTGGGATGATTGTCTACCTTATTTTCCAGTTAATGCATAATGGCTGTGTTGCTTATGGTTGAAATGGCTAGAAAGACTTTGACATTGTATGCTTGAAATTAGTTTTTGTAGTGTTGCATTTGTTTTAAATGTGGTAAATTATAGATTTGTTTTTTGTTGACTTTGTACAACGCTTCGAGCCTTTGGGATGAAGCATGTTTTTGAAATGAACTTTATTATTATTATTATTATTCTCTGTATCCAATTTTATGAATTTATCTAAATATCCTCTTACTTGCTTATTGTTGAGTATGGGAGTTCATTAATAATTGTTGCGACTGAATGTTATGTTTGATTACGTGCATTGTGTGTAAGAGAGATAAATTAGGCCGTGAACGCTCTTCCCGCCCTTGACTTGGTGACATATTTTTATGCTGATTATGATGTATTGTCTTATCTGTTTTGTGATGCACGTTTTATTTGTCAGCAGTCTTGAAAGGAACTTTGTGACAGGAGGTTGTGTTTTATTTTTGTCTGATAGCGAGCTGCGCTATATGCATGTGTTGATTTAGTTAACAGACTGTGTATATAATTAGATATTAAAGTTACATTTATTGTGATGAATGACTTAAGTTTATTTAGTGCTAGTACAACATATAACAATGTGTGATAGAACTTGATGAATTAACCAATCTAGTAGAAACAGGAGTTGACACTTATCATGCATCTGCACTGAAGGCGGTGTTGTAAATTTATACTAAATTCAAGTATTGTTTTTTTATAATAGATTATTTTTAGATATTCGATTAGCTTCTAGTTTTACTTCCAACAAGCAGATGACCCACTCAAAATCGACAAGTGGGTAGAAAATCTGACCATTCTAATAAGAGGCGACATCCATGGTTTCAGAAAATGTCTTGAATGATTCTAGCAGTTGAGATGGGATTAAATATGAGCATTGAAATTGTCTTTTGTATAAACCTGATCTCCATTTATATGCCATGAATAAGCTTCTTGTTTTTCACACAATATTTTTTCAAGATCTGATTTTAACCAAGTTTAAGAAATTAACTATAGCAAAATATAGAAATAGTGTGAAAGTTCATAATCATTGTGTGGATGATGTCAGTTCAAACACAAATAGAAAAACTGGTTAAAAATAAATACTTTCTATTTTTCCATTAAGGTATTAAGCTTAGGGAAATCCGTTTTATGTTATGCATAAAACTTGAATGTTGAGGCAAATGTGTGACATGTTATTAAACAACTACTGATTCTCTATAAAAAAACACCTTGCCCAGGCTTAGTAGATTTGCTAGAGACAATTTTACCAAAATTACCCCACCATATCTTGGAGACGGATAGATTCCAAAAAAACATAAATTAAAAAACGAAATATTAATCTCATACAATAAATGTGACCTAAACATTTCCCAACACATTGGGACCACTACAAAGTTTGAGCAGCTTGGTTACAGCACATATAATGACTTTTTTTTTTCCTTCTCTCTTTTAAAAGGAAATAGCTCAATCAAGTATCTCATATTGGAAAAGGGATTCTCTTCGAGGAGAGCTCAAAGTGTTGAAAAAGAAAATGGATGATATTGACAAAGCCCGAAAAGCTGCAGTAGTCAATGAGGTTTGTTTGTATTTATTGGACTATGCTAACCTTCTCTCTAGGGTGTGCAAAGAGGCACATGACCAAAGTCCATTATTTTTTGGACATTTTTAAATTAAAATAAAGTTGTTCAGAAGTTAAAAAAACAATCACCAAAGTCTACCTTCAAGTAATTCTATAATTGTATAATTCTGCATTAGCAAATATCTTCGACATTTAGTTTTACAGTGGAACTCCTATATTTGTCAGCCACTGTATATGTTAAATTTAATATGCATCAAATTTTCAGGTAAAAAAATGTTACCATATTCATAAGTGTTATCCATACTTGTCACTTCCACCATCAGTCATCACTGGCACTGCAGTCAGTTCGAAGTCAGCTGGTCAACTCAACCAGCCTTGTGCTAAGGTCAACTCCTGCTAATTTCTCTTGGAAATTTTTATACTTTAAAAACAATAAGAAGAGGTGTGAGAACCAGAAAAAAAAAATCAGTTTTACAAAGAAACAAGAAGTTGAAACAATGAAAGAAACTTTGTTCTCTCAAGTAGAGGCTCCATAACTACTTAGGACATGAAGAGAATGCTGTCTCTTGGTCCAAAACTCAGAATATGGTAGAAAAGTAGAACCCACTTTTTGCCACAGTTGACCAAATCGTAAATACTACTGTAAGTTTAGTGTAAGTAGGTTTAAAAAACAAACAGGAACAGACAACAATGGAAGAATTCTTTGTTAAATTAAGCGCTACTCTGAATCCTCAACAAAATGAAACTCATTGATAGATTTGGTGTTCCCTGATGTATTCTCTCCAGTGATGGTGACTTTCATTCAAAACAATAATAATTTATCTCCTCTTCTTCTTCTAATACTAGCATCATGTCATCATATCTACTCATTTAGTAAAGGGTTTTGTCCCAATTCTATAAAATTTATTTACCATTTTTTGAGGCTTTGAAAATTGAAATTCATTTATTTCTTAAGGAAAAAACTCTTATTTTATATTCGTCAGGCCTTAGGAGCAGATTATTGAATAATATAGAAGTTCCGCTGTACAAAGGAACAACGACTTGTACTAATTTATGCTCCTATTTCATCTAGGTTGTGGAGCAGAGTAAAAAATTAATTGAGGAAAACCCTGATCAAAAGTTTATAGTCCATGAATTCAAAGCTGGCTCTAATGCTAAGGTGAGGTTTTTCTGTACCGGTATTAGAATAAAAGCATGTATTTTACCACACGAACCATTAGTTCAGTGTTTGTGCGATTATGAGACTTTGAAGAAAAGTCATTCACTTAAAAGCTGTTCAATGTTATTGTCCATAGTTCAAATAACCTCTATTTAGACTTGAGTTGCAGATTTAGTCATCTCTGTGAGAATTAGTTTTTACATCAATAGATGCCTTTCTAAAAGTTGTTAAAATTCTAATAATACATAAACATGTATCTTCATACCATGCATCAAATCTGTATTTGAAAATGTACTTTTATTATAACAATGTGACTAACAAATAAATCCTTTTGCCAGTGTGCAAAACATGATGACATTGATCGGTCACTTTTCTTTGACTAGGTCCTTGTTCTTTGACCAGGTCCTTGTTAACTATTTACAACGTTCAACATATTGAATCTGTTCATCAGTTTATCCACAATGTATAGTTTTCAAAATTAAACAGTCCAAGTTATACTGAACACATACACTTTTGAACAGCCCTAGTTCTACACATACACTTTTGAACATTCCTCGTTATACACGTGCATCTTGGATGATGTTAATATTGTTCAATGTGAAAAAATCACAAAACGTGATACCAATTGTATGCAAAACAAATATTTTTATTTAAATACAGGTGGGATAATCATTCAGAAGGAAATTAAATATTGAGAATGGGCGCACAACAAAAGGAATGTTATTTACCAGTTTTGTTTAAATGTTCGAATGTTATCTATCACTTATACTGTTAATAGCCGACATATGGATTGAAACTGTTGAAAGCTTTCAGCACCATATAAGATGTATATGATTTAACACAAATTTTCCTAAGTTTTTATACCCGTACTGTGATCTTTCTTAGTAAAACAGATGTAGGAAAATTGTTGGTTCCCATACAACAATCAGTTAGTATAAGATGGTGAATTTAGTCCTTAGTTGGCCCCATCCCCTCATAATTTTAATCTTCCAGACAAACAAAAGATAATCTCTAGGGAAAAAATTGTATAAAATTGTTTGAATGAATTTTTTAAACTTCATTAAACAGATGTTGCCTCTTATTCTCATTTTTAGACATTTGTTTGAACTAAAATTCTTTCAGTAATAAGAAAGTATAACTATAACTAATAAATGAAATGAACCACCTGGAATTTATGATTCACGCTATCCTGCTAAGGATGTGAGATATTCATTCATTCTTTAAATGGAGAGAATTCGTTTCTGAATGAGAGTAAAATTTTATTCCAATGGAGCTTAAACTTTGTTACAAAATTTTGAATAATTTTATCTCCAATAAAAATTTTAGGCCTTAGATGCTGCAATGAAGCAGTACAAAACCTCAAGTCCACAAACTGCTGCCATGTTTTTCTCAGTTGACCAGGATGCTGGGAAGATATTATGCATGAGTTGTGTGCCTAAGGTTGGTTTATGATTATGACCATTGCATTCAATGGAAAACAATATTTTTAATGCATTGACAATATCTGGGTTTAATACTTTTTAACTCTTGCTACATTAAAGAAAAGTTTAAATCAGATTAGACTTACAACTAAAAACTTTAAATTATTTACAGGTATAGCATGCTGTTTAGTTTAATCATTACAAACTATATCAAAACTTTAATTTAGTGTGAAACTAAAATATGTTATTGTGTAATGTAGTTGTTGATCTATAAAATATACATCTAGCAGCAGTTGTCTTCTAGTTGGGACTCTTTCTTTACTACGTGCTGTAAAATTGAAACACATTTGTTTTGGCTTTTTTTCACCAGGAAACATTTCCAACAGGCTTGAATGCCAAGATTTGGGTTGACACAGTTGTGCCTATCATCAATGGGAAAGGTGGTGGCAAAGATCTTGCAGCTCAGGCTACTGGTACTAACACCAAAGGCCTTCAGGAGGCACTAACAGTTGCAACCAACTTTGCTAAGCTTAAACTGTCCTGATCACTTACTGTTCAATTTTAAGGTGACAAGAAGTTACCCAATGTTTACAATTCTAAAGTGTTATGCAAATATATGATAAATCATACCATGTTTGTAGAATCTAAATATAATACAAAGACAGACCTAATTGTGCTTGATTTTTGTGTTAAGCTAAAATAATAAATCTGTTCAGAAAAAGTCAATGATCTAAGTTATCTGCTTTCATCTCTATTTAGGTCAGGTTTAAACTAAATCACTACAACTTGATCAATCAATATTAAAATATTCATAATAAGGTGTGTGTTTGATACCATTTAATTGTAAAAACAGTATTCTATAGAGGTTAAGTGTATGTTAGTGTCACCACACCAAAATGCTTCCTGACCATTATTGTCTAGTATATCAAAATGCTCAAGTGCCTTAAGGTATAGATACCGCCGTTTGTATTGGCTGTCACCAATACTGATACCAGTATGGTATATGATGAAAGTTAACATTTTGCTATTTCTCTGTATATGAAAGTTAACATTTTGCTTTCTTTGTCAATGTCATTTCACTAGTGATATTTCTGTTTGTTTTTTGTTTTTTGACAAATAAAATGTTGCTGTGTGTTAATTTTTCATAGATTAATAACTATTGAGTTACCAATATTTTCCAGAAGTTTTATTGAAGTTGAAGCTCAGAGTGATAGAGATAGTTAGCTTTTATTAAAATAAATTCATTAATTAATATACATGATATTGAAGACCAAACTCATTAACCAACAGTCTTTCCAATGAATTACAAGGTTCCTTAAAATAAATTTTTGCTTAAACTATTAAAGTTGAAATGTAAAGGTATTAATTTCATTTCTGAAATTTTATTCAATCAAAAATAGTTTTAAGCAATTATACATAGTCTAATTTTTCCTGTTTTTGTAATAATTTTTTTTTTTACAAAAGTTTGATTTGTAGATAGTATTATTAGTAGCTTCACATTTAAGAACCATTAGCTGATCTATATTAGATTTTAAATAAATGATATTTTAGAATAGTGCACACACAAAAGTGACTACCGTACTTAGGACTATACGTGTTATAGCATTGATATAAACGTTTTTGTTCTCAGTTTCATTTTAAAATGTTATTTCAAATCACCATAATAAATATCTCTTGAAGAAATTTGCATTGGAATGAGTCAAATTTAAAGTTTAGGTAGGTTGACCAAATCATGAATTGGAAAAAGGGGACACTTTCAGGGCCGGTTTTTTTTGGGTGGGGGGGGGGGAATGATACACTCCAGCTAAAGAGGGGTCCAGTGGCCTCTGCTGGAAACTTGAAATATGCTCATTTTAACTATGAAATCTAACCTAGAAATCTACTTGGGGCCCTCAGTCTTTTCTGGGACACTTTCAGGGCCGGTTTTTTTTGGGTGGGGGGGGGGGAAGGATACACTCCAGCTAAAGAGGGGTCCAGTGGCCTCTGCTGGAAACTTGAAATATGCTCATTTTAACTATGAAATCTAACCTAGAAATCTACTTGGGGCACTCAGTCTTTTCCTATGTCATATGTTTCACTGTTGTGATGTGTTGTTTTATGTCTGAACATCCCCCATGACCATACTATAAACATTATTGCAAACTGTGCTCGGCTTCACTTTCATAGCGTCCATTTTTAATATAGTTTCACTCTTTGGAATACTCCATAAACTTGCATTGGCACTTGGGAATAATTATTGTCTACTTGAGAAAATAATATAAAATTAAAGAATAAAGTTCAACACCCAAAACAAACACCTGTCACTCTGACACTAACAGGCCAGCAGGGATCACACACACAAGACTAACACATTCCACGTATCGGTAGCTGAATCAAAATTGGTTTCTGCAAAGTTACATTCCCCACCGCAGCTTTAAGTCTTGTGTCTTTCGCTATACATTTACTGTTGAGGGGGAACAGTGCAGCCATCACGTGAGCCCTCATCACTACTGGCATTGGCTACACAGCTAGCCTAAATATTTGAACTTATATTATATTATTAATTAGAAAGTTTTAGTGATTTGAAAATGTGTTTGGTTTAAAAAACTGGACATTTAGTTTATGTGATCACGAGAGACTTTTTCGGAACAACGGGTACGATCGTGGAAAAAATGGGCCAATCCCGTTTTTACGGGACATTTGGTCACCCTAGTTTAGGTAATCTTTGTGAAGTGGGGAAAATGAATTGAAACTATGGTTATCTTTCTGTAGGGGGAGAATAATAAACTACAGTAATCTTTCTGCAGTGGGAGAATGATAAACTACAGTAATCTTTCTGTAGTGGGATAATGATTAAACTATAGTGTAATCTTTCTGTAGTGGGAGAATGAATTAAAACTGCAATTATTTGCCCAACAAACTGGTTGGCTTTTTTAAGAAACGAACAAAAACTCACTGCATACCAGTACAAGGCATTTCATTTAACATGGGTTTATATTTTTATTATAATTCAAACAAATAAACCAAGACACAATCATTCAGGTGAGCAGAGTTCTCAACAGTTTCAACATCTGAGTCATGTAGTATCTCACTAGTGGCCCCAATGAACTGCTTCAGCAGTAAGTTGACCACTTGACTCTCATTGCTTATGCAGCTGCTCTGCAATTTTGAAACAGCAAAAAAGACAAAGTAATTACATTATTTTCAGCGCTAGTTTTCTCACCTATGGAAGACACTTTGAAAAATGTCTCAGTTTCTCAATAACACAACCAAATACGGCACAATCATCCTTTTACTTTACTAATTTCTGCTACCGGGTACATCTGGTTGAACGTTTCACATGGCTCAGAATTGGCTGGTACAGGTAGTATCCTTCACACAACTTCTAGTTATGAAAAAGATCTCATAAAGAGATAATATCAAACATTGAATGTAATGGGATTAGTGATGCATTAAGCAACGGTTTTCTCTCTGTGTGTTTGAAGCCATCCAACACTATGTCATTTGTTCTAAAACTTGGGCATATCATAGGTAGTATTGCCTGCAAATTTATCACCAACATGAAGGTTGTAAAAAACTGGAGACACGAAGTTTCTAGCTGTCAAATGACACTTTGAATTTTTTATTTTCACTACAGCAGACTCATGAATTTCTGTGCCGGGCTTATGTGTGCAGGAAACATCGTCTATGGTGTATCTCCATTGCTTTAATCTTCCAAGGTATGTTCTACGTACAGCAATAAAGTGTCCATTATTGTGATAAATCCTGAGCACAAACTGCCTGCTAATCATATTAAATACTAAAATACAGGCCATCCATGCTCCTAACACGGTAGCCGCCAGTAACTGATCTTCTTGTGATACAGCTCTATTGATATCTGGATAGTACAATCCAATGGCGCCAACTAAGACAGCTGATAATAATGTTGTTGCTTTTAAACAAAGTATCCAGTACTTCAGTTCGCTTTCATAAATCAGGGTAAACTCGGGAGGCACTTTGTCCCAGTAATGTTTAGGTTTGAACTTCTGTCTCTTTTCGTCAGGACCAATTTTGAAAGTTCGCTTGATAAATAAGTGGAAATTACCACCAACTCTGTTTTTGACCTGAAAATTAACAATAACAAGCAATATTTTAAAAATTACACTTAAGGTATGCTTAAACCAGGTAAAGAATAATTAAAAGTGGATAAACTCAATCTTGTAGAAAATAAAGGTTACTAATAAGTTTTTAATGAAAGCCATGCAAGTGAAAATAAAACTGTTGCTATTTAAGCCTCATCTCCGTATTAAAGCTACTGTAATGTAACTTAAGCAACTGGAAGATTAACAGGAAAAACTCAAATATTTGCTTTGTTTTGGTGTGATATTACTATGACTAAATGAAAGTCATAGTTATAATTTTAATTAATGCATGTATCAAGAATTTTCAAAAATAATTCATTATATTAAAAAATATATAAATGCACAGCTATTAATATGAAAAGCAATGACAGAGATTAATTAGTATATACCCGGTATTAATAACTTATGTTAACTATCTCACAATAATTAATGAATAAACAACTGGAAAATTATTTTTCACAACTAATCATAGCTATCACTATCACAAATTTTTACCATTAACCATTATGCAGACATACATCATAGATAAGAACAAAAGCAAGAGGCCTTATGAATTATGTTGTTATCAATGATTAAAGCACTTCTCCTGGTCTTCCCGGCCACTCCAGGAAACTCCTTAATATTATTAATTTTTCCCCTAAGCTGTGTGCTATATTTCTTAAAACTTTAGGGTAGGCCTTATTTATGTTAACTGTTTCTAAAAGAGGGCTCCACAAGTCAAAAAGGTAGAGGGAACTATTTATCTATGGGCCAGGCATTTTTTAATCAAGGGCCAGTTGACTGACCCTAAGACACTTGAGGGAGTGTTCACTGTGCCACAGACAATATTTGGAGCTGGACTATAGTTTGAAAAAAATATTAACAAATTCCTGTGCAAACCACACTTATCTTATTTGCAAAAATAATTGTGAAGTATGGGCCTGCTTTTGGCTTAATAGATCTTCAATGTCTAGTTCTATATGTGTCACTGCTACCCAGGTAACTGAATGACAGCCAGGCGGGCTTAGTTAAGGACCTTGGCGGCCCGGGTCTGGCTTGAGAGGCGTTGGCTATATTTTGAGGACCCCCAGCATAGACTAAGCTGCACACAAAAAATTCTCTAGTTTAACCAGTAGGCAGTAACAGGTAAGATTCAAAGACATTGTATAACTGAAGAGCTGCTGGAAAAAATATCTTTAAAAAATAAAGCCTAGTTCAGGACTTCGGTAAAGCAAGGGAGACTACTTTAAAATTTGTATGGAAATGGGCAACTGCGCAATCAAATCTGAGTTTTTAATTTGTTCATGTAAGTGTAATTTCATTAATAAAGGAGTCCTTTAGACCCATAATTAAGTTATGACTCCGCCCTTTAACATTGGAAAACATCTTGGCCTACATTCCCATTGAGTTTTGTTCTTTCGATAGAATTTAATTTTGGAAAATCCTAGGTCAATGAAAGGTATCGGTCTATACAAAGATTCAGTAAAAATATTAAATCTATGTTTTTTATACTACTTCTATGTAAGCAACATTTATTTTTTTAATGTGCAAAATCTTATTGCACTTGGGCTAGGTCATGAAACTTTTTCGCCATGCTCCTCAGAGTAGACTGCATTATGCAAAGGTCACATAGACAATTTTTTATAAGATGTAACCACGCCCCTTTTAATTGTGGAAGACACTGATACTTAGGAACCATTCAATTATTGCCACTATTTATATCAAAATATTTTATAAACAAGAATATTTTAATTTGAGGTTAAAAACCCAGGAGAGGCCATTTTATAATTTATCATAATTTGCCATGTTCAAACATTTACAACATCTTGCATATGGCTTTACAATATTACTACTCTCAGAGTTTCATGCATAAGAGTTCGCTGTGTGCAAACAATATTAAAGGGAAAGCTTTCGTTAATTAGTCATGTGCAAAAGTTGAAAGTTTAAAATAAATAGTCTCTAACCAGATTTTAATTAAGGGGAATGCATTGCCTTATATAGCCAATATACCAGTATAATGGGCGCCTTTGACTTGGTAAACAGAAGTCATATCGTATATATAAAATTTAATGGTAAAAATAGTAACTAGCAAGATAGTTTAAAATTTATTTATAATTGTTGCATAATATTATTTCTTTAAAAACTTTTTTATATTACTACTTTTAATATAGCCTTAATCCTGGAAATATAGGGCCCATAAAATTATCATTAACCAGAGTTATAGCACATGACGTAACAGCGGAATTGGGTCACGTCACAGAATGAGTAGGTGCAGTCTATGGTTAAAAAAGGACAAACTTGTAGTTTTATCAAAAACTCATAGCTAAAAAACTACTAAAGATTGGAAATCTAAGAAGACTAAGATTACTAAGAAAGTTGATTTTATTTTTTTTAAATTTAAAGTTATCTGTATTATACTGTATTGTACTACTTACTTCTTTGATAATTTTTTGAAGTTTTGATTTTTTTTTTACTACCTAGCCTAGGGCTACATCTGTTATTTTAAAAAAAATATGTAAATATTAAATGGTTTATACACAGACTGTAGAGAAGATGTCATGTAACTTGATGACTACACTACTACTACTAGTAATTATTAATTATTAGTAATCCCAGTATTCATTCAGTAATGAATAATGCAGCATGACTGATAAATCGCTGAGCAGTGGTAAATTTATAAACTTGACTTAATTTTCAGCCTGCTACTACTAATAGTAATTTTAGCTTAGCAATTTTGAGTCTGCTGTGATAGTGTGTATATTCTGTTATTTTAAGTTTAACTACCACTCACTGTCAGTGTCAATCTACTGACTCTACTGCTACTATCAGACCGAGAATGTGTTGACGACAATATGTACTTTGAACATTGAACCATTCGGCCTAGTAGAAAAGGAGCCCTGAATCCTTTAGTGCACATATTAGAGAGAAACATAGCTTCTTTAGTTCAATTTCAAACCACATAAAAAATTCGTTATATTGGTGCACTGGTAAATTTCCTCTTAAAGTTAAGGTCATATTTTGTCTCATCATCAAAGTTACTTCTTGTTTTTAACGTAAGAGTAATTTCCCCTACATTGTTTCTGTATCTTCAACAATCACGTTTGCCGTTTCAGTACTAACTACTGCGTACACTACTTTTTGTTTAGGCTATTCAAGTGACTGGTTTATTATTTATTTGGTATAAGATATGAGCTATTTATTAGAGAAAGACAGATCAGAGCCCTACGTTTTAATTTCATAAAGCAAAAAGCAAAGATTCTAGCTCAACCCGCTCAAATTATGTTCTTATTCTGTTAGACTACGTTGCTGCATCCATGATCTGGTATATGTGCAACGGTTTGGGAAACGATGCGGCTATCCTAACGGCTCCTAGCGGGTGTCAGGGCAGCCTTGAAACTCTCGATTTTAGTAGGCTATGTATTATGTTACACTAACTAATGACACTAATGTTTAATTATTCCTTTTTCTGATTTATTTCTTTCATAATCTTCAAGGTCACTGTCAAGTGTAGACTGAAGACTATTCAAATTTTAGTTATAAAGCTTAAATGAAAAAAAAAAAAAAAAAAACCCAAAAAAAAAAAAAAATTTCTGATTTATTTCTTTAATAATCTTCAAGGTCACTGTCAAGTGTAGACTGAAGACTATTCAAATTTTAGTTATAAAGCTTAAATGAAAAAAAAAAAAAAGACCCCAAAATAATGTAAAAATCCCTACACTGACAGCAGTTAATGTGAGGAACGCTATTTGTTTAGATTTGATTGGATTTTGCGCAAAAATTAAAGTCGAGAAAGAACAAATGAGAAGATGTGCAATGACCGTGCAAGTGTTTAAAATAAAAACCTTCTGAGAGATCAGTGCTGATGTAGTCTACATTGTAGGGTACACTAGTGACCAGAGCGCCCATCCACGGCCGTGGTGCTGGCCCAGGAATTCCAGTGGCCAGCTGTGTGTGTGGAGGGGCGGATACTCAATTAGTTTGCATACATTATCCGGTAACTGGAATTTTTTTTTTTTTTTTTGAAAGAAATTTCGTCGACGGAAAATTGATCAACGGAAGTTTGATCGAACGGAAGTTTGGTCGAATTTTGTTTTCAGTTCACACGATCAAATTTTCGTAAAATTTCATTTTTGAACGCGCACACCATATAGTAAAACAAAATAATGAGTTCAAAAAGAAATTTGACGCAAAATTAGATCGAGTGAACTGAAGAAAAAAAAATGCGACCAAACCTCCGTTAGAGCAAACTTCCGTTCGATCGAATTTCCGTCAAAGAAATTTTATTGAAACAAATTTCCGGATAGACCTACATTATCATTTATCTATGTGAGGTTTAGACTATGAATTAATATTATGCTTCATGACTATAGGCCTATAAATATAGAATAAAACTTAGAAGAATGTGCCGGGTATCAACGTCGACAGTGTTGAAAGGGGAAAATACATTTTTGTTTAAAAATGTCGAATAATTTATTTTTCACATATAATTTATATTTTGGGTTGTTAATATTATGCACATCTTGCATGGACCTTCATGACATGGACTATGGCCAACCCCCCCCCCCAACCATTTCATAACAAAAGTTACATGTTGGAATAATCCCACCACCCCCCTCCACCCACTCCATCTTTTGAAACAGTAAAATGATTACATGTGAGTGTAAAAAATAAATCACGAGCCACCATGAATGGCAAATGTGAATTCAAACACATAACCGACACGGCTACTCTAAATGATTTTATTTCTTTTTGTTATTTTATCGGGTTATCGTTTTGTAATACAGCCTTAAAACTCTATAGTTGCCATGACAATGGTGGCCATCTTGAAAATAACATCTTTTCGTTGAGCTCTATCATTTAAAAAACAAACTTACATAATATTGCAAACTATTAATTCATGAACTTCAAGTATATTTAAAGGTATTGCGCTAGTTTAATTTCCTTCAAACTTTTAAAAATAAATTTTAATTTGCCTTGGCAGAAAAGCTTAAAATTTATCGTCTATTGAAAATAAAAAAACATATTTTTTAAAAGTCCAAATACTTGAAGGAAGATGCACACCAAATGTATTACTCTAGTTAGTATATTAGCTGGGATTTTAGAATTATCTGTTACAAAACAACAGAACAAAAATAACAATTTTTAGAAAAATCAATGTTAAACATTAAAAGTGAAAAATTTTAAGTTTAATTATTATTATGAAAATCTTTTACTCATAGTATTTATGTTCAGCAACATGGACATGGTGGTTTAGTGTATTATTTAACTGTTGAATTACTTAAATACACCAGAAACATGGGTGTCACCTTCTGGCTTGGCTCTGTCTTACTTAGTGGGGGCTGGAACGGAATGAAAAATTGAATAAATGTAAGTTAATAAATAATATATTGACAATGATCTCAATTAGGCCTATTGGTATTATTTAGATGAGTAGGATTGCGCGACTAAATATTTATTTTATTATTATTAGCCGAATGAGTAAATGAGTTTTACCACAAAAAAAAAAAAAAGAAAATGGTAGTCATTATTTATTAGAGAAATAATTAGACTATTAATAATTTTAGCCTATTATTAAAATAATTAAAATATTTAAATATTTATTTTATTATTATTAGCCGAATGAGTAAATGAGTTTTACCAAAAAAAAAAAAAAAAGAAAATGGTAGTCATTATTTATTAGAGAAATAATTAGGCTATTAATAATTTTAGCCTATTATTAAAATAATTAAAATATTCACTATAAATATAATATAGTTGTAATATTATCTTATAGGAGTAATGTCACTAATAATGAGATAATAATATTATCGTTATTATTACAATGTTTAGGCATACTCTCATAATTTTTTAAAACTTAAATTGATTCTTTATAGGGGAGTCGGGGCACATTGACTCGGTGGTATTTTCTACCAAATCACCGGTAAATTTCTGCTGTCTTTGTCATCATTCATCATTATGTGCGCAATTACATCCACCATCTTTAATCATACATGACAATCAATGACATTGCTAGATCTAACGTGAAGTCGAAATAAAACAAGGGCTAACAAGGTATTACAGTAATATTTAGTCCACTGTACGTTCAACGCGCTAGTGATGTATATTTTGTTGGGCTACGCCAGTGCTTATAAAATTGTTTCTTCTTCTTCTTCTATATCTTAAGGGCCCACGATCAATTTATTGATCATTTTGGCTCCTATGCATGTTTGTCCCCTGCACCTGTTCAGGTTTTCACCAGGCTCTCTGTACTGACTCAGTGAGTCTGTAGGTAGTTGGATAAAATTTTCAAATTGAATAAATTAAGAAATGAACACATCTGTATGATAGCCCTTGTTATGTGAAGTAATAATATGTTTTCATTTTTCATGTAGCACTTTCGGTTAAAAAGATATGATTTTTTTTGTGAATAAAAAATCACTTTTTTTACATTCATAGAGATTTGACTGATTTGTGACCTCTTTTCAAATTTTTTTTACGAAAAGGCTCATAACTTTATAGCAGAGTGGACAAATAATATGAAACTTTCCAGAAGTGTTCATCATCATATTATCAACATCTTTGTTGCTTTAAAAACTAAAAAAAATTAAATAGAGTATTTTTAAAAAAATTTTTAATGTCATAAAAAAATTTAAAAAAAAAAAATAAAAAAATAATCTAAAAAAATTAAGACCAAACGTAATTTATTTTTTAAAACAGGAAATATAACAGAGGCAATTTTACAATAAAAATTATGATTTAGTTTTAAATGGAGCAATATCTGATAAAATATTAGTTAATATGTCTATTATTGTATAGATATTACAATAAAACCTAATATTAATTAAGATGGAACTTGATTGCTTTAAGCATTATAAAATTTCTTGGGCTTTCTTATCTGTCAACCATTGTTAAATAATACTGTTTCCGGTTTGTCACTTTCATTTTCGGCCATTTTTTTTTTTTTTTCAATTTTTAGACCAGTTCTGGCCAAAAAAAACATTGTTATGGCCATCTTTGAGACTTGAAATTTTACATGGTCATTTTTGATACAATTCTACAGGTACACCAGGTCGATTTAAAATGGGACAACGAATAGTTTTCAA
>CAXITT010000617.1:105704-116594 GCA_964033795.1 Lymnaea stagnalis | reverse complement strand
GGGGGGGGGGGGGGGGCCTTTTTGCGTTAGTTTGCTTCAGTGCTGTAAATTGTATGACGTAATTTTATGACATAATTATTTCTTACAGCTGAACCACGGTGAGAAAACTAAAGATTACATTCTTAACTGTTCCGCGCAGCAACACTAGAACATATTTTATAATTTATAGGGTCTCAGAGGGCCTTTGAAGTCTATTTTTAGAACACGCAAAAATGCTGCTTCCCTTCACCCATTTACAACATTTGATCCAATTTTGAGTTTGAACCACATTAAATTTAACCAGTAACTTTTATTTTTATCAGTGACAGACTGATAATGTGATCTGCACGTTCACCTAAATATCAATTCATATCTATAGCAGATACACGTCTGCAAAACAAAGTGACAGCAGTTTGCAATATAAACGTCAGTCATCTATATTTTTACCTTTAGTTACCTTCTTTTTTATTTTTTTTTTGGCGCCAGAGTAACTCAATCCTATTAGACATGCAATGCGAGTAGTTATTGTAAACATATATTCTGTATGTTTATCTATTTACTATTTAGATACTGTATTGTACAATTTAGAGACAATATTATACAATTTTAAGAGTTTGAGGGTAAACAGGTCTGCATGAGGCAGAATAGTTTAAGATTTGTTTTTATCATCTGTAGAGTAAGATAAGACATTTTAAATAAAGTAATCATTCTTTAATAGCATTGCCTGATGTTTTCTCAATAATTCACAAGTTCTTTTTTTCTCTCCCAGATAAAATGGTTAGAAACAAAGAGTTAAATAGAAAAGATGGTTATACAACCGCTGAAGCCATGAAGGAGGCTGTACCACATGTTATTAGTAGGTACTTTAACACAAATTTTAAATATTGTCTGATTGCCATGAATTATATATCATTTAAAAGGGCTAGCTATAAGCTTTATAAAAACATCAATTTGATTAAACTATCTTTTATAGAACTGGAGTTATGATTCTTTTGATCAAATTTTGTATGCCCCTTATATAAGCTATATATTGCACCCAAAAAACTTGTGACACACTTTTCAAAATTTTGCACTTTTTAGACCCATAACTATGTTATGGTTTATCCATGTAGGAAGCAAGTAAACTTTTCAAATTTGTGCGCTGCTAAGAGTAGTATTCTTGAATTTTTCTTATTACATAACATTAACAATTATGTATAAAGTCTTGGGAATCATTTATGAGATTCATGTGTTGATCAAATGATTCTACCAAATCAATTGATGTGATTATACGATCGACGATCAGTTCCACTTATTTTCTGATGGATCTCTAATTGCTGATCTAGAAAATTTAGAATTTGGTTTTTAAATTCAAATTAATATTTATTTAACATTTTCCCGCAGGTTCTTGTTGCTCTAATTCAATATGTGGCAGCTGATATTATCGGGTAAGTTTTTTAATACATGTATGTGTAACAAATTTGTGGATAGTTAATAATTTTCTCCTTGATGAAACAAATGACGAGTCTGCTTCCTTGTGGTACTAGTGATGAGTCAGTTTTAGGCTAATTCCTTGGATGCAGAAGGATATTTGATGACAATCAAGGCATTTGTCTAAGAGAATAATTAGTACCTGTGCCTTTTGACTGAACTTCGGTACAGGTTTAGTTAAAAATTTGGGATATGGCGTAGATTTAACCCTATAACTGTCATAACAGCCCTCTCTGTGCTGTCACAGCCGCTTGGAAAATTGACATTAAAAATGATCTAATGTATGTTGGTTAATGGGAAATTACACACTATAGAAATGAATTTGCTTACTATTTCCGTTTATATCTGTGCGTAAAGGGCTTGTTTTGGGATTAATCTTGTCTGAAATTTGCTTTAAAAAAATTTTTTACTCCCATTATGTCTGATCAGTGAGAGGATCTCTCTAGATTGAAAATCCATCACAGACTTACTTTGTTGCAATTATTCCAAATGGATTAAAATTAAAACAATAATGTCTAAGTTATGCCAGGTGATAGCAATGGTAGAATTTGCATTAGTGGTGATGGAAACAAAGGAGTCAGATATTGACTACAATATTTAAGTATATAAAATAACATTATGTAGTACTTGATAGAAAAAAAAATTTGAGATGGGGGTGAGTTGAATGCAGAAGTTGAGTAGTACAGTATCACTCAGTGTAAAGGTTAAGGTCATTATCAACATACATAAATATAAAAACTAATTCTTTTTCATACCATTTGATTCCTCATCCAATGTTCTTTCAGAAAATGTATACATGAAAGTTAAAGAGTCTCTGAATTGAATTTGGATGGAATATTGTTAGGTTAGACGAGCATTATGCTGCATATCCAAATGTTAAAAATGGGCTAATGAACTTGACAGTTAAAGGGTTCAAAATTTATTGTCACGGGTGCTAATAGTATGGATGTAAATGAATTCTGACTTTGGCTTTAGAATTTTTTAAAATTATGGCAGTGACTTTACTATAAATAACTTAGCTGCCGGTTGTGTCTTGGTTTGAACTTAGTCAGCTAATAGGGTATCATCCTACATTATTAATTATTTAACACTTCGTTGCTAGCCTGTGAGGAAGCTCCAAATCAGTTACGTGGATAGTTGCCTTAATAAACACATTTCTTTAAATTTGATTTAGAAAATTTAGCACCGTTCTCATAGCCCAACCCCCATCCATATAGAAATATAATCTTGACCATTTGAATGCACTATATAGTAAGCCATTGCAGAAATTTAAATACACACACAAAAAAATGTATCAACGTAACTTTGATCAATAAAAGCCTGTGGTAAAAGGAGATCTATGTGATGAATGAGTTACACTACTGTGAATTGGTGGGAGGAGTGAGCTTTAGAAGGGGATCAATAAAGTTTGGCAGATTCTTAATTTGGTGCAAATTAAAAAACATCAAATTTTTGTACTGTAACTATATAAATTTACTTCTAACATATTGAGAGCGTTTTTTCACTCCCAAAAAGGGTAGGTTAGACTGTTGTTCTGTAGATTAATTGGTGGCTTGAGCGGAGCCAGAACTAACCAAAATTTGACTCTTTCTTTTTTTTTGGTTGTTTTTTTTTGTTAAAACCATTGTAGTAATAATCAAGAGTTATATCTTGTAGGTTATAATTGAATTACTATTGATGTGTGACAAAAAATCTTATTTAAAAATTTTTGAGATTCTCTACTCTAATTAAGTTGGAATTAAAATCTTCCAATGAGCTTGACTTGACCATTTGAAGGCTTTCTATTGTTCATTTAACACCAACCTCCCTATATCATATCCTAAAGTGCTTGAATTTTACTAATTCCATTAGTGGGTTAACTTTTACTATTTAATAGAATAAATAGACAAAGCTATTCAACTTTCACTTTGAGAACCCAGAACTAGAATCTTTTGTCTCTACACCCATGCAAACATGGTTGGTGTAAAATTAATGATTATACCAGAAATGTGATAAAAAACATTTTTTCTTATTATGATAGTTACTTTCATTGTTTAAAATTGTTCATGAGATTTATTTATATATACATGCAAGCTTGCCCCCTAATAGAGTGAGTATCTTACGTCTAATTCATGTGGTATTTAACTTCCAGGTTGAAGTTGTTTTTCACTGAGATCACTTGAAGGCTCTCATCACTGCAAGACTTCACAGCTGCTCTTATGATAAGCTTGCAGGAGGAATCATGACATGTCAGGACAATGTGTGTACAACTTTTACTTCAGGTAAATACCTTTTTTTGTTGTTTTTTTTGGTAATATTTTAATGATTGATTTATTATACTGGTGATTAATCTTGAGGTAACTAACCATTATTGGAGTCTTGGACATTTATGACCATGCGATCTTAGTTTTGACTGGGAAGGCCCTGAAAAGTTTTTAACCCGCTCATAAGCCGTCCCCATAAATACTTTGCCAGTGGAAGCAATAGGGAATAATTATATTTTTTTAAAATCCAAAACTTTGAAAATAATTATGTAAGTAAAAAAACTTTAAAACTATTCGACATACAGTATTATGTAAAACACAGATACTCGCTTGTCTACATGTCTAATACAGTATTATGTATATCATAGATACTTGCTTGTCTACGGGTAGATACAGTATATATAACTATATTAAGCATTTCCAACAATAGAAAATTGGCGATCTACAATAACAATAATATCATTATTTAATGTGGGTACTTTGATTCTGAGCACAGCCATTAGCTGTCATTTGCAAAATGAGGACAAACATGTAACCCAGTTTTTGCACATGATCAATTGTGCACAGGACTTGGTGTTTATTTCCATTAAAAGACAATCTAAAAAAGCCCAGGTTAACTGCATCTGGAGATGTCCCATCCATCCCTGGCACTTACTGCACACGAACATTTAGTGCCAGAATCTATCTAATCAGTCATCTTTGTACCCACAGAAACAATCTTCAATGTTTTCGAATAGAATCAATGTACCTGGAGAAAACCTCATATGATCCACTCATAAGCCGACCTTCCCACTTATTCCCTTGAAATATGTTTTTTTAAAGTAGGTTTATGAATTGGTATCCACGTTAATTGCTAAAATTTATAGCCATGCCTAGACTCAGTTACTTAGAGATAAATAAACCTATACATTTTTATTGTTGATCATCATCAGTAGGGGTGTGCCGGATCCGTTTTTTCCAACCGGATCCGGATTTTCTCATGCGAAATCCGCCGGATTCGGATCCAGATTCCGGAATAATCCGGATTCCGGTTTCTCCCGGATTCCGGATTTTGGTACTTTGCAGATACCGCTAAATCTGAGGGGTTGGATGCCTTCTGAACAGTTGGCACTATCATGTATGGGATTGGGCCGATTGGCCACTATTAGCGGTGCTAACTCTAGCCTCTGGTATGTTCGGAATATTAAACATTAAACAAGCTCAACGCTCGAAACAATCGATTAATGTATCATGATCGTGTGGAATTCGGGAAAGAGAATTACTTTTATTTCAGATTATGATCCGGCAGACCTGTTTACCCTCAAACCCCTAAAATCGTACAATCTGGTCTCAAAATAGTACAATACAATATCTCTATAGTAAATAAATAAAACTACAAAATATTTCCATATATTTTGTAAATGTCGCTGACTGGATCTTATAAAATACCGGTATGCCAAAATCCAACGCTCCACTGCAGAACAGTTGGATCATCTATTTTATTTTAAAAACCATCTCTAGTTTTACAATCGCCGCGGTTCTGAGGAACAAAATAATTCTGTAACAAAACTACGTCACACGCTTGGTAGCAGTCAAAGGCGATGGCGGGTGAAGTTGTCGCTAGGGCGACCTATCCAAATATTACTGTTGACGCAGCAGCCAGCTAGTTCACTGTGATCCCGTCAATACGATACGTCGGGGTTATTTATTTATATCCTATGACACTCCCACCAATCCCCTACCCATGCGTGTCTCGTATGCCACAATTTCCGCCATCAACAACCCCACCTCCCCAGTCCCCATGAGTGCTTTCGAAATATAATAAGGATGGTCCCAACTTTAAAAAAAAAAAAAAATCCAACCAATCGTTTTTCTCGTTCATATTCACTGCCAGATCTTCATTAGAGAGGGCTAAAACGTCCAAACCCGAAAATTTATTAATTTTTTTAAATCAGGGGAAATTTTTTTCCACCGGGTCTCTGAAAATCGTAGTTTTGGAGGGTCTTGGCGTACAATCGTAAAAGACATCTAAAAATCGTACATTGTACACCAAAATCGTAAGAGTAAACAGGTCTGGATCCGGTGAGTCACAAAATCTGGCAAATTCCGAAATCCGGTATAATCCGGGTTCCGGTTGTTCCGGATACATGTAAATCCGGCGGAACCGGATTTCACCGGATAGTGCAAAATCCGGCGGAGTCAGATTCCGGACCGGATTCCGGCACACCCCTAATCATCAGTGGCACTATAGCTCATCAAAGGGCCCTGGCCTGCTCTACAACATCTTTCCTCTTAAGCTGATCTATGGCTTTACGCATTCCAGCTGATTTAAGTCCTCTACATCATCAATCCATATCACTCTTGGTCGATGGATGATCCGTTAACACCTAAGTTTCTGTCTGTATATTATTTTTGCTGCTCAACAATCTAATATCCTCTCAAGGTTTCCTGTCCAGCTAAGCCTGCACCATTTAAGTATAGCAACTATGGAAGGGTCTTGGAACAATTGATAAATCCCCATCTATCATTATCTAACCGGACTGAACATTTTTTTGTATTGAGCAGGTTCTCAGCTTTTGTCTGGCTGTTGTATTGAGCAGGTTCTCAGCTTTTGTCTGGCTGTTGTGCTGACATAAAACTCGTCTTGTTATAAAAAATATGGTTGGTGTATAGGGCCATCTGAGTTTTCTTTGAGAGATTTCTGCTTCCTTGGAGTAATATCTTGTGGAGGCCAAAATAAGAAGAGTAGTCTGCAGTTATCCAATCCGGGCTCATTTATAGTGGCTCATAGATATCTGAAAGTAGCCACACAGTCTCTTAAAGGTGTGGTTGCTTATTTTAATTTTGTCGCTTGTGTGTCTGATGTGTGACAATACCATATACTTTGTCTTTGCTTCATTTATCTCAAGACCAGCATTAACTGAGGCATCTTCAGGTTCAATGAATGCTTTAATTACATGAATGCTGTTTCTGCCAGGTAGAGCTGTTGTCAAGGATGGGAGTTCACTAATAATTGTTGCGCCCTGTAAACTATTTTTGATTATGTCCAGTGTGTTTTTGAGAGATTATTTAGTTAGTGAACGCTCTTCCTGCGTTTTAATTGGTGACACATTTTTTATGGTTATTATGATGTTTTGTCTTGTCTGTTTTGTGACATACATTTTATTCGTGGGCAGTCGTTGAATGAAGTTTTTGGAAGGCAGTTGAGTTTTATTACTCTCTGGTAGAGAGCTGCACTGCACACTGTTTATGAAATCTACAGTCTGTGAATATATTTTTTATATTAAAGTTGCATTATTTATGGGAATGGACTTGTGTTAAATGCTAGTATGACGTATGAACCACTTGTAAAAGAGCCTGATGAGTAAAACACTAGGATTTTGACAGCTATGTTATGCGCATATCCCAGGTATTGCAATGGTTGGCTATATAAAGGTCCTGATGTTTGAGGTTCTGTTGTGTTGCTCTCAAAGTATTTTGTTCCACTGGTGCTCACATGTATGTTTCTTCAAACTTTTTCTAAAGTGATTTTGAAAAGGATACATGAGTCAGTCTCCTTGACTGAGTGGCCCTGATTAATTATGAAAGTCCCTCTAGCACTCTTTCTTGGGATTCTTTTTGGGAGTCAGCCATCATCATTTTTTAGCCAGTTAAGTTTCTTTTTCCTCTTATATTTGAGGGGCCCACGATCAAAATGTTGATCATTCTGGCTCCTGGTTTAAATTCAGAGTTTGCCTTCTCTTAGATGGGTTGCCGCCCAAGGGTAACGAGTCCCATCCACCCGGAGTGCTTGAGATGTTGGCTTTGGTGGGGATTGAACTCCAGACTACCAGCTATTTGGTTTGAGACCGCTCGGCCACCCAGCACAAGTTTGTTAGGGACTCTCAAGTTCCTGTATTGCAGGGGACTCAAACTCAAATTATCCGGGGGCCGCAGGAGGTAGAGTCTGAGTGAGACTGGGCCGCATCAAGTATTCCTCAAAAAAGCGATTACAAATTCAATAAAGTAAAACTGTTATAATCTGCTTAACCCTTATTAATAACAAATAAAAACATTATGGGTTCTTAAGAACTAGACTTCACTCACTTCCTCCTACTCCTTGTTGCAAACACGATGCCAGGCTTCTTACTAATCTTACACAGCTGAGCAAAATTTGGCTTGAGTGAGGAAGCTACTGAGACCCTCAATATAGCTTGAAGATGCTCGTCAGTAAGTTTGGCCCTGAACTTTTGTTAAAGTTCATAATGGAAAAGAGCTTTCAAACAGATAGGCATTCCCAAAAAGGCACATGATCCGTTTGAACAACCTAGAAATCTCTTGGAATGTGGAGGGAAACTCTCTCATAAATTGTCCAAGATTGTCTGTTTTCCATTCATCGCCTTCCCTTGAAATTCAGAATTGCACTGAAGATCAATCAGCTCCACTTGAAGCGCAAAGGGGGCATCTTCCTCATTGAATGAGGAAAGAGTCAGCAAAAATCTGAAAAGTGGCTCTGTGTTTTGAGGTCTGCAAACCTGAGAGCAAAAAAATGCTTAGCAATGGAATTAGTATATAACTACTTACTGGTGTGCCTGAGTCCATGAGTACTTTGCATGTTGGGAAATGGCAAAGGTTTCTCTAAGAAAGGTGGGTTTTCCATAACACAAGTTTGTGCAGAATGCCCTGACATTGTTATAGACAACACTGACTAGCTGCCCCTAGCCTTGTAACTTCTTGTTGAGTACATTGCCTTCCTGTGTAATGTCAACAAGAAAATCCAAGTACATGAGCCATTTGGATCACTTAGTACAGGAACAACCACCCCATACTTCTCCATGAAGGCTTTGATTTGTGCTCTCAATTTAAAAATAACCCTTTTCAAGCAGTTTTCCCTACTAAGACAACGTACCTCGGTGAAATAGAAAACATCCTCATATGCTGACTCTATACTGACAGGGCTTCAAGCCCGTTTATCTTAGAGAATAAATTTAGATTTTTTTTATCGTAGAAAAGTCCTCTTTTACAAATCCTATTTGAAGGCGACCAAGCTGACAGGCTCGGAATTTCCCTCACTCATTCAAACTAGCGGCAATTTTAATAGAGATTCTTTGGAATTGTGTCAGATTGCTACGATTTAAAAAATTATGATTGTGCATTAGCCACCAACAGACTATTTAAATCTTTGATACATGTATATACAATATTCGAAGCGTGTTTTCTCAAAACAGCACTTTGGCCATGTTTGTCTCACAAAATGCTCTAATTTATAGTAAAAACTTTTATTACAATTATAAAAGGTTTTTGGAATCATAATCCAAACTTATAAAAACATAATAAAAATCAGATTTAGAATAGTTGGTGAGATTCGACTTAAACCGTCGAGGAGCATCACATTATAAATATGAGAATGGGGAAAATGCATAGTCCGCATTAACACTAAAATTTTGCTGTAAGGTATCGGGCCACAAACTATTGTCTTGCGTGCCGGCAAATGGCCCGCTGGCCGCCAGTTTGAGGCCCCTGCTGTAGTGCATCATACAGATATTTTCTGTCTAAGCTGTTGCGTAGTGCACATATAGTTGGTATATGGGGATGTTTTATTCTTAGCATTGATCTATGATCTTTGGTTGATCTACTCTATTGGAATCAACACCTTGAATATTTTCAGTATACCTTTCTGGTTTTCTTGCTATTAATCTGGTGATGATTTTGTAGGTTACATTAAGTAGGAAGATTCCACTCTAATTTGAGCATTGCAGTTTAGATCCTCTCTTGTGAATTAGCATAGTAACCCTTTTATTTGACATTTCTTTGCCTGCTAAAGTCTAGATATGAGGTCGTGAATTTTTCTATGCAGTTTGTTTCCACCTAGTTCTATCAGTTCTACAGTGATAAGGTCTGTTCCTGGGGCTTTATTGTTTTTCTTGGTAAAGATCATGTCTTTTGTTTCATAGTTGGAAGGCTGACCTAACTAAAGGGTCCATACCTCTTTGTGTTAGTTCGTAACCCTCACCATCCCTTAAAATTGTTGTGCCCATCTTATACCTTCTCTGTGATCAGTTCCTTATCCATAATGCTGATAGGGTTCCTAATAAAACATGCAGTCAGTTGTGGTTTATGTGACAACTTTATTGGACCAGCCGCCTTTGTCTGCTGCCTTGCGTTTTAAAAAAAAACATTAGGTTTATTTTGTTACCGGGCTCGCAGCTTTAAATTGTAAATTTCACAGCAGCTCTATCCCCTGTGCAATTTTATTACTACAACAGTTTTGTATCGCCATACACCCCCCAACCCCCTCAAATCTTCAATGTGTATGTAATATATGGATCTATTTTGACAGGGTAGGGGATAGCATATGAATTTTTTCCCGGTACATTATAAATAGATGTCCCATCGTCCAATCAGCTCTGGCATTCAAATTTGGTTTTATTGAGGGACGTGCACATTGCATTGATGATTTTAATGTTACGATAGGCTGGGAATCGGCGCTCGTTTTTCAAGATTACACATTTTTTTAAAAAATTTCCAATCAGCTCTGGCATTCAAATTTGGTTTTATTGAGGGACGTGCACATTGCATTGATGATTTTAATGTTACGATAGGCTGGGAATCGGCGCTCGTTTTTCAAGATTACACATTTTTTTAAAAAATGCATTCTCAACTGCTATGGACAACACCACTTTAACTTTGACATCCAGTAAGCAACATTTGAAATCTATGTTAAGAAGCCACGAAGCAGCTGTACAAATTTAACACCTCAGTTCTCTTCCCTTCTCCCAATACAAAGGTTTTATCAGACTTGTTTACCGGCAAACTCTTAAAATCGTACAATACCTTATATTTATAGTAAAAAATAAAGACAGTATGTACAATGTATACTCCTCAAAATCGTACACTGTACGCCAAAATCGTAAGAGTAAACAGATCTGGTTTTATGTTAAAGCTCTGGTTTTATGTTAAAGCTAGGTAATGGGAACCTAATTTTGCTCTAATCATTACGATAACTCTAGAATGATGCAAAACTATATTCCGGTACCAGGTATGTGACAAAGTGCATCCCAGCCTTTTGAATTTATAATAAAAATTCTGGTAAGGTGCCTCAGCATCCTGCACAAACCTCACCTTCACTTTTGTTTAGGTGACTTGGGCATGTGTCCTCACCACATCTTCGTCTATGAAAGTGGAAAATGAAGGCACATTTTTATTTGCAATAGTGCACTGTATTTAAATATATAAACTT
>CAXITT010000617.1:0-97509 GCA_964033795.1 Lymnaea stagnalis | reverse complement strand
CAAAAATGGTTTTGAAGAACTGCTGTAAGTGGTGGGGGTTGTACAATATCTTAACAATAATTATAATCATTGGTCAAAACTAACAGCCCTCCTTAGCTTAAAGTTTAAACTTTGTTTAAATAAGTTTGAGAACCACTGTGCTAGTGTGTTAAATGCGAAGTAAATTTTGATGGGTAAAAAAAGTTCGAAATGATACTAATCAGAGGCGTAGCGAGGATGTTTGGAGGATGTTTGGCGCCCAGGGACAAGGTTCATTTTAAAGCGCCCCCTTTTCTTTTTTTCAATGAAATAATATTAAAGCACATTTTGGCGCCCCGGGACATCTGTCCCCCCTGCTCCCCTTTCACTACCTCTCTGATACTAATGCACATGCTAAATTTATTAAGCATTCCTTCATCATGAGCTGTAATCATTCTTCAACAGGAATGAATGTTCAAGAGCAATCACAAGATTGAATAGTCGAGAGAAACCACACCTCAACAAGACATGTTCTAATGATCTTCCATCTCATAGAAATCAATCCATTAAATGACAACTTTGGACAATAAGGTATGTGAAATTTTACTATGAAAGGAATGAGCGTGATAAGTTGGGCCACCTGGGTATAGCAAATAGTAAATGTATAGGAAATGTTCAACATGAATACAGCAAAATATTTGGCAAAAAATTCCTTTACCAGCATAACAATCGGTCGACTATACTACCTTAGTGAAAACTTGGGCTTAAACAAAAATAGTAAATATAAAATGAGCAATAGTATTTTCATGTTGTGGTGACGGACGACCCCCCCCCCCCCCTACTACAAAATTATTGTCGTTGCTTCTTCATAAATGTAGAGTATGTGTGTTTTCTGATAGTCTTAGGTAACCCCTGGAGCACCCAAGACCCGCTCTCTACAATCAACTTCTTCAGTATCTTGCATATGGAAAAGTAGGAAAGATACATCAAAAGCCTTTATTGAATTAGAAGACTTTATAAAATGGATTAGCTATAGAATTTCTAGTTTAAAAATTAACTCAAATAAAATTAAAGCATCCAAGTTTGAACCTCGCTATAATAATGCTTCGAGCATAAAATCACTATAAGCAGGGTTGGAAGTCATGAAGTCATTAAAACACACTTTTGAAAAAGTAAATTAATAATATCGGCGGGAAATAGGGCATACTTCAGTAGTCAGAAAATTTTCAAAAGTTAAAAGATATAAGCAAGTGAAACTAGGAACCGACAGTAAACATATTAAACTCATGGGAGAGAAAAGTTCCCAAGAAAGCCAAAGGTGACCTGATATTACCACTGCTCATGTTAATGAAGTAATCCAAATGTATTTATATTCTATCTTTGGTTATTTTACGAGAGTTAAAAAGTTGTGCATGATTGATAAGATTATCTGATTGAATTATCATCTTTTCTTTATGCAAAGGGTGATCCTGTGATTGTAGATATGTATCAGACTTTGAAAGTAGTATTAGAAACGAGTCTAGCATATTACAAGCTGGTGACCAAGGAAGTGAAGTTCATTTGAACCCATAAACTGTCATTGGTGAGGGATATCAGTAAAGTCACTGAAGGAAATTTAAAAGCTCGTAAATGAAGTTCTCATTACTCATTTAATTATTTCCTACAGCTAAAAGAATGAATTGGTTTTAATTTATGATACAAATAAATTCAAGCATATGTTAAATCACAGCTCTTGTTTTTGTTATGTTGTTAAATACAGCGAAATTAAAATAAATATTGAGCTCAATCAAAATATTTATTTTAATTTCGATGTATTTAACAACATAACAAAAACAAGAGATGTAACGATAAATGTGATTAAACATATGCTTGAATATATTATAATTGAAAATGCCTTTCATAGATTTAAACCAATTCGTTATTTTAGCATGATAGCAATTGATTTATCTTATGGGAAAGATAAGGAGAGGTAATTTTACAGATAACAAATCTTAGAAATATTTCTTTTATTTTTCAGATGGCGTTGACAAAAACTATGAGGGAAGACGTTGGGCGCCTAGCAAATCAAGACAAAGAGTATGAAGAAAAGTCAATATCTCACATTGCTTTTTAATAAATAGATGGTGCTTACTAATGTATGTGAGGCAAAGAGAAGATATGTATATTGCTTCAATAAATAGATGGTGTTTAACTAATTGTATGTGAGAGAAAAAGATTGTAATATAAATAAATGTATGTAAAGAGTATGAGAGAAAAAGAAACTAATGCATATAAAAGAAATAAATATTAGAAGGAAAAAAACATTTGAAGTGTTAAAAAATGTATTTAAATGAAAAAAAGAAAATGAAAACATGAATGCTCTTTATTTTAGGGGGAGAAAAACAAAAAATATCCCCACGAGACTATCTCCAAAGAGATGAAAACATGAATACTCCTGGTGATATACAGTGAGGTATCTTTACAAAAGAAGTGTTAAAAATAATGGTGACTTGTTTGGTAACTTAAGGACTTGGTGAAATCCAAGCTACCTAAAAAATGTAGGCACCTTATTCCACCAAGCCCTCCAATTACACATGTTACAGGCAAAGTGTGAAATCCAGGCATTCTATAAGATCTACTTCAATTTATTTGTTTATAAAAAGTCCAGGCACTAAAAGCATAGACAATGCTGCTGGATATCTCAACAGTCAATCTATAGAATGCCTGGATATCTCAACAGTCAATCTATAGAATGCCTGGATTTCATACTTTTCCTGTAAAATACAAATCAATCCATTATTTATGAACATTTGCTATTTGTCTAAAACCACCATAATCTTAAGATCTCGCAAAAAAAAAAATATTTACAATCTCCAAGGAGATGAAAACATGAATACTCCTGGTGATATAATATTGAGTTACCTTTACAAAGAAACAAGATGGTAACTGGGACTTGGTGAAATCCAAGCTACCTAAAAATGTAGCCAGCCTTATTCCACCAAGCCCTCCAATTACATGTTACAGGCTAAGTGTGAAATCCAGGCCTTCTGATTGTCGTTTTGTACTTGGATTCAAATGATTGTTTATAAAAAGCCCCGCAGTAAAGCCTTGACAAGATATCGTCTAAAATAGTCCATCTATAGAATGCCTGGATTTCATACTTTTCCTGTAAAATACAAATCAATCCATTATTTATTAACATTTGCTATTTGTCTAAAACCACCATCATCTTAAGATCTCGCAAAAAAAAAATATTTACAATCTCCAAGGAGATGAAAACATGAATACTCCTGGTGATATAATATTGAGTTACCTTTACAAAGAAACAAGATGGTAACTGGGACTTGGTGAAATCCAAGCTACCTAAAAATGTAGCCAGCCTTATTCCACCAAGCCCTCCAATTACATGTTACAGGCTAAGTGTGAAATCCAGGCCTTCTGATTGTCGTTTTGTACTTGGATTCAAATGATTGTTTATAAAAAGCCCCGCAGTAAAGCCTTGACAAGATATCGTCTAAAATAGTCCATCTATAGAATGCCTGGATTTCATACTTTTCCTGTAACTTACAAAATCAATCCAATGTCAACAAACCACCATCATTGTTGTTTAGATCAAGAACAAGATCTTGACAAGGAAAAAAAAATGTACAATGAATACTCTCTATGGATGGTGTTAAGTTTTTGTAAAAAACGACATCTGTATATTTTGACATTACAGGGGGGCTTTGACATCATAATTCTGCTTTGCCCCTGTTATAACTTCATTGCTGGTTGCCAAATGATTAAACTCTTTTTGTGCATCATTTGAGTCTTATCATTTGATGACCAGCAATATCACCACATCCTTAACTGATACCAGGTACTAGACAACATATTTACAAGGGTATATATGTACAAAGTCTTAAGGTACACCCATACTACCGATTTCTCACTAGGATTCTCAGCCTTCTTGAACTTGCCATCAGACACTGTACTGCAACAGTATAAGAACCGGTGACGATGAAATAGCCCTGTTTTTATTTAAGGCAGCTTATAGGGAGAGTAGCTTGTAGTCACAGAAAGTTGAGAATCCAAGGGACAAATCCGCAGTGTGAACATACCCTTACAACAGCACCATCTAATACCGGGTACATTTGATGACCAACACTATTTACATCCTTCACTAATAATAGGCAGCATATTTACAAGGGTAGATCTACAAAATCAAGTACATGTTCATACACACATTTATTTATCAGCCTGAAGGGGTTGGCACTTTATTCAGCTATAAATAAAACCATCCGTCCAATAATTATCAACAAGAATTAAGTTTTTTTTAAAATAATACATGCCCATTTAAGCAAATATAATACCAACAGGATATTATTGCACGAGTACCAGTATCTCAAAATGTCATCAACATGTCAGTACCGGTACAAATAATTAGTAAGCAAATCCATCCAAGATTCATGTACTTAACAAATTTGCTGTGTGCACTAAATGTGTTGAAATATGTTGAAACTATGTGCACTAAATATGTTCATTAAATGTGTTGAAATATGTTCAATAAATGCATTGAACAATGAGCCAAGGAATGGAGTTAAAAGGTTATTCTAGGAGAANGTATCTCAAAATGTCATCAACATGTCAGTACCGGTACAAATAATTAGTAAGCAAATCCATCCAAGATTCATGTACTTAACAAATTTGCTGTGTGCACTAAATGTGTTGAAATATGTTGAAACTATGTGCACTAAATATGTTCATTAAATGTGTTGAAATATGTTCAATAAATGCATTGAACAATGAGCCAAGGAATGGAGTTAAAAGGTTATTCTAGGAGAAGTGGGGAAATACAAGAAACCAGAACAGACTCACTGATGTGGTGAATCCAGAACAGACTCGCTGATGTGGTGAATTTAAACAAAATATGACAGAAAGAGGCCAACGGTGTACAGTGACAGGTGATTGTGGGAGAGGGGACAGTGGTGGAAGAAATGGGACATTTGTCATACAGGGATTGTGTTAGAGAGAGGGCAGTGGCATTTAGTTGATATAGGGACAGTGGTGTACTGGGAGTGTGTTAGAGGGAAAGGAAAGTGGTGTACAGGGAAAGTGACAGGAGAGTAGGTGACAGGGAAAGTGACAGGAGAGTGGGTGACAGTTGAATACTGGGATTGTTTTAGAGGGAGAAGAAAGAAGTGTACAGTGACAGGAGAGTGGGGGAGACGAGACAGTGACAGGAGAGTGGGGGAGATGGGACAGTGACAGGAGAGTGGGGGAGAGGGCAGTGACAGGAGAGTGGGGGAGAGGACAGTGACAGGAGAGTGGGGGAGAGGAAAGTGACGGGAGAGTGGGGGAGAGAGTCTGTGGGATACAGGGAGAGTGTGTTAGAGAGAGACAGGACAGTGGCATAGAGAGGACAGTGACAGGAGAGTGGGGGAGAGGGATCAGCTTTAGCTGTCAGCCTGGGATATGATCTTGTAGTTTGAAAATAATGGATTAGAACAAATTATTGGTAGAACAAGTCTTTCCTTGATAAGGATAAGTGTTAGAGCAAGTCTTTCCTTGATAAAGCTAAGTTGTAGATCCACCATGGTAAAATTAGAATTAGATGCAATATATACATGGCTTCTAGGATCATACGAAATCAGTTATTGTAGTATTCACTGGATTGAAAATTAAATAATTGCAAGATCTTTGCAAATCCCATATTAGCTTTCACAGCATATTATTAGAAAAGAAATACAGTTAAACTTTTAAATCGTTTACCATCTACATTTCATTGAGTTGTCATTGAAGTGTTCGTTAGATTTCTTATAGACAGTCCACATTTGTCAGTAATTATGTTAAAAATATAGGAACATTGCTGATATTGGAAAAGAGAATTAATGATTAACATTCGGCACTGGAGGAAATGTTACAATAAAAGAAATAGCAGCAGTTGTTACATGTCCAGGAAGTTGGTGATGATGATGGTCAAATGTTCAGGAAGTTGGTGATGATGATGGTCAAATGTTCAGGAAGTTGGTGATGATGGTGGTCAAATATTCAGCAAGTTGGTGATGATGGTGGTCAAATATTCAGCAAGTTGGTGATGATGGTGGTCAAATCATGGATATTTCTCAGTTGTACGTCATCATGGATTTAGTATCTCAATGGGACCCAATCACGGATCCATCTCAGTTCTGATGACAAAATTAAAATTGAGGATATTATCAAAACTATTTCACTATATATTAAAGTTTCCAATATATTATGAGGACGTATTTTTGTCTTTATCTAAGTTTCTCAATCTTTCAAAATTAGTATCATTTGTGAACAATAAAAAACTTACTGACCAAATTTCATGTAAAAATGATAATACATGTACTTAATAGATATTCAGTACCTGGGTCAAATGAATCATTAAATAAAGAAAAATTGTTTTCAATCAGATGACACCTTGTAGGATATCATCAAATGTGTATATTGAAATAATCTTTAAATAGAGAAATTATAAACTTGCTTGTCTTGTTTTATATTATAGTGTGTTCTGTATTTTTAAAAGGGATAGATTTCCCTACAGGCTAAATAAACGCCTTGGGCCTCAATAATCTATAATAATTGAAGGACTGCATTTTCTCCTACTAATGTTTCTCAATTTCACTGTATTTCTTATTTTGTACTTATCCCTAAATATTTAGGCCTGTTAAAATTCTGGACCTTATTTTTCACAGAACCAATATTTATATTCTTTCGCTTCCTTTAATCCTACTTCCGACAACAACCAAGGAGATCCCTAAAGTTTTTTACTGTGCTCTGTTTCTTGTCGTACTTCTATTTGTCCTGTTCGCTGATGAAGGCTCTAAGCCGAAAAATCCACATCTTATTGTCCTGTCTTTTGATTCAAGCTTCAAATTACCATGTTTTACTATTAAATTCTCATTAATCTATTGGGCAACCAAATTTTAGAAGCCATGTTTTGCAGATCCAGGGCTTACTAAATAAATAAAAAATAATTAAAAATTATACAAATTTTACTTAAATCTTCTAAAACATTAATAATAAAGGATTATTATTTTTGTTAAATTGTATAATTTTTTTTTACTGTTTTTTTTATACTGAAGAAGGCTTCTCGCCAACACATTTCTTTTTTTTTCCATCCCTTTTTTCAGATTTTCTCATACTTTTTTTAGCTCATTTCTTTAGATTAAATATTTACATCCTTATTTTAATGAAGAAAGCATTTCTCCATTTATTTTTATGAATTATAATTATAGATTAAGTCCTAATTTTAGTTTGTCTTTAGTTAATCAAGTTAGACATGTGAGATAGCAAAGTAGCAATTAAAACTATTCCTATGGAATCAATGCTTCATTATAGAAATGGTCAATGTTTCTACCATGTTCAGTGTCTTTAAATTTTCCAATGACAACTGTAACTCTCAATGTACCCAAAACAATATTTCCCACATCAATTATTCACCTATTTTTATATCGCCTAAATATTTATGATGTTTGATTAAAAACTTTGGAAATCTATAGCACATTTTTCAGGATTTATGTATTATTATTTACAATTGTCAATACATTTTACATTTTTCAGTGACTTTAGTGTTAGGAATTTTATATGTTAGTAAGACTGTCAAAATAAAGCCTTTAAACAGCCATTGGCCTTAAGATTTTTTAATAAAGTACTGAACAACAAATTTAAATCAATATTCTCAACAAATTAGAATTCTGATCTCTGGACCTACTATTTTTCAATAGTAATTTTGGTTATCACTCAAGTCTTAAGACAAGAAACTATTTCATACAGTCATGCAGTCCAGCTTTTTGAGTGGTCATGTATTAAGTAATAAACTTTAATTAATAATTAATCATATTCATATGGTACTCCTCAGAACGGCGGTCCCAAATTAAAAATATAATACTATTCTTTAGAAAGTGTCCGGCTACCAGCCAAATAGCCGCCAATAAATGATGACTTAAATTAATGCATTTTTTTAAAGATCGCGATCTTCATCAGGCTCCTCAAAATCATCATCAGGCTCCTCAATATCATCATCTCCTGAAATAAAAATTTAAAAAAACAAAGGAAATAAAAATTCCAGAGATGTTAATGTTATCTCTGTTTCATGGCTGTTGTTATCTCTGTTTCATGGCTGTTGTTATCTCTGTTTCATGGCTGTTTTATATTAGACAGTGTTCGGCAAGCCACACTAACCAAAGAATACAGTGCCTTTGGCATTGTGTCATACTTTTGTAGAATGTTTCCTGACAAAACATTATTTGAAATATGAACCGGCGCTTGCAGTCTGCCGGCCATGGTATTGTTTATTTTATGTTTTAAAACCAATAATTAGTCTGCAAACAAAATTTGAATTAAAAAATTAGGTCACCAGTTATCGGCAGCTAATATGCTGGTAGCCGGACACTTTCTAACAAAAAGTATTCTATTTTTAATTTGGGACCACTGTCTGAGGAGTGCCAATCATATAATGATAAACATTGATTTAATTTATGTTTAAATTAAAAAGGCCTATTACTTTTAACGAGAATGAACTTAATTTTAAAAGGTGAGAATAAACTAAAAAATCAGTAAATGGCTGGCTTAAAAAATTAAACCATTTATCTTAGTTATTATTATTAGTAGTAAAAGTATTTAGTTAGCCTATTTTGTAACTCAATAAACTAAAAAAATTAAGAGCAGTTGTAGTTTAAGATTTAATAATGAAAATACTAAACTAAAAATAAATATAAATTTTATAAAATTTAAATATTTTTACATTGTAGGAAATTAAATAATAGCTTAATTAATTATTTAATTAATGCCTACACTGTGACTAGTTATGTATTAAGCATTGTAATATGTATGGATGCATAATTTTATGTCCAATCCCCACACACACATAACATCAGACATCTTACAGGAAAACCAAAAATTTTTGGAAAAGTTATAAAAAAAACAAAAGATTACCATACCCTAAGGCTCTTTTAGTTTTAGCAACCAGAGTGCGGCTCTTTGGCTCTTCTGCGTATTCATGCGAAGAATCTTTTTCAAGTTTTCAAGCTTGAACCTCATCAAGAGTAAATTGAGAAATCGTCTTACTCTTACTGATGCGAATCTTGAATCCTGATTGAAATTAAAAACGACATACAAACTAGACATATTATTAAAACTTTCCTGCGAAATGCAATGCAAGGTCATAGTTCACATTAGATGTGTGTCTTTTATTTTTGTCAGTAAAATTATTGTTATAGTCTAGTTATATTTATATGGTTAAGTTTAATGTTTGATTTTAATGTGTGTTTTGTATTTTGTTGTCAATAAATGAGATTATTATTATTATATACGTTTGTATTTAATGTTCAGTAGCTAGTTTAAACACACTTCGAAAAACATGGCTCTTGACAGTTTCTTGAAAAGAAATTGGGCTCTCAAAATCTTATAAATCTTCCTGCTGCTCATTTTTGGCTCTCTTGAGTTTGCCGATCACTGGCCTAAGAAAAGCCAGTATATTTCTGTTTTCATTCTTTTTAATTTACAAAACTTTTGGTTCAAATGAGTTCTAAGAGGTAACTCATAAAATTCTTTTATCCACCAAGGCGATAGCAGTTATTTCCCATATTTTCAGAAAACAATCAGGAACAACAACTAAAATAATACGATATTTAACCAAGGTAACAAGGGTTAGCTTTCTTGAATCAAATAAATACAATTATAATTAATGGGAAGTTATCGCTATTGTCTTAAAACATTTGTTTATTTTAATGGTTGCTTCCCTTAGACCGTATTTCACAAAATTGAGAAAATCACGTCATACCATTTTAGCAATTTAATTTATTGAGTGCGTTAACAATAAATAAATTTATTCTAAATGTTTTACACGTTTTCATTTTCCTGTAAATATTTAACATATATTTTTATAGAAGCATATGACTTTTACGGTAATAAAGAGAGTTTTTGAGATATACTGTACATTTGTATAATTCAATTTTTGTTTCATTTGATTTTAATTTTAATGCATTTTTCTTTTATTTTTAAGAAAAAAAATTATTTTCAAGGAAATATTAAAAATACTTTTTATATTATATTTATAAATGTATATGAAATTTATGGTAACAGTTTTTTTTCCCCCTATGATTGTTTAACTTTAAAAAAAAAATTAATTTCAAGTTAGTTTGTACGTTTCTATTGAGGTCAGTTACCTTATAATTGTTAGCATTAATAACAGCTACGAGTACGAGCCTTTGATTTGCAAAGATATTGCGTAGTCAGCCTTGCCGGCTCTCTTTCAATCAGGCAGAAAGTTTAAATTTAAGTTGTTTCACGTAAACTTTGGTAAATTTTATAATTCTAAACTTATACTTTTGTGATTTTCACTTATCTCTTTTATCCTCTAACTCTAACGCTGGGATTTCCTCCATCCTAAGGGATCATCTTATAAAATGGGAAACTTCTTTTCCAATTATGTCAGTAATCTAATCAATAGTCTGGGACTCTTGGTGAATCAAAGGCATATTGCGAATACAAACTTTTCATTGCTACTGTCTGTTTTTGGTGAAAATAAAATTTCATGCTGTAGTAAAATTGAATGACAGTAAATTGGCCTTTGGAGACGCAGCAGTCGACGCATATCCACGTGGTGACAGACGTGTTTGAACGCCTTCCTGTTCGTCCCAAGCGCGTACCATGGGTCCCACTTGACTCCGGACGTATTCGGCGCAGCAACGTCATTGTCATCAGCGGCCTCCAGAAGCTTCCAGACCAACTACGAGTAGGGCACTATAACTGCCAATCCGTGGGCTCAAAGTGCGGGGCGAAGCGAACAAAGATAGGATAGTAGAGTTCGTAAAAGATGCATTTGTTGACATGCTGTTCCTGACGGAGACTTGTTTGAGGTCAACAGTGGATGATGCTAAGTGCGCCGACCTCACGCCACCGGGTTTCGATATTAAGTCCTTTCCACGTGCTAAGCTAGGTGGCGGCCTCGCTGTCATTTATCGCAGCCACCTCCCAGTGACTTTCACCTCCACTTTCCCATTCCAGCACACCTCTATAGAACTTGTTCATTTCACCCTCAACACGCCACACACTGTCCACATTTTCTGTTTGTACCGCACTCCCCCCAGTAAGAAGAACAAGCTCCTAAACTCCACCTTCCTCTCTGAGCTCCTGACCTACTTGACTACTGCAACCTGCTCCGTGGAACGAGTGTGATCATGGACGACCTTAACGTTCACTATGACGTCCCTACTAATCACCTTACTAGCAAGGTACTTGACATCCTCACAAGGTTTAGCCTTGTCCAGGGCATTAAGCAGCCCACCTACTATCGTAGCGGCCACATCATCGACTGGGTGGTGTACCGTGATGACGACCACTTGGTGGACAGCTGTACTGTGAGTCATATGCTCTCCTCTGACCATGCAGCGGTGCTCACTACACTCATCGTAGTTCCCCCAAAGAACCCACCTGTCTACAGAACTGTGCGTGACATAAATGCTATAGACAGAGCAGCCTTCAAAGCCGGCATTAAGACAATGCTTCAAGGGCTAGGTGCTGAGCTCAGCGCTCAGCATCTGGACGATGGCCTCAGAGCACTCTTGGACGAGCATGCCCCTCATATGGCGCAACGTGTCCCGACTGGTCGCTCGTCGCCATGGTATGCAGGCGTTAGTGACCAACTCCGTCTTGCAAAACTCGTGCGAAGACGCACTGAAAGACGTTGGGTAAAGACTGGACTGAGTGTCGACAGACAGATCTTTTGGACAGCGAAAGATGCGGTGGCAGAGATTGTACAGAGGGCAAAGGATGATTACTGGAGCTCAAAGGTCGAATCATGTGCATCAACCAAGGCGCTGTTCAGCGCCAGTAACCGTCTTCTTGGCAACAGCAAGAATTTCACCCTCCCTACTGACATTGCACCAGAGCAACTCCCTGACGCCTTTGCGGACTTTTTCATCACCAGGGTGCAAACGATCAGGGAGGAGCTAGACAGTGCGACCCCTACACCTTCCTCACCGTTCTCGGAGGACGTTAGTCAGACAGAATCATTTGATAGATTCCTGCCTGTGACTGAGGATGAGGTGAGGCGAGTCATCATCAGGTCTGCTCCCAAGTCTTGTGCCCTCGATCCGATCCCCGTCCCACTGCTTGTTGAATGCCTTGACGTCCTCCTCCCAGCTTGGGCCGGTACTTTTCATCCTCTACACTAAACCTCTATCATCTCTCATTAGCCACCACTCAGTTTCCAGTCAATCCTTTGCTGATGACACTCAAATCAGTGACTCTTGCTTTCCTGATCAACTTGTTGCCACAATCCTTCGCATACAGGAGTGCGTGGACGATGTAAAGCGTTGGATGACTTGCAACAAACTGAAGCTAAATGATGATAAAACGGAAATCCTTCTCATCCACTCTCAAAACAAACATCTCACTCCATCCGCTCCTTCTTCTATATCTATTGGCAACTCTGACATCACACTCTCTTCCTCTGCCAGAAACCTTGGAGTAACACTTACAGACACCCTCTCCATGGACAAACATGTCATGAATATATGTAGATCAGCATATAACGAAATTAGAAAAATCAGCACCATTAGACACCTCCTCTCCTTTGATGCCACAAAAACTCTCGTCTCTTCACTCATTCTTTCAAAATTTGACTACTGTAACACTCCTCTTGCAGGCATTCCTCAACACCACATAGGCAAACTTCAGAAGGCACAGAACTCAGCATGCAGACTCATTTTTAAATCAAAGAAACATGACCACATTCAACCACACATGCGGCAACTCCACTGGCTTCCAATATCCTCTCGCATCAAGTACAAGTCTGTTCTCCCTCCATCCGCTCCTTCTTCTATATCTATTGGCAACTCTGACATCACACTCTCTTCCTCTGCCAGAAACCTTGGAGTCACACTTACAGACACCCTCTCCATGGACAAACATGTCATGAATATATGTAGATCAGCATATAACGAAATTAGAAAAATCAGCACCATTAGACACCTCCTCTCCTTTGATGCCACAAAAACTCTCGTCTCTTCACTCATTCTTTCAAAATTTGACTACTGTAACACTCCTCTTGCAGGCATTCCTCAACACCACATAGGCAAACTTCAGAAGGCACAGAACTCAGCATGCAGACTCATTTTTAAATCAAAGAAACATGACCACATTCAACCACACATGCGGCAACTCCACTGGCTTCCAATATCCTCTCGCATCAAGTACAAGTCTGCCAATCTATGCTTCAACTCGTTCACTGACCCTCACTTTCCTGTCTATCTCTCTGAACTGTTGCTTCCTTACATCCCCACAAGACAACTACGCTCTTCCATTGACAGTAGAACCCTCTCAATCCCAAGAACCAAAACTAAGACCATCGGTGAACGCTCCTTCTACTTCCATGGGCCCACGTTCTGGAACCAGCTCCCCTTCCATATCCGTCATTGTGAAACCTCGTCCACTTTAAAAAAGTTCCTTAAAACCCATCTGTTTAGGTCCGCCTATGACCTGTGATGCACCCTCCTTGCCCTGCCTCATTTTCTGTCTCGGGTTAATCCTGTAGTATTGGCCAAAACGTGCCAAAGTGTCCTCGTTTTATAGCCATTTTAATTGTTTCTATAGTATAGTAGTTAGTAGTTACTGTTCTAATGTCTCATTTTTATTTTAGTTAGTTTACATGTTTTTAATAATTCTAAAGTGCTTAGAGCTTTAAGGTAAGCGCTATATAAAAATGCCTAAATAAATAAATAAATAAATAAAATTGGTCTTACTAATAAATTGGTCTATTTTGCCTTTAGAAAATTGTTTTAAATAGTTATAGAAAAAAAACAATCTTTTGAAGAGAGAATATTGTTACAAGTATTTAATGGCTTCAATGGGACATCCTTGGCCAGCCCACTTTGGTTTTAAAATTCACCACATCTCTCCAAAACTAATTTCTTGTTGTCGTGAAAATCTTGATTGCCTATCGTTATCAACAAAACTTAGAATTAAGTTCTCATGTGCTGACTGGTTTTGGTAATTCATTCATTCAGTCAAATCCATAACTATTGTTAAAGTTTTGTAGGACATTCTAAATTAATGTTGTAATAAACATGAATTTATTGTAATACTTTTAATTCACTGTTTTATTGTGAAGTGTCACTAGTGTGATGTGACTAGTGATTGTTTGTTAGTTACTTGTCTAGTGATGTGTCTAGTGATGTGACTAGTGATGTGTCTAGTGATGTGACTAGTGATGTGTGTAGTGATGTGTCTAGTGATGTGTCTAGTGATGTGACTAGTGATTTTCTTTTTAGTCCCTTGTCTAGTGATATGTCACTAGTTTGTTAGTCATATGTCTAGTGATGTGTCACTGGTGACTTTTTTCTTAGTCACTTGTCTAGTGATGTATCACTAGAGATTTGTTTGTTAGTCACTTGTCTCGTGATTGATTAGGGTAATTCATTCAGCTCATCGGTCTATTTGCACAAACAGGTCAAGGAATTCATTTTATCAATCGTTCTTCATGCACAGACAGGTTAGGGTAATCTAAAATCTATATATTATTTGTTTTTGTAAATGATCTGATTGAGAAGCACATTCATATAGTTACATTTCTTTGAATTACAAATAAAAAATATTAGAGATTTAAAACCAGTTAGGGTAAAGTTTGAGTAATAGAAACAATGAATAAGTTGATTAAAAAGTCTAAAAAATTTAGTTGTGTGTTAGTATTTTAATAATTGGGTAAAACTTGTTTACTTGGGTTGAGAAATTCATGGCAGTCAAGATGATATTTTGTACATTCAGATGTCAGCCAGAATGGTATGTTGTACATTCAGATGTCAGCCAAATGGTATGTTGTACATTCAGATGTCAGACAATATGGTATTTTGTACATTCAGGGTGTCAGCCAAGATGATATGGCATACATTCAGATGGCAGTCAAGATGGTATGGTGTACATTCAGATGTCTGCCAAAATGGTATGTTTGTACATTCAGATGTCAGACAATATGGTATTTTGTACATTCAGATGTCAGACAATATGGTATTGTGTACATTCAGATGTCTGCCAAAATGGAATGTTGTACATTCAGATGTCAGACAAGATGGTATTGGTATGGTGTACAGTCAGGTGTCAGCCAAGATGCTTGGTGCACATTCAGCTGTCAGCCACGAATCTATGATATAGATTTATTGAAACTTCTTGGATTCCAATGTCAAGTCACTTGTCGAGGCTGTATTAACCTGGAAGTGAAAAAACAAAGTATTACAATCAAATAATATTATTTACTGTTCCTTTAACATGTTTATTTTTATGCATCTACTTCATGTACTTATTTTACTTCATGTACTTCATCTGCTTCATGTAATTCATCTTCTTCATGTATTTATATACTTCATGTACTTCATATACTTTACCTTTGTTGAAAGACTAATTTAAGATGAAAATATGTGTTGGTTATTGTTATAAGAAAAGCAAAGACTACACTGTCTATATTAAAGTTATGCATCTGCAACAAACATTATAAGAAAATAAGAATAGGTCAAACTAAAGAACAAATGGTACTCCTATGCCAGTGGTTCTCAACCGTCCTAATGCCGCGACCCTTAAATACAGTTTCTCACGTTGTGGCAACCCACAATTACAAAATTATTTTCGGTGCTACTTCATAACTGTAGAGCACATGTGTTTTCTGATGCTCTTAGTTGGCCCCTTTGAAAGGGTCATTTGTGGTTGAGCAATGGTAGCAGTATCAGGAATGATATTGACAATATTGTTTAGTTGTACGGTTCATAAAGATACATTCTTCTAAGAATTCAATGGTTTGTTTATTAATTATAACCCCTAGACAACAAAGCTATCGAAACTGGTAAGATCGGGTTTGTAACATTTGGGAGGTTCACATGGTTAACGGTTAACCTAACACCAAAGCCTGCATCTGGTGTCAGCGGTGACAACCACTGTGTGTGAAGTGATATTCTCCTGGTGATGTGTGTGTGTATGTCACACAGCCCATTGAGTACCGAGATGATTGACCTGTAATTGGGGGCCGTGGCATACAGCCCATTGTGTACCGGGACAATAGACCTGTATTTGGTAGCCGTATGTCACACAGCCCATGGAGTAGTGGGATGATAGACCTGTATTTGGTGGCTGTATGTCATACAGCCCATTGTGTACCGGGATGATAGACCTGTATTTGGTGGCCGTATGTCATACAGTCCATTGCGTACCGGGACGATAGACCTGTATTTGTCGGCTGTATGTAAGACTGCCCCTCGTGCCATCAATTCGACCTACCTGAATCTGATGGCCGTGTGTGCAAAGCTGTCTGTTCAGTAACAATGATGTTCCAGAGATCTCATCCGTGATGGACAAGATCAAGACTTAAGTTACTTACTTTAATTGTGTTTTCTTTATAGTTGGTTAATAATTTTATTTCTATACATAGTTATATATAATTTTTGTGTTGAATAACATATTTAAATTTATTATTTTACTTTTTTTTTTTGGACCCATCCATGGTCATTAAATTTATTAATATAAAACATGGAAACCAGGAGTGCAACTGAAAAATTGATCCTATAACTAAAAGAGTTTAGAGAGGACCTGGGTTATAAAGACAAAGATTTTTCTAGACAAGATAGGCTAGAACATTGAGCCAAGGACTAGCTCGGGCAAAGTTAGAGTGGCAGGAAAAACATAATATGTGGAGAGAGGAATTAGGTAAAAAAAACAAGTGGCTGACGTTGAGAGATGGAGGAGGGAGAGACAGAAAGATGAGATTCACATGGTTAAGGAAACTGGGAGGCTGTTGGTGACAGTTGATAAAGAGTAAAATCACTTTGCCTTTGAAAATGAGTTAAAGGAAAATATTACCGAGGTTGTGGAGGAACTTAGATATCCTGAGGAATGCAATGCCAATGTAACTGAGTATAGGGAGAAAGAGTTGTTTATAGTGCCTATTGATGAGGTAAAGTTTAATGACCGTATGGTTGAGGTTAAGGAAGCCAGGAATATTTAAAATGTAGCCGATAGTCAGGAATCAGTTTGGACTATTGCTCGCCAGGAAGTAGAAAAACTGGAGGCACAGTGTGAGAAAACTGATGCAGTAATTCTGAATGAAGGCTAACACAGTTTAGTTTTGAGGATGTTGCATTTGACATGGAGACCGTAGATAAGACTTTCAATAATGCACAAGATATAGATTTGTGTAATAGACAACAAGGTGTATTGTATAATGTGTAAACCGTATATGGTATTGTACAAAATAAGGATGTTGATGAGAAAGTACTAGATGGGGCTGTTGATAATATAAAGGGTGTAGCTTTGGTAATTGCACAAGAGAGTTTTGCTATTGGCCAACAGGGAAATGTTGCTAGTGTACAAGAGGGATTTGTTATTTTTGTACAGCAAGGAGTTGTTGGTTTGGTGCAAGAGGGCGATGTTAATAATATTAAGAATGGGACAAGCTATAGAGATCACGAAGTAGAGGTCGTGACCGTGTCAAGGGGGCATAAGTTAAAAAAAGTAGAGGTCATTGGATATCACCTTACATGGAGCTACAAGGGTAGTAGTCCAATCGGTGAATTTTGTGGTGTGGGAGACACAGGTTGCTCAAGGATTGAGAACCGTGGGGGTGCTAAGATTAACATTTTTAATCCTGATTATGTGCATTATGGGTGACAAGGTGAGAATCCCTGATGATTTTAGTTACCGTAGCTAATATATGAAAGTAGTCCCGGCGTGAATGAGAAAAAGTGGCTGGTGTAGGAACTCATGCAAACAAAAGGTAATCACGTTCTGGAGGCGTGTGTGAACGGCAGAACGACTCAGGGAGTGAAAGGAAAGACAATGTAGTCCAGCGATCCCTTTAGTACGAGGTCTTTAGGCTAAGTTTGTTAGGAAGACTTACGTTACTAATTGGGTGGGTTGTGCTATAGATGTTATATTGATTGCATGCTAATTGTGTTATTATAATAAAGTGTAAAGATTAATATTGAAGGCACTTTGAGTCTAGTGCTTATATACTCTTCTGTACTTGTGTACAGTGACAGTGTGTTACCAAATTATCATACCCCTCGACAACGGAGACGACACCACCAACCAAATGATCATACCCCTCGACAAGGGAGACGACACCACCAACCAAATGATCATACCCCTCGACAACGGAGACGACACCACCAACCAAATGATCATACCCCTCGACAACGGAGACGACACCACCAACCAAATGATCATACCCCTCGACAAGGGAGACGACACCACCAACAAACAATTCTTGACAATGGGAATGGGAATGAGGTGATTTTGTTCCCTTGAGTTGGTGGAAGGGGGGGGGGGCGTGGGTTAAGAGAGAAAAATTTTGTGTATGTTCATGTTATGATATTAAATGTAAATGTATCAAAATACATACAAGTGACTGGGAGTGTAAGGCAAAAGACCGATCTACGTGGCGCACAGTTGTCAAAGAGGGCGTCATGGTAGCAGAGGAACGAAGAATGGAAGAGGCTGCTGACAGAAGAGCTAGGAGAAAGGCCAAAACATTTGGAAGCACGGAACTCGTGTGTAAAAACTGTGGTAAAGACTGTCACTCAAGGATAGGACTGCACAGCCACTCGAGAAAATGCAACCCAAACCAACGGTGATGTACCATCGTCTCACGAGACGGAAGGATGCCGGATAATATAATCTTATTACTCTTACTACAAAATTGTGGGTCCCCATGCCCTAAACTAAGTAAAGTAAAATATTTGGTATACCTTAGAAACGATTTTTTAAATGCCTGCTCACATAGCTTCACCAAAGTTGAATGCCAACTGATGAATGGTATAGGAATAAATCAAAATGTATATCAATATAAATGATATTTTTTTTTAAATAATATAGCGTCCCTGCCCACACACTGACTATTTTAGAATGGTTGTACTAATTCAGAACCCTACTAATTATGTCCACACTCCATACACACAATTTAATGTCGCTATATGTATTTGATTTAAATTTTCATCCACCCATGAATGAGCTCTCTTTGAAATTATATTTATAAAGCTCATATAAGAAAGAAAAAACATAGGGCTTCAGGCTTAGAACGAAATAATTTAAAATGGTTGTAATAATTAAGAAATGTTTGAGGGCGTGCACCCAAAAACTCAACAATGTTTTATCGCAACGGATAACTTGTATAGGAGCGCATTTGGAAATTTTATTTACATATCTCTTATAAAGAAACACAAATTAATAGCCAACGACCCAAAAGAAAACGTATTAAAATGATTGTAATGACTCTGAAAAATGTGCGAGTCTCTGGACAAGAAATAAACAAAATGTTGTTGCAATTGCATGAATGATATATAGAAGCTTATAAGCGACATACATACACGCAGACATTCTTTGTGATATAAAAATATTTAAAAATCAACCTTTTATATTTATTAATTTTACGTTTAAGAAGTGAAAAATACAATCACAGTTATGTTACGTGCGGTGATTTAATCCAAGAAATTTAGAGCTTTGGCCAAATTAGGCAATATGACGTCATATGAGTATATATTGAAAACACATTAATTTAAATTTAATTTCGAAATATTAAATACGAAGTAACGCAATAAACAACTGATTGATTTGTTTTCCCGATAAATGTGATGGCATTGCAATCAATCGCTTATAAAATGATTAATATTGTTCCATAGTTGTTACCTCAAAAGTATTAGCATTTATAATGCTAATACTGAAACCTTTACTAAAATAAAATCGAAAACATACATTTTTGCGCATTTAAATTTATTAGATTTCAGTAAAATACTAGAACATAACTTTGCTCGTTTGAAAGAATCGTATGCGATACGGTCACCCTAGCACATTCTAATAGAAATAATTGTTAACATTAAAATTTAGAATAATTTCTTATAACTAGTTATAGCCTGCCAAACATTGGCGACAGCAATGCGTGAACTTCTCATCTACTCTAAAGTTACTGGACAAAACTTGAGCTCATGTATCGCACAATTATAAAATCCAATTTTCCTACCTCCTCCTCCCCCCCTTCCTCTCCTGATACGTCACTCCACACTTTTTGTTAAAGTCCATGAACTATATTACATATTCTAATGTCCCAAACACTTTTAAACTGATTTTTTTTTAACACCATACTTAAAATGAGACGATATCATTTATCGAAAAATATAACTTACTAAAAAAGTTGCGTTTTTAAAAAATGTAAATGATTTAGCGTTGTTATCGGAAATTATATTTTGCGCTACTGAACCCACTATCTATACATATCCTGCGTGGTGGTGGTGTTTGACCTTTGCTGGCGAATTATATATATATATATATATATATATATAGATATTTAAAATACCACAGAAATGTAATCCGAATTCGATTCCTACTTGTAAGAAATCTAAAATCATGATACTGTCCTCTATCCCACTGAATAGCCTCTATTTCTTCCCCATATACATGTCTTTGTGTATTAAAATATAATTTCTATTTCACTGTTTCGTAATACATCATTTTTTATCCTACCAGTGGCTGAAGTATTTTGAAGTGTTTGAAAATATGTTCTCCTTTAGACTACACTTAAGATAAAGTAATTAACAGAGTGACTCATCCAAGTACAAAGAAGAATTCATTGACATGCATTTTACTAGAAGTTGATTTCTGACGTACATTTATGAATATCCCAATGCAAAGTATGGCCGATAATACGAACTCATTACATTACAGGCTTTTATATTAAATAGTTGACCTAATTACATTACATACGTCATATGAAGTAGATGAGTTAATTACATTACCTGATTCATATAAAATAATGATAGAATTACATTAATGTTTTTTTGTATGTGAAGTAGATGATTGCTAATTACACTCCTGATTTCAAATCAAAGTAAATAATTTTTAAACCAATCCGAATGTATCTCTGCCATTAAATTGTCTGTTTACTTTATATTTATATATTGCCCTGTTAAACTCTCGCAGTGTCAGGGCTGATCTATATTTACGAGAATGACATAATTAGTGCAATGGAAAAATGATAAATACACTGTCAGGTGGCTTAACTACTATTAGTGCTGCCATGGGCGGCCAAATAATTTCCAGAGAGTTTAGCCTCAGAGAACAATATTATTTTTTGCAACCCCCCCCCCCCCATTTCCAACCATGAAACCAATTATTTTTAACCATTAAATCCTATCAAGGCTGTGGCTTAACTACTATGAGTGCTGCCATGGGCTGCCAAATAATTTCCAGAGAGTTTAGCCTCAGAGAACAATATTATTTTTTGCAACCCCCCCCCCCCATTTCCAACCATGAAACCAATTATTTTTAACCATTAAATCCTATCAAGGCAATCTCCACACTATTCATGCGCCCCTGAATATATTAGATCGTGCATATATTTAAAGCTAATCTTGTTAGAGGTAGAGACCGACCGAAAGTGATTTTCTCATTTTGGCCGAAACCGAAACTAAGCGGAAAGTTAAAAATGACTTTCGTACGAAACCGTAGCCGTATTAAAAAGCTTCACGTGACTTTCATATTAAATGGAAGCTGAAACACAAAGGTTAAAGTGACTTCCGGCCAAACCGGGAAAAAATTATATATTTTGAAATTCATTCATCTGCTACGCTCATGGCTACTAGTACTGCCCCCTTAAACAAAAAAAATTCTGCAATGCTTCCTCCCAGGAAAAAAAATATTCTTGAAAAACGTTGTACTTGGGTTAAATAGTGCTTTGCATGGATGGAAAATGACATTTTATTACAAAGGCTTTTGTGTTATATCATAACCAAATGAATTACATTTGTCTTATGTCCCTAGACTTAGGGGGCGAATTCAAGTAGACTACGGCTCTCAATAGAACATATTATCTACTTGATGAAAAGCAATAGACTAACAGAAACTTTGGTTGATCATAATGAATAGTACATAAATGTCTTTTTGAAATGTAGGTTTAAAGTTTTTATTTCCAAAAATGTGAATATTAAAAAAAAAAAAATTCTATTATAAGTATTTGAAAATAATTGCAAATTATGTTTAAAACATTTATTAAAACTACTACTGCATGAAAGAAATAATAAAAATGTATCATAAGACTCCTTGAAGATATTGATAAAAAAATTAAGAAAGTGAAATCGATTGTTTCCCTTGAATGTCACGTATATACACCTTCTTTAAATAAAAAAGAAAATAGTGAAACAAAGTATGTGGCAGATTGAAATAAGAACAAATATAGTAGGATAGTAAATTTTTGGCCAAGACAATTACACTACAAACGGGCAAGATGCAAATAGGACAAGAAATAGAGACAAGTTAATAACTTAAGTGTTATTTGCGGAAGTTAGATTTCCCCCCAAAAAACAGGATAACAGGAAGTCAAAGAATTCATGAAATGTTATTGTTAAAATAAAATTATTTATAATATAATATTATTCTTGCTACTCTCAGTCAGTGTTTCTTTCCGGCATCTCTCCAAGAGGGAGGTGACTGTCCCACGAAGCAAGTCAAGTTCCCTAAGGGAAATGAGTGCAATGAAACGTAAATATATTTGGTTAAATAAAACGATTAGATTGTCATAAAATAAACAAGTAAATGGTGCATTGAGCTATATTAGAGTGTGCATATATTTAAAGCTAATCTTGTAGAGGTTAGAGACCGACCGAAAAACAGTTTTAAGGACCATATTATGTTTCTTGTGTTTGGATGTGTTTGGCTAGGCTGGATTTTGTTTTAAATCGTTGACTTCAAATGTGGCAGAGGAGTTTTGTATTAGGAGACGACACTTTAGTTTTATTTGGAAAAGAAAAATGTCTGATTACGGATGTGTTTGTTTTATCATCAGACAGTATATGCTGCTGTGGAGACATACAAGGAATCGGTAGGATGGCTTCATAGTGACCTTTGTCCATGTGTCCTGTGTGCAGAAGGTAAAGGAAGAGAGTATTTCCAGAATTGTAAAGGCAAGGTGGATTGTGGGTCATGTATGAAGTAAGTGGCAATGGTAGAATTTAGAATCTCAGACAGAGATTGAACGTAATCCTCACCATCAAAAAACTCCAGATGTTGACATGCAGTAATGATACTCCTGATTTGTTCTGATAAAATTAGTTGCAGTGCAAAGAAGTACATGAAGAGCGTCTCCAAATCTGTCTCAATCTGATGCAAGGAAATCTACTGCCCTATGTCGTGGTGAGAGTGCACTGACTTCATTAACCGTTCTGGTCAAGAAATTACCCATTGATAGGAACAGGTAGAGAAAGTCCATAATTCATTTCAGTACTCATTTTATTCATTATTTTACAAACCAATGATTCTTGTAGTAAACTTCTCTTTATTAAATAAAGAGCCCTATTACTCACAGGCTATTAAGGACGCCATTTAATAAACACTCATATACGTCACAAAATACACAGCATATAGCAAACGCAAACAAAATAATATCACCACAAAATGTGCTCATTAGAAAGTAGCCGAAATGTTTAGTTATAACCCAATTAACTCTGTCAACATCAATGTTTACAATTCTAAAGTACTTAGTTATTTGACAAAACATGAACTCAAGTAATGCACATTTAAGAATCACCTATTTTGCTAAATGCCTCCCATATTGTACTTCACTGAAAACATGTTATTTCACGCCAATGAACTATATTAAATACTTTGATGTCTATTAAATATACCGATGTCCCAACCACTTTTAAACCGAATAATTTTCACACCATACTTAAAGTGAGACAATTTTATATTCCTAAATTATGACACGCCAAACTTAGTTGCGTCATATAACAAAAGGCAGTTAGAAGAACTATCGGGGATAATATTTTGAACGCTATTGAACTCATTAGTGAACCTTATTTTCTTTGAAAGATCTAGAACATTTTTTGTATAATATACTCTCATCCCCAATTCAATGATTAGAAAGGAGCCAGAAATGGAAGCAGTAAATTAGGAAAGATGTCCACGAGTCATACCAGAAGATTGGTAAATAAAAGATATATTTTTGTCAAACTTAAGTTTCCTTGGTTTGTTAAAATCCAACATCCGGAATTTGCAATGGGGATGAATTAAGTTTTTTAAATCATCTCTATTTTTGGCATGTGACATGTTTGCTGAGGTAGGCGTTGCCGAAAAAATATTTTCTCATTGTCCTGGTTCTTAGTTCAAGCATTCCATTTCCTGTTTTTTTAATTTTTTAATTTTTTTTTTATTTTCTCTCTTTGTATTCTTCTTTTTTAAAAGTAGTTTTATTGCTAATAAATATCTTTCAAGGGAGACTATTGCTCTCTTTAAAGACATGCTTTAATCGATATCATTAAGGATATTTGTATAAAAAAAATAGTTTTGTTTTTTGGTGTGCAGATGTATTTAGTAATTTTGAATGTGTTTTTTTTATTTTGTTAAAAACATTAAATTTAAAACTTTAAGAGAAATATATCTACTAATAAATATGCTTAACCAATATACCTGCGTTTTTGTGATATTTGCTACAATTGGACTATTATGTTTTATTTAATAGGTATTGGTGTACAATTGAACGTTTTGGACACTGTGCTAGCAAAGTGACTTAATCAGATATATTCCCCAGCGACGTTATTGATATTTACGCAAAAATATACAAAGCAAACTTTGATATTAAAAGACAATACCGTAAATTGTTTTAAAAACGAATACCGGAACATATAATAGGAAACATACTATGAATGCGTGTTACATGAGGCTGTGAGATATTTTATATACATTTTAAATTATATTTGTTTCGGATTTGCAGACTTGCTTTTGAAAGTATTTATAATATAAAGAACCCGTTGAGCCAAAGCAATGTTACGCAAGGTGATTTTAGATTATTGTTCACTGAACATGACGTGGAGTCGTAATTTAAACGAACGAACGCAGCTACGGTCTAAGGGTCAGTTAAATTAAATGGTAAGCTTGTAAGACAATGCTCAGAGGGCAGGCAAAGCCTGGAGGTCAGGCAAGTTAAGTGGATGGTTTGTTAGACTCTGCTCAGCAAAAAAAAAAAATGTTAATCTCTAACATTTTTTAAAACAAAATTATTTTTATTTATTCTGAAAATGAATCCTTCCATTACTTTTTTTTATATGAAGGTTTCGGGGATCCTCAAAATGTAATTTAAACGAACGAACGCAGCTACGGTATAAGGGTAAGTTAAATTAAATGGTAAGCTTGTAAGACAATGCTCAGAGGGCAGGCAAAGCCTGGAGGTCAGGCAAGTTAAGTGGATGGTTTGTTAGACTCTGCTCAGCAAAAAAAAAAAAAATGTTAATCTCTAACATTTTTTAAAACAAAATTATTTTTATTTATTCTGAAAATGAATCCTTCCATTACTTTTTTTTATATGAAGGTTTCGGGGATCCTCAAAATGTAACGCATTACAAAGAGATTTATTATAGGCAATATGGTCAGCAAAATTGGCATAATGGACAATTAGTAGGTACAAGAGTTAATATAGACATTAAGTGACAGGATGCAGAATATAAAAGGCAATAAGTAGTTATGAGAATTAATTTAGACAGTAATGGTGAAGATGTATAAATATTTCTCAAATATTGCCTATATTTACTCTCTTACCAACCAATGGCCTTTTATATTTATGTCTTGGTAATGGCGTGTATTGTCATTATTGATTATTACTAATTGCACTTGTGGGAGTCTGAAGCCCATGTTTATTGGAACGACAAAAGTATTTTCTGAGTCAGGGCCAGGTGAGTAGCTAAGTCAGGGGAATAGCTATATCATGAAAGTAGGTAAATCATGGGAATAGCTAAGTCAGGGGAGTAGGTATATTTTGTTGGGGTTTTTATACACAAAAGCCATGGGCCTTATCCATAATCCATATTATGTAGTATACACTGGTCAAAAATATTTAAAAAATACGTCTTTTGTACACTTAAGATGGAGCGCCAAATGCGTCATATCTTCTCTACGTCCCTGTGTTCAGTTTATTCTTTCATAACAGATCTGTGTTTAACAGCTGTCTGACGATATAAGATAAACATTTGTAAACTCCTGTGGATATTATCAGTGGATTTTGTGGGGTGGGAGGAGGGGGGTTGCAAGTTTAAAATACCAGAGACTCTCTCAGAACAGTGGTACTATGGAAGAAATCCTAATTATTTCACCAAACTAAAATTTAAGAAAACGTTTTTACATCCTCGTAATATCCCTTAAATTCTGTTTCCACAAAGAATGAACAGAAGTTAAGGCCCCTATTCACTGTTGACAACCAATAAATATTGTTTTACACGTAAGGTCAACAATCACATTTAGCTCGTCGAACTTCGTGTTCGTGTCGAAAACTTAACCTTGGTTTTAACTTGAAGCCTCCTAAGGTTGGAGACGGATCCATCGGTGCGAAGACGGATTGGCAAGACCGCATCAGACATCACTGCAGGATACATAATACTGAAGGGTGGGGAAACTATGACACAGCCCTGCTTCACACTGTTGGTGACAGACAATGCTTGATATGACTTACCGTTGTCTTGCACTTTGGCCCTCATGCCATCATGCAGCTGACGGGTGATGTTGGGAACTTTTCCGGGCAGCCATACATCTTCATGATTTTCCCATAGGCCACCTCTATTTTCCACGTCAAAAGCCTAACTAAGGTCGATAAATGGGAAATATAGTTCCCTATTTTACTCCTGACATTTTTCTTGGAGCTGCAGGGCAGCAAGCACCATATCGATAGCTAAGCATTCTTTGTCCAATAGTCTTGAAAAGTAACAAAAAATTTAACAGCCACTTCGCCTTTAGTGTCAAAATGTAAATTTCAATTAGGAAAGGAATTACCCAGGAAAATATTTCCCCATTTCCATCTCTGATCGTAAATGTATCAATAAATCGATTCCTCTGTGAGTGAACGCAGACAGGTCTACATTTTTAGCTTCAATTAATCAAACAAAACATCTCTATTGTAGTCAGCAATTGCTTCTGTTAAAAAAATCACCATAAAAATTATTGATCGTTGCCACAGATCAAAATGGGTGATCCAATATCACGATTGTTGCCTTCACGCTTGCGTTACAGCCCATGCAAACAGACATTGGGGCTTTATAACAAACAAAAAATGTTTTCTAAAATACTAAAGGAAAGTTGTGCGTCACATTCTAGAATTCTAGGTGCACAAAGGTAAATTATTATTACCAGAATTGAGACACTCTTTATGACAGTCATAGGAAAAATGTGTGATTTTAGACACCTTGTTTGATAGTCATAATACCAGACGCTCAATTAAGACATCCCGAAAAGCCAGCCGTGGTACTAGAACTTGAATGGAGACAACCAGTTAAACAGATGTTGTAATAGATGTCTTAAAGGAGACAATCCATATCACAGTAACATACTTCTGAATTGAGACACGTTGTTAGACAGTCGAGTAAAAATGGTCTGAATAAAGACAACTCGTTTAACAGCTTTAGAAGTAGATGTCTGAATTGAGACACCTCGTATAAAGACAGCAGTAACAGACGTCTGAATTGAGACACCTCGTATAAAGACAGCAGTAACAGACGTCTGAATTGAGACACCTCGTATAAAGACAGCAGTAACAGATGTCTGAATTGAGACACCTCGTATAAAGACAGCAGTAACAGACGTCTGAATTGGGACACTAATACAATTGTCAGAGTACTAGATGTCCAAATGAAGACACGCTTTATGACAATTGTAGAATTAGATGTCTGAATTGAGACACATCGTGTGACTGGCTTAACACTAGATGTCTTAATTGAGACACCATGTATGACAATGGGTTACCGTTTCATCGACGGTATATTGATCGACGGTAATTTTATCGAACGGAAATTTGGTCGAATTTTCTATTCGGTTTACACGTTAACATGTTCGTCAAATTACTTTTTGAACGCTCTATACTATATAATATAAAACAAAATAATGCGTTAAAAAAGAAATTTGAAGAAACATTTTATCGTAAAATATTTAAAAAATATTCGACCAAACTTCCGTTTGATCAAATTACCGTCGACGAAATTTCTTTCCATCAAATTTCTGGATACGATGAAAATGCTATTGTTAGATGCCTCAGTTGAGACAACCTTTTTTGACAGAAGAGACCTAGATCTCCAAGGTAAGACACATTGTATGAAAGCCGAGGTATTGGATGCCTCAGTTGAGACAAACGTTTCGACAGCAGAGACCTAAATCTCCAAGGTAAGACACATTGTATGACAGCCGATGTATTAGATGCCTCAGTTCAGACAAACTTTTTGACAGCAGAGACCTAGATCTCCAAGGTAAGACACATTGTATGACAGCCGTATTACTGGACGCCCGAACTTAGACAAAACGTACGACAACCGTGGTATTAGATTACTCAATTGAGACTCCTCGTACGACAGTCGTAGTACTAGATATCCAAATGGATACAGCGCGTATGACAGCACTATGTGTCTTAGCTCAGGCGTTTTTTTCTGTATAACACTGTTGTTGCTGTTTTTTTGTGTTTTTTTTGACAATTTATTTCACTGTCTATTTTACGTTTTTTTTGTGTTTATTTTTTTCACTTTTATTTTTACTTATTATTTCATATTTTTCTAAAAACTGTTTATACTTGTTTATATGACTGTTTATTGCACTGGTTATTTCACTTTTTTTATTGTGTTCCTGTTTATTTTACCTATTATTTGACTGTTTATATTATTAATTTCACCAGGTCCTTTTTCGCGTTGTATTGTATTGTACAATTATTGCATAATTTACTATTTTTAATTTTACTATTATGTGGTATTGGATGGTAAACTGCTCCATCTCTCCACCCAGGGGCTGAATGTACAACGTGAAAAGCACCAGGCTTAGGACCTAGCCCTGGGGTACTCCGAATTCAATATTAGATTTCTTCGAGGTCAAGGCGTTTGAAATAACTGCTTGGACCCGATTAGTGAGATACGATCGGAACCAACTCTGGACGATATCAGTGAGACCGAACGTTTTTTGCAGACGCTGGAGCAGTATGCCGTGATCAAGCGTATCGAAAGCTGCCGATAAATCGAGTAAAGACAAAATCGATACCCGGCCCTCATTACAAGACGACAATAGGTCGTTTACGACGCGCTACAGAGCTGTCTCAGTAGAGTGATGCGCCATGTATGCTGATTGGAAAGGTCAAATAAAGGCACATTGAGTAAGGTGATTCAGGAGTTGACGGAGAACGACTTGTTCTAAGATTTTCGATATAAATGGTAGATTTGAGGTGGGGCGATAATTTTCTCTCACATATTTTGGGTCAAGATTTGATTTCTTTAATAGTGGAGTGACGATCGCCACTTTAAAAGATGATGGAACAATACCAGTAGCTAAGAACTGATTTTTGATACAAGTGATGATGGGGACTATTTCATCCAGACATTCATACAAGAGCCCTGCTTGAAGATGGTCAAGCGAACCTGACTTTCTTAGGTGATCAGCAAGGATTTTCTTCACAATCAATTCACTGACCTCAACAAATTCACGAATAGAAGAGCAGTTGAAGATTGAGAATTCTGGAGCAGTATCGATGCAACTGTCTAACTTTTGTAATAAAGTAGTCATTTAGAACGTCTGGCAGCTTTTCTACAGCATTGTTATTTGGCATAGATGTAGACTTGTTTTTACCTGTCAGCTGACCCACAATGCGAAATAAGTCCTTGCTTGCGATGCTGCCTGTAATCTAATGACTAGCATACTCAGTCCTAGCTGCAAGGACCAACCTCTTGGTTCGTTCCCTGTGGTCAACAAAGATTTGTCGGTGCACAGTCAAGCCCGACTTCCGCCATTGGCGTTCTGCACGTAGCTGCTTCTAAAATTCGCTTCCGTAATTTCGGGCGAAAGCCTCGAGCGGAAGGGTGGTCCGTAACTCGCCATTTGGACACTGTTGCATGTTTGTCTAAAATGATTCTGAGGCCACTGTTGTAGTCTGTAGCAGGGTCTTTTTCACTGCAACTTAGGGCGGCGATGTCGCATCTGAAGGCCACTAGATAAATTTTTCGCTGGTCGCGAAATGTGACTGTGCACAGAGGATGCCCTGGTTTCTTCAAGTCAAGGTCAAAGAATATGGGAAAGTGATCAGAGATAATTTTATCTTCAATAAGGAGGTTGCTGATGACAGTTGCGCTGTCCTCTCTGACAACAAGCCAATTCAGGATGTGGCCCCTCTTCTGTGTCGGGACCTTGACAAGCTGGATCATGCTGTATGTGTCAAGATCTGATTTCAGAGTCTTCAGAAAGCTATCAGTGGTCGAATCAAAGTGTCAATTGGTATCACATATTATGATGACGTTGTAATTTGTAGAGGCGTACCTGTCTAAAAGCTGTGTAAACTCAGCAGTAAAGTGGAATGCCTTAACTTATTTCACTTATTGTGGGGGTGGCCTGTATATGCAAAGAAGAGTAATCGCTTGATCACAATAATTAAGTTGCATCTTGTAAATCTCAATTGAGACAAACTGGTCAAATTTTGAGAACGTCACACTATTCTTGAGGGAGCTCCTGTAAAGAACAGCAAAACCTCCGCCACAACGAGACAGCCTTGGGCAGGAATGAAGGAGATAGTTTGGAGTTTTAATTTCTTGCAGCTTGACCTTATCTCCGACCTGCTTAAACCACGTCTTTGTAATGAACACAAGGTCGGCCTTGCTCTCTAAAATAATATCACGCACCTCGAATGTCTTGTTCCTGCATGACTGGGCGTTGAAATACAGCACCCCGAAGTGCCGTGATTGCGGTCTCACAAAAAGCTTACAGTCAACAACTACTAGATTTGATTTCGTCACACAAGGACGAGGTGGTGCTAAATCATTGGCCATGACCTTGGCCTTGACACAGAGAGAACGGGCAAGATCGATGACACAGTAGGGGGCTGATTTCAGTCGTCCTCCTCATTACTGAAAGCTTCATCAAAAGGCTCCTCATAAAGATTATCACACGCAATAGTATTGACACTTCAGTCGCCATGGCGGATTTTCAGTGGACGCTGTTTACGACGACCAGCTCGATAGAGACGCGTCTTCATTCGCCGTGTGCCTATTGGCTTACTTGATACTTGTTCTATCTTGCAGTTTAGACCAAGCTGAACCAGTTGTTCGATCACTTGTAAAAATTGGGTGTCAACATAAACCGTGTTGAAGAGCAGTAGTTGCGTCTTGGTATAGCACAGAATTTGAGGCCTGTAATAGTCTGGATTTGTGATGTCCCTTGTGTTCACATACATGACTGTCCTTATGAGTTCACTGGCTTTGACATTTATTGACGTCCTTTTGAGCTCAATTTTATTGACATTTATGGATGTCATTAAATTCACCGGTGTTGACATTTATTGCTTTCTTTGTGAGTTCTCTGATGCTGACGTTTATAGCTTTCCTTGTCAGTTTACTGGTGTTGACATTTTTGCTGTCCTTGTGAGTTCACTGGTGTTGAAAATTATGTCTGTCTTTGTGAGTTAATTGGTTTTCAGATTTATGGATGCCCTTGTAAGTTCAATTTTGTAAAAATAATAACAGAAACAGATTTAAAATTACAAAATATAATTTTAAAAAATATAATGTATTAGGAATATATTTATTTAAAAATCTTTATAGTTACAACAGATTTATATAGAATGTTGAAGATTTATAACTATAGATAATTATTGCACACACTATGTTACTGTAATTTACACTAACTATTATGTAATTATGATTATTCAGTAATTGATGAAAACAAATAGTATACTTAAAATTTTAATATTTCTAATAGTAAAAAATTGTTTATTCTTTTTTAAATAATCATATGTATATATTTTTTTAAAAATAATAATAAATTGCAAAGACAGCTGGAGCTGCCTTATTACCAATGTAAAAAAAAAGTAATTAAATTATAATTTAATTTTCTTTTGCATCAATTCATCTTTCAGCATTTATGATTTTTTTTAGAATAAAAGTTATTTTCTTTTCAAGGGAAACAATTGCTTTCAATTTTTAAAAAAAAATTATTACATAAAAGTATGTGTCATGGTAGAGTTGTTCATTTTTTTTCGTAACAAATGTGTATGTTGTAAAAAAAAAATTAAAAGCAATACAGTTTCTGAACTCTATAATTGTTGTTTTACTTTAATTGTACATCACAAGTATTTTTTTTTTACAAAACTACGATGTTTTAAATGAAAGGCAAGTATATATTATACAAAATATGCTTAACCAATGCTATGTTATGCTTTTGAAATTGTTACAAGTGGTATTGCACTTGAAATTTATCCCTACCATTACTGATTGCAATGAACAACAAGGATGCCCACAATTTTTTCCAAATCACATGCGTCCCCCACATCCTAACTACTGAGAACCAGACATGCGTTGCATTGCAACTCAAAGAAAAAATCTGCGCTCATGTTTTATTAAGGGTTTTGAAATATATATGAAGACAATACGTTATGCCTTGTGCGTACCCAAATAAATTAGAAGGACTTTCGGCACGTGAGCAGGCCACATGCAGCTGTACATATGAGAAGCGTGGATTTACAAAATTTATCCCACTCATTTTTGCAAATGATCCACACATGCATTAGATATGTAAGAAATTAAATAACTCATAAACAGTAAACTTATTAACGGCCCTGCCCCCAAAAGGAATATAATAAATGGTTGTAATGAATCAGAAAAATGCGGGGGCTTCTGGACAAGAAATAAACAAAATGTTATTGCAACTGCATGAATGATATAGAAGATCATAAGGGACATACATACATGCAGACATTCTTTGTTATATAAATATATTTAGAGAGCAACACATTTTCGTTACTAGTTTTACTTTTAAGAAGGGGGAAATACCATAACAGTTATGCAACGCCTGGTGATTAAATCAAAGAAACTTAGAGATTTGGCTAAACTAGGCAATATGACGTCATATGAGTATTTATTAAGAACACATTAATTTTATTTGTATTTCGCAATGTTAAATACACACTCAAAGTAAATAAAAAAACTGATTTTTTTTTTTTTTCCAAAAATATTATTGCACTGCAATCAATCGCTTATAAGACGATTGAGATTGTTCCTTAGTTGTTACTTTAAATTTTTTTTGGCAAATTATATGAAAACAAATTAAATCTTTAATACAATAAAAGCCCGTATATATATTTTTACCTATTTAAATTTATTAGGTTTCCTTAAAAATCTTAGAAAATAACTATGCTCGTTTTTAAAAATGTAAAGAAATATAATACTATTTGAAATTGTCACACATAAAATAATCCGAATTCGATCCCTACTTGTAAGGAATCCAACGCTACGATACTGTCCTCTATCCCTCGGACTACACTCTATTTTTTAAAAATGTAAAGAAATATAATACTATTTGAAATTGTCACACATAAAATAATCCGAATTCGATCCCTACTTGTAAGGAATCCAACGCTACGATACTGTCCTCTATCCCTCGGACTACACTCTAGCTTTTCCGAATAAACATGTCTCTCGGTATAAAATATAATTTCTGTATCACTGTTTGGAAATAAAACATTTGTTATCCTGCCAGTGGCTGAAGTATTTTGTAGTGTTTAAAACACAACATTAATTAAATTAAAGTCCGCTATTTCCACAACTTATGTTTATGTGTCCATTACATCGAACACAGCTACTAATAATTATTGTAGTGACGTGTTTGTTTTGAAATAGTAAGAAACCTAACCATCATTAGTTCTATAAATAGCATTACTGTGGAATCTCCACCCAAAAAGATAGAGTTGAAGACTAAAGAAATGAACACCAAGTCTACGAGAAATTGACAAGTGAAAACTGAGATCTGTTAATAATTGTCATTTGTCATTCAAGGCGACGGGGAAATCAATGTTAGAAATGTTGTTCTGTTTCACCTAAACAACGCAATGGTTGTTGAACTGACGGTCAAAACACACTAACATTCATTACTAATTATTAATTTTTGTCATTGTTCGTTCTTCGCTTACAAAAATTACCAACGCTTCTACTCTAGTAGTAGCCTTGACTTAAATAGTAGCCTTCACTTAAGTGGTAACCTTGACTTGAGTTGTAGCGTTGATATGAGAAATACACCTGACTTAAGTAGTAGCCTTGACTTTAGTATAAGCGATGATAATAAAAGTCAACTAGAATTGAGTAGTAGCCTTGACTTGATCTGTATCTTATTCAACTTCATAGAAAAACTCATACTCTCTCAGCTCTCTGGCTATCTTCATTCTCGCAATCTCTATCCTTCCTCTCAGTCCGCCTACCGACTTGGACATAGCACAGAAACAGCACTGGTCCGAGTCATGAGTGACCTCCTGCGCGCGATGGACGATGGCAAACTCTCTATTCTCACTCTGTTAGATCTCTCTGCTGCATTTGATACCATTGACCACCAGATTCTTCTTGACCGCCTTCATCTTTCTTTCGGACTTACTGGCTCAGCTTTAAACTGGTTTCAATCATATCTTTCTGACAGAACTCAAAAAGTTTCTATTTCCAACCGCTCTTCCAAACCTTCAGCCCTGTCTATTGGAGTTCCTCAAGGATCGGTCCTTGGGCCGGTCCTTTTCATCCTCTACACTAAACCTCTATCATCTCTCATTAGCCACCACTCAGTTTCCAGTCAATCCTTTGCTGATGACACTCAAATCAGTGACTCTTGCTTTCCTGATCAACTTGATGCCACAATCCTTCGCATACAGGAGTGCGTGGACGATGTAAAGCGTTGGATGACTTGCAACAAACTGAAGCTAAATGATGATAAAACGGAAATCCTTCTCATCCACTCTCAAAACAAACCTCTCCCTCCATTCGCTCCTTCTTCTATATCTATTGGCAACTCTGACATCACACTCTCTCCCTCTGCCAGAAACCTTGGAGTCACGCTTACGGACACCCTCTCCATGGACAAACATGTCACGAATATATGCAGATCAGCATATAACGAAATTAGAAAAATCAGCACCATTAGACACCTCCTCTCCTTTGATGCCACAAAAACTCTCGTCTCTTCACTCATTCTTTCAAAATTTGACTACTGTAACATTCTTCTCTCAGGCATTCCTCAACACCACATAGAAAAACTTCAGAAGGCACAGAACTCAGCATGCAGACTCATTTTTAAATTAAAGAAACATGACCACATTCAACCACACATGCGGCAACTCCACTGGCTTCCAATATCCTCTCGCATCAAATACAAGTCTTCCAATCTTTGCTTCAACTCGTTCACTGACCCTCACTTTCCTGTCTATCTCTCTGAACTGTTGCTTCCTTACATCCCCACAAGACAACTACGTTCTTCCATTGACAGTAGAACCCTCTCAATCCCAAGAACTAAAACTAAGACCATCGGTGAACGCTCCTTCTGCTTCCATGGGCCCACGTTCTGGAACCAGCTCCCCTTCCATATACGTCATAGTGAAACCTCGTCCATTTTCAAAAAGTCCCTTAAAACTCATCTGTTTAGGTCCGCCTATGACCTGTGATGCACCCTCCTTGCCCTACCTCATTTTCTGTTTCGGGTTGATCCTGAAGTGTCAAAGTGTCCTCGTTTTATAGCCATTTTCATTGTTTCTATAGAATAGTAGTTACTATCCTAGTGTCTCATTTTTATTTTACTTAGTTCACATGTTTTAATAATTGTAAAGCGCTTAGAGCTTTATGATAAGCGCTATATAAAAATGCCTAAATAAATAAATAAATAAATTATTGCTCAATTTCTCTCGTCCTTGTCTATTTGTTTAAATAGCAAGACTAATTTATGACCAGGATGTAAAGAATGACCAGCACTGTTTCTTAATACCGTACTTTTCACTCGTCGTCCGACATGTTCGTACGTTCACTCATCTTATTTCTCCGCCAAGTTCATCACAACAAATGTGACACTTGAACAACACACTGCATTAATGTAACATGACACTCGAACAACACACTGCATTAATGTAACATGACACTCGAACAACACACTGCATTAATGTAACGTGACACTTGTACAACGCTCTGTATTATTATAATTTGACTGTTCATTTATCAACAACTGAATGATAAGACAATCTTCATGGCTTCGTTTAATTAAAAATAGTAACATGGTAACTTCTCATAAAGCAACATCTCCTTAAAGACGGGAACAAAAGACGTGCAAAACACCGGGGAGAAGAAGAAAGTTTTCAGATGTAACCTTTTCCCCGGAGACGTTCCAGATTTCACTGAAGACGACACGTCTTCTGAAGATGAATCAAATTATATTTCGGACTTTAAATTTAAAAAAAAAAATAGATTATAATTTTGTTTAAAATTTTAAACAGAAATTTACAAAGTAACTTTCATTAAAATCAATACATCACTAACAATCATGGAGACAACACAACTAATACTTTTCTCATTAAACATAAGAAGTTGCAGAAACAAAGAACAACACATCATTAATATTGTCAAAAAACACAAATGCGATTTTATTTTTTTACAAGAGACAAATATAAACACAGGCGATGACGCACACAGATATACAAAATCTTTAGGCATGAAAAACAGTCATTTCAGTTTAGGCAGACATTGTAAAGGGGTAGGAATAGTACAGGCATCAGATAGATGGGAGATAACGCACAAAGACAGGGATAGCGAAGGGAGAACGGTCATACTCAACATTACAGACAAAAGAGACACATACACACTGGTCAATATATATGCCCCTTCACAGCACACAGAAAAACCATTATTTTACAACACACTAGTACAAACACTAAGATACTCACACAAAAGGGGAAAGATCATTTTGGGAGGGGATTTCAACTATATAACCAGCAGTTTAGATACAACAAACCCAAAAAAGAAAAGATACCATTTTAGAAGAAACAACAGGCACAGAAATAATACATTACATAACAGAGACATATAACATGTTTGACGCATACAGAACACTACATAAGGAAGGGAAAGAAACAACCTTTACATGCAATACTTTCAACACCAAGTCAAGAATTGATAGGTTCTATATACCAACTGTAGATACAATAAATGAAGCAAAACACATTCCAGAAACACTAGACTTTACAGTTCACAACTGTGTGAAAATTAAAATAAATACAACAAGATCAAACATCATAAAAAAATCCCCACATTGGAAATTTAACAATTCACTTCAATCATTACACAGATCTCATTAATAACGTATTAAAACAATATAGCACACTGCCCAAAAGAGACATAGGACAACACTGGGAACTTTTAAAATCCACCATCAAACATATCACACAAAACTTTGCAACAAGCTTACACAGACAACTCAGAGAAAGAGAAAAAGAATTAGAAATACTCATACCATCAGAGAAAGCAACAAACCCTTTCAGCCCCCAAATACAAGCATTTGAAGAAGAACTAGAAAAAAATTAAACAAAATAAATACAATGGGGCACATGTTAGGAGTAGAACTTTCACTAACAACCAAGAGGCACCTACAAAGATATTTCTAACAATAGAAAAAAACATACAAAAAAGTAGACAGATAGGACAGATCGTTGACACAATTGGGGAAACACACACTGAGACGCCAAATATCGTAAGCACATTTGAAAAATACTACACACAACTTTTTGGAACAAAGAAAACTGAATCAGATATACAAGATAAGTACACAACATTTACACAAAAGCTAAATAAAATTCAAACACAAGAAATGGACAAAACTATTACATTAGTAGACATTAAAACATCCCTGTCCAGCATGAACAAAAATAAAACACCAGGGCCAGATGGCCTTACAACGGAATTCTACCTTTTCTTTTTCACAGAACTTGGACCAATTTTACATGCCACACTAGAAGAAGCTTACATCAACAATGAGTTACCACATTCAATGAATACTTCATACGTAACGCTTTTACCAAAAAAAGATACAGACCGAACACAACTTAAAAATTACAGACCCATATCTTTACTTAACACAGACTATAAAATTCTCACAAAAACTCTAGCAAATAAATTAAAACCACATTTAAATACTTTAATACATATAAACCAACAATGCAGCATCAAAGGGAGGGACATCCAGAACCACAATCATTTCATTAGAGACCTTATTCAATATTCAAATGACAAAAACATCCAAACTTGCATATTATCTCTAGACCAAGAAAAAGCCTTCGATAGGGTAGACCATAAATACCTACATAAAATATTACAACACAACAAACTAGGAGATTATTTTTGTAATTGGGTAAAAATTTTATACAAGTCCCCCATTAGTAATCTTATAATTAACAGCACACTTTCTAAAGACATTAAAATTGACAGATCAGTTAGACAAGGGTGTCCCCTTTCCCCTTACCTTTATATCATATCCTTTGAACCTTTGTTAGAGAGCATTAGAATGGAGGAGAATGTTAAAGGAGTAAGGATCCCTGGAGGTAATAAAACACAAGTCATTGCATATGCAGATGACACAATTTTTTTTCCTATTGATGATAAGTCTATTTCAAAAATAATATCAATATTTCAAGAATTTGGAAGAGCTAGTGGGTCTAAAATAAACATAGCTAAATCTGAAATTATGGGGATAGGTAAGTGGAAAGATAGACTATATTTCCCTTTAGAAATTGTAAGGAAAGAAAGTCTTAGGATATATGGCATTTATTTTTTAAACAAACAGACTCAAACTAACACAGAAACATGGCAAAACATTGAAAAATCAATTAAAAAGATAATTGACAGACAGAAATACACAGCACACTCAATTTTTGGCCGGAGCACAATATACAATATATACACAATAAAACAATATACACAGGGAACATATGGGGACCTCCACCAACCATTTTAAGACAAATTAACTTACACATCAGGAATTACATATTTCAAGGAACAATACAAAACATTAAAAATACAACTTTAATCCAATCTAAACAAGAAGGGGGGATTAATTTACAAGACATACAAACAAAACTGAAAGCACTTAGAATTAAATTTATAGGACAAGCCATTAGAAAGAAGGAGGAAAATTTATTTACACATTATTACATTGGGATAAGGCTAGGACAGTTAATAAAAATTGATAAAAACACACCCCATTACATGGGAAGAGAACAATCGGATTTTGATATGGCATGCATTCAAGCATTAAAAGGCAACGAAACACTTATACACAAGACAACTAAAGAAATTTACACACATTTAATAAAGAAAAAAGCAACACCACTCTACAATAGGATAAAATGGACACATGTTTATGGAACAATAAACACTAAGAATACATTTAAAAATACACACATTAAAGAAGTCGAAAATAAAGACAAAGAAATAACATATAGACTCATATACAACATGACACCAGTATCGTCAAGACCATACAAGGACAGGGTTAGGAACATGGAATGTCCCCTCTGCAGGACGGGGGCTGATGAGACAGAACAACATTTATATCTGACGTGCAACACAATATTGCAGACTAAATCTACACTTAAACAAATCATACAAGCAGGTACAGTTCACCCTGTAGATATAGACAGAGCTATAACATTAAACACAATACCAGCATCAATAAACAAGAAACAACACTCAATAAGTCTGATATTACTTTCACAATACAGAAAACATGTATGGCACCACAGACTTAAGGCTTTTTTCCACAAACATAATTACACAGACATTACATTAGAAACACTTTTTAGATTTAAAATTCAAAACATAATTGAAAACATATGCTAAGAAATATTATGACACATAATACATTCATAGTTTATCATTCCAACTCATTTAGACATCAAGTTAAAAAATTAGTAAGTTACACAAATGTTTAATTTAGTACACTCTATTATAATGTTAACATTTTGTTTAGTTCAAACTTTAAAAAATTTGGCCGTCATTATTTTAGTTTTACTCTGTATATGTATATATGTATTGAATTATTTTGAATAAAAAAAAAAAAAAAAAAAAAAAAAAAAAAAAAAAAAGTGAACATATATTTTTTAAAGCATAGTTCACTTTTCTTCGATCCCTACTTATAAGGATGTATTGTACAGTAAAAGTATGGTTTTATAATTGATATTGTAGGAACCCTTATTAATGTCTTAGCCATTTAGTTTGATATGAAATCTTGCCTCCAACATGCACATTTCTTATTTAGATGAAAATGTAACCACTTACAGACTTCCAAGAACCATTCATTTATCCGTGATCAGTGGGTCACCAGCTACTCCCTCTGACCTCTATCGTTCATCAGATATATGTTGATTTCAAAGGTTTTTAGTCATGTTGCTGTAATAACTCTCAAACACTTAGTCTGTGGGCTATTTTAGTCATATTACTTTAACAGCTGTAATATTTTGTTTACTTGGGCACTCCACATTATTTTAATCGTATTATTGTAATCGTATTACTGTAACAACTCAGATATATTTATTTAGTTCATAAGCATTTAAAAAATGTTTGTCATATTAAAATAGCAACTCTGAAGTATTTTGTTCACGGGCACCCCACACTATTTTGTTCATATTTCTCATATAAGACTAATATATTTAATTACTTAGCACTTAAAAAAAAAAAAAAAAAAAAAAAAAAAAAAAAAAAATTTAAAAAAAAAAAAAAAAAAAAAAAAAAAAAAAAAAAATATTTTAAAGCTGTTAAGCACTCGAATTCGATCCCTGCTTTAAGGGAGATAACGTTAAGGAGTAGGAAGTAGGCTATATCTGTATATCATAATCCATCTAGCTAAAATACTTAACATTCGATATTTAGCTATAAAATGACATTATTCTATTGTTATTTCAATATTTGTGATGCACATTGAGTTATGTTGTAATTTTTTCAAGACTTTGTATGTGTCTGTTATGTAGCATTACACTTTAAGGTACTTGTATGTCTTTTTTTATGTTACATTCGTTTTTGTTCGTGGTTGGCTGGCACAATCTTTGGACGGCTATTTGACCCACTTCCAATTAAACTTTCGATCTGAAACTTTGCATTGATACTAAACGCCCGTGACAAAAATTCATTAGATTCTTTTGCCCAATTTTTAAACTTCACCCTCGAAAAATATTATTTAAGGGAAACATTAAAAAAATCCCGCTATCGTCTAAATGAGATGATTTCTTTTTAAATATCGCAATGGTCTTTTCCATTTTCTTAAATCTTCTTTAATTGTCCATCAGGTACGGTGTTGACAAAGTTTACATCCTTACAATGTCTGACGGTAGACTGTTCAACATCACCCACCTTCGTGCAAAGTCCAAGGTAAATTGAGATACTAAAAATTCGTAAAATCTTTATTTACAAGGGTAACTTCACATAGCAAATTGAAGAAGGATATTGAAACCCGATATATATTTGTATTTTCCCAGATTCACCACCAGCATCACCTCTTAACATATGAATAGTATTGACATTTGGCAAAAGATATTTTAGATGATGCCTATGCTTACGCGGTCATTCATTGCTATATGGTACTTTTTGAAATCTCTTCCAATACTCTGACTAAGCCTTCATATGTTTCTTACGATCTGTGTGTCTGCTGGTTCATGTGAGCGGAGCTTGTCAAAATGAAGACCTATCAAGAACTATTTACGACACACCATGGGACTGTCAAGGCTTCCTGATCTGGCTCTGCTATCAATTGAAAGTGATGCGGAGATAGATATTGATTATGATAAAGTTATTGAAAGGTTTGCAGTTTTGAAAAACAGGAAAAAAATTGTAAGATAAGTCAATGCACCCTTAATGTAACAATAAATTAACGTTGTTCTTAAATGCATTTAACTCTTGACCTTTAATTAATTAGCTTGTTTCTCTGTATTGTTATACTGGTACTTATTTTAACAAAAGAAATCCATCATAGAAGTCGGGAAGGGGGAGGGAAAGAGGATGCTATGAGTTGACCACTTTGGTATCAGCAACCCTAGCTACGCCACTTCTATTAAGAAATTGATAACAAGGAGGGGTAAGGGGAGTTGTGCTTTTTTCCTTATGAGAGAATGACGGAGGAGATGGGAGCTTAACGGCACGGAGATAGATGGGAGAACAGAAATGAGAGGTGCAGTAAGGCTATTTTAGTGTTTCCTCCAAAATAGAAAGCAGTGTTTTGGTGAACCTGACAGAAGAGAGTTGTAATAGTAAAGATGAGAGAGAACAGGAGCAGAATTTTTGTTGCGCTAACTGTGAGGTAGTGGTTTATGGAGCTGATCTGACGGATAGTGGTGTATGCTGAACGACAAATTTGAGATATGTGTTTATCGATAGACATGTTGTTAGAAAGAATATAACCAAGATTCATAGCAGAGGGTGTAAACCGTACGTCAGATTTACCTACTTGAAATGAGGTAGGAAGAGTAGAGGCAGAGGATGATGTGTGATTGTGGATAAGGAGTGTTTCTGTTTTGTCAAAATTAAGCTTCAACTTGCTGAGTGTCATCCATGACTTGACATCATCAATGCACCCCCGCAGAGTCTGGACAGCGGATTCAACAAGAGAAGGATGGTTATGCTTGTATAGCTGCGTGTCATCTGCAAATGACTGGCTCTCAACAGCATGCCTCCCAAGCAAGAGGAGCAGTTGTCTGGTATACAATGTAAATTGAATCGGGACTAAAACGGACCCCTGTGGTACTCCGTACACCAAATCAGCACTGCTTGAGAGACAGCCATCGACAGAGACCACCTGCGTTCTATCAGAGAGGTAGGACCTAAACCAAGCCAAAACTAAGCCAGAAATTCCAAAGTAATTTTCAAGGTTTTTGAAAAGGATTTCATGGTCAACAGTGTCAAAGGCCGCACTGAGGTCTAAGAGGATCAGGATGGAGATATCACCATTGTCCAATGCGAGCAAGAAGTTATTGGTCACTCTCAAGAGAGCCGTCTCTGTTCTGTGGAAATGTCTATAGGCCGACTGATTAGAACTGAGAAGAGAGTGGTCAAATAAATAAGCAAAAAGCTGTTTTAGAACTAGTTTTTCAATAACTTTAGATACACATGATAAGTTAGATACAGCTCAATAATTTTTTGAAATTATTTTCATCCAGACCAAAATTCTTAAGCAATGGTTTGATGACAGCTTATTTACAAAGAAGAGGAACAGTTCAAGAAGACAAGCTTTTATTGACTATAAGGGTTATCGTTGGGAGAAAATGATCTAATGACACGTTTAACAGGGGGGTGGGGATGGGATCCAAATAACATAACGTAGGTTTAGATTTTAAAATTATACTTTTGACCTCAAGTTCTGAAACAGGTTTAAAAGTATCGAAATGTGAAGTAAGACAAGGAACAGGAGGCAAATCCAGGGAAGGTGCGTTAAAACGATCAAGCTCAGCGTGAATGCTCGCAACTTTGCTTGTAAAGAAATCACAGAAAATATCTGGTTGCTCGGGCAAAGGAAATACTGAAGGAAGAGGAGTTCCTTTGTTACTCCCTCTAAGGTGGCCACAAACATCAAACAACTACCTTCTGGTTTTACCCATAGTTATCTTTTGGCTAAAATACGTAGACTTGGCACGACAAACAGTCTGAGTGACAAGCTTCTTGGCAGCGGAAAAGATCTGCTTAAAAACCACAAGACCTGACCTCAACCACATTTTTTCCGCACTACGCCGCTCTTTCTTGGGACTGCGTAGTTCTTCCCGTATGGTCGCATACCAGTGAGCTGACTGCGTTAACATAAAATTGCGGTGGCTGACAGGGGCGTGCCGGTCAAGCACACCGCACATATGCACGGTCTAGTGTTTACATTGTAGGGAAGAGAGCGGGGGACACTTCTAAACTCAGGTCATGATTAAAGGCATCCCTGTTGATAGTTCGCAGACTGCTGACCTCCCTAAACTGAGGGAGAGCGTTTGGGGCCCTTACATTAAGCTCGAAGATAATAAAGAAGTGGTCAGAGGACAGCTCCCAAGTGACTGAAGCAGATCTAACTAAACCATCTTGAGTCCTATGTAGCACCCGATCAAGAATATGTCCACGATTATGAGTCGGTTGCTCGACTGATTGCTGAAGACTGAATAAATCCAAGAGATCCAACATCCTAGCAGTAGAGGGATGTTGAGGTTGAACGAAATTAAAGTTTATGTCACCTAGTACAATGTAAGTCCCGGCCAATGTGTTGCAGTTATCAATCAAATCCGTGAATTCTCGATGAAACACTGCGTCCGTCAATTTATTACTAGAGAAGGTTCGATATATGCATATTAAATGAACTTTCTGCTGGGGCACTGACGGGGTAAATTGAACTGCTTCAAAAGATTAATGGACGAATGGGAGGTCTGTGACAAAAGCTCTTTGATGGGACAACTTGTCTCTATATATAACAGCAAGGCCTCCACCACGAATTGAACGGGGAAATGATCGGGCAGAATAGTCAGATGGAGCGAGATCAGTGCACTTCCCCTCATCGCCAGTCAATCGAAACCAGGTCTCCTGAATCAACAGAATGTCAATCTGCCTATCTGTATTAATATATATTCATGACGCCCCCACTCGTTCCTTCATTATCAACTATTCATGACGCCCCCCACACGTTCCTTCCATATCATCTATTCATGACGCCCCCACTCGTCACTTCAATATAACTTATCATGACCCCCAGACTTGTTCCTCCCCAATCCTTTATTCATGACGCCCCAACTCGTTCCTTCCCTAATATCAATTCAGGACGCCCAAATTACAAAGATAAAATTTTAGATTTTAGATAATATAAAATCTTATAGTTCTATAAGAACTAAACAAAAATTAAAGCAACAATTTCCTAAAAATAGAAGAAAAAAAAAATACGGTTTAAAATTTAAGTTGATGCAATTGCGTATTAAAAAAACAACAACACATGTATTTAAAAAGTTTTTCTCTCAGTCTCATTTTCTCTCTCTCACTCTCTCTATTTTTTATAATTATGTTATATTCCATTTTCCATGTAACTATCTCTGTCTCTTTTCCCCTTCTATAGTTATATATATTACATTAAGAAATGGCGTCAGCGGGCCGTCGAGCTTGAGCTCTTTATGCCCTCCCTAAAACATCCCTCCCAACCCGGTATCGGGCTGTGTGGCGGCACGTCGGAGATGTCCCTTTGTCAAGACAGCCCCCACCCGAGTCTGCTCTACCCGGGTCTCCCCCGGGGGCATCCTAAAAAAAAGACACCTGGTCGTTTGAACACTGTGTTTGCACACAGTTCAAACGATCGACTTTCTCGGGAGTTTGGATGGAAATATGTACTTCCTAATATCTTCCCCCACCCATCCCGGGGAAGCGTTAGACGCCCTATAAGAGGGATTCAACAGTTGGTTTCCACACCGCAACTAATTCGCACCGCAGCTGTGACGAAAGGTTGACTTGAAGCAGCTTCTCAGGGCTGTATTTTAAGAATCATCGGCTAGAGGTTACCACCTTCGCCTCTCGCCTCATATCCATTAACGGCAACTTGTAAGCATGATCCCTACCCTGTCTCTGCATATTTTTCAAGCTGTGAAGTATCACAACTGGCAGCCCTGTAGGAGCTTTTTTATGTACAGCAGGTACCGAGCACATCCCTTGTCTGCCCACGCGGGGAGCGCCCACTAGTTTTTTTCCCCCGGGTAACATCAAGGAGGTCGGTAGCCTACGCCTCCTAATCGGAAAGTAACCACAGACTTGCCAACTGGAGACCCAGGGGTTCTATTGTTAAATAAATCTCTATATTTATATCAATCTCTCTGTTTACATTCCTCTCTCTTTCTCTACCATTATATACAGCGCCCACACTTTTAATTTAACTCTATCTCTCTACCCTCTCTCTCTCTCTTTCTCGCTCTCTCCCTCTCTCTATCGCTCTCTCTCTCTCACCTTCTCTCACTCTCTCTCCTTCTCGCTCTCTCACTCACTCTCTCCCCTCACTCTCTCTCTCTCTACCCTGAGCAATGCTATAGGTGTGCTGATTTCAGCCTGGACAATGTAAGAATTCTTCATACATAAACTCGCCTTTTTACAAAATTAAAAAAAACCCACATTCTCCCAGTGTTGCCCTTGCAGTAGGATAACCCGAGTAATCTCCCTTGCTTATATTGCGGTCCCACTGCTGACAGCTCACTCCTAAATTGTGATTTATTTTGATTACCCCCCACCCTTTTTTCCCCCTTATAAACGTTCTGGGTAAAAGGGGGAATCCGTAAAATTAGACTTATTTTTATTGGATAAAATACATACAACGTTTAAACCATCAACAAAAAACAACCCTAACCATAGTTCAATAAGTAGCTCGAGTAGATTTGAATATGTCTTTCATGATCTATCACTGGATTGTGTTCACTGTAGATTACCATACTTAGGACTTCATTAGCGTGATTATTAACTAAAACCTAGAATACTAGTAAGTACGCAAACATAATTATAATACCTTTTATTATTACACCTGCACTATTAAAAACCTCCGAAGACAGGTACGGTGGACACAATTCTGGAACTACGAATTTAATGTAAATATAAATTTTGAATAAATATTTGCAGTTGTATTCCATTTGAAAATGACTTCGTTTCAGTCTTTATGGTGTAGACAGGTTATTATGTTTGTGTGGTAATTTGACCTAATTAAATTAATTTAATAGTCAGAGTACCACACCCTATATTATACGAGAGTTATTCCTCACATTTAAACATAAGTCAGATCACAACAACTTGTAGCACTGTGATTCATAATTATATGTGTCCCTTGGTTTGTCTTTGACTACGACTAGTAGAGTTTTTATTCATAATTATGTCTATCCCAAGGTTTATCTTTGACTACGACAAACAGCTCTGAGTCCATTACTTCAGTATGAACCTCTAGAAATATTTTGCTTTACTACAAGTGTCTACAAATCATGCTCCCTTATATTTCCAGTAGTGTGGCCATAATCTTAGCAAAATACATGTCCACAAGTCATTGAATTGCTACAGCATTAAAGACAACATTCTCTCACCGAGGTAATTTCCCCCACCCCCTGAATTCTATTCCAGGACTCATCCCACGTATTAGCATCTATCACGTTCAGCTATTTTCTATCAATGATAATTAATCTAACTCAACCCATGGTATTCGTGAACATTCTCTAATTACCTGCCAACTATAAAACAAACTGTTACTGTTTTACAGCATGAAGACATATCTTAAAACACATCAATTTTTTGAAGGGAAAGTTCATGTGTAGCTGGTATGTTTGTTGCAATAGTAAAGCTTAGATGGAAACATGCTCTGTAAGATAATAGTTTGTTAAATTAGTAAAGAATGGACGTTGTTGTTGTTCGTTAGTCGAAGTCCACTAGGACCATCGAATCATCCGGTTAGGGGCGGGGGGGGGGAAGGGGGGGTTGGGATTACGGTGAGCTCTTAGGTGGCTTGTTGGACCGATCCTTGCTCGGAATAATCTGTGACACCGTGTTCGAAGTCCACTAGGACCATCGAATCATCCGGTTAGGGGCGGGGGGGGGGGAAGGGGGGGTTGGGATTACGGTGAGCTCTTAGGTGGCTTGTTAGACCGATCCTTGCTCGGAATAATCTATGACACCGTGGGCATGGAATAGTTGCTTCAGACGATGACCTAATGTTGCTCTTTTGTACAAGCCTGCTTGTCTCAGCTGTGTTTTTTTCTATTAGCTTCATGGGATTTAGCCGCCTTCTTGACAGCAGCTCTCCACCTGCCTTTGTCATGGGCTGTCTGCACCTATTGAGTAGGGTTTATGTTGAAGGCCTTTAGTGCCACTTTCAGTGAGTCTTTGTAAAGCTTTTTTTTTTTTTGGCCTCCTTTGGAGAATTTGCCTATCGTGAGATCTCGAAAGAATAATTGTTTCGGGAGCCGGTGGTCTGCCATATGGGCTACTAGTCCCATCGAACGGAGCTGAGACTGCATCAGAGTGATGAAGCTACTAGGTAGGATCGCTCTAGCGAGGACTTCGGTGTCGGGGACATTGTCTTGTCACCTGATGTCGAGGCGTTTCCTGAGGCAGGTAGTGTGAAAATGATTCAGTTTCTTGGCGTGACGCTGTCCACGTTTCACATCCATAAAGCAGTGTCAGGACGACTGCTTCGCTATAGAGACCTAGAGCTTTGTTTCTCGACTGATACCTCTCCTGTCCCAAGCAGGGCTAAGGAGCCTGCCAAATAGGGCACTAGCATTTGCGAGTCCGCCATTCATTTCATCATCCATAACGACATATCTAGATAGGATGCTGCCCAAGTAAGTAAATTTATTCACAGGGTTGAGACGCTGTCCACTGATGATGATGTTGGGTTCAACGTAGTGCTCACTGGGAGCTGGCTGATACATCACTTAAGACTTCTTTGTGTTGATTGTGAAGCAAAAGTTATTGCAGGCCTCAGAGAAGATATCAACGCTGTGTTGCATGACGGCTTCTGATGGAGCATGGAGGGCATAATCGTCTGCAAACAGAAGCTCGTTGATTGTGGTATATTTGACCTTGGTTTTAGCTTGAAGCCTCTTAAGGTTAAATACTGATCTATCAGTATAAAACCGGATTGGCAAGCCCGTGGTAGAGTCCTTGAACGCATCATACATCATTGCGGATTACAAAATACTAAAGAGTGTGGGAGCAAGAACACAACCCTGTTTTACACCGTTTGTGACGGGGAATGCTGGAGATGACTGACCGTTGTCCTGCACTTGGGCCATCATACCAACATGCAGCTGACGGATGATGTTTGTGAACTTGTCTGGGCATCCGTATTTCTTCATGATTTTCCACAAGCCAGCTCTATTGACCCTGTCAAAGGCCTTATTCAAGTCGATAAATGTAGAACATAGGTCTGCATTTCGTTCCTGGCATTTCTATTGAAGCTGTCTAGCAGCAAACACCATATCGATGGTTCCGCGTTTTTTGCGGAAACTGCACTGACTTTCGTGTAGGAGACCTAGCTCCAGATGTGCATTCATGCGGTTCAGAAGGGAACGGGCCAAGTTCTTGACTGCAATGGACAGTAGTGAAATTCCGCGTGTCGCATGCCTGGCGGTTTTCTTTGTGTTTGTACAGGTGGATGATTGAGACATCATTGAGTTCTTGTGGTACATTTTCCATCTGACAGATGATTTGGATTAAGCCCAATGGCTTATCCGTCAAAAAAAGGGACCTTGTCGTCTTTAAATAAAAGCAACCGTGGTATTGTCATAGGAAATGATATTCTTAAATGACGGAAGGAACTATTGATTATTTTGTCTTTCACAGTCTATGTTAAGAATTCTGGTACCATGACGAAGCATCGAAGAAAATACTTTGGACTCTATTTGAAAATAAATGAATATTGACTTGGCATTTTTCAACTTTTAAATTTTTCATTTTAGTTTAATCCCTTTGTATAGAGGATCAATTTTGGGAGACATATCAAGTTAGAAATAAAGCATATGACGTTTGGTTACGAATTTAAGTTAAATATAAATGTATTATTTAAACTGTATCTCAATGTTTATAAAAACTACTTGAGAAATAAAATAACAAACACAATAAATATTCGCTTTAGTTTATTTTTAATACGATATAATTTAATTTCTGTTAAAATACATTTGTTCAACAGAAAAGATCAATTTAGTGCCTCATAACATCACAATTATTTCCCCTGTAGGTAATTTTATTGGGTATTTAACCTCCTATTGTTTTTTAATATGCAAAAAAAAAAATAAAGATATAAGATTCAAGCATATAAAAATAATGCAGTTCAGTTGTAAAATTTGTTTAATACTTTTTAGTTTTAGTTTGTATAATCATGTTTTTTTCCCAGGCATTTTGCATTGATTATTTCCTTTGCCATCTTTGGTTTAGAACACAGAGTGCTGCACATTTACCGAGTCAGTTGTGGGATAGCGATTGTTTTACTTTTCATACATTTTAATACTTCAAATAACGTTGAAAAAAGCTTGATAGAATATGTGTTTAATAATATGGAACATGTCTTTTAGATATTGATTTGTGTGCTCATAATGTGTTCTCATTAATTATATTTGTTTGACACGAAACTCTAAGCCAGACATGTGGTTGCCATATTGTAATTTAGTTAGCTTACAACTTTATTACATTTTAAGGAGGGTAAAGAAAGTTACTTAAAACTTCAAGACACGAGCAGATGATAACTCATCGAGAGTCATCACCCAACTCCTGTCATTTAATTACACAGTCATAATACACTGTTAGATCAATTCACATCGAAATCACCTGGTAGAAGATTCACTCTTTGAAAAACTTGGTTAATTAAATATGCTGTATAAAAGTGGTTGGATCATTTGAATAGTAGGGGACACTTTAGGGGAATGAAAAACACATGCATTTGAGCATCTTTATCTGGGGTGCTTGATTCAGTTGAATGCTTACTATTTTGATTAAGTAAAGTGATTGACGTTTGTTAAAGTCAGGTGTCTAAAACTCGCGGCTCATTTGCGGCCCGCAAGATGACATTTTGCGGCCCGCCACATGACAGCAAAATTAGAGTTATCATATCTATAATGGGACCCTCTAGGATGGTTGCAGTTGAATCTCACCGACAACTCAAATTCTGATTTGTATTGAGTTTGATGATTATAATGGTAAACATCGTTTTAAATTCGGAATAACATATTTTATTAGCATAGTTTACGAGACAAACATGGCCAAAATGCGGATTTGGGAAAAGTTTAAAAAGTCATTTGATGCATAATGCACAACCACAATTGTGTAAATCACGGCACTCTCACACAGTATCAAAGATTTACTATTACAATTGCCACTAATTTGTACGAGTGACGATAGAGGGAACTTCCGAGACTGTCAGCTTGGTCACTTTCAAAATAGGGCTCGTCAAAAAGATTTTGTTAGCATTATTTATAACAGTGTCAGGGCATTCTGCACAAAACTTTTGCTATGGAAAGCACATCTTTCTCAGAGAAACTTATGACATTTCTGAACATGTAAAGTACTCTTGGACTCGTGCACACCTTTCAATAGTAAGTATTTTTATGAAATCGAAACATTACATGAATAATTTTATCATATTTGATCTGAATTTGCAGATTTCAAAACACACACAGCGAGATTTTACATTTTTGCTAACCCTTTCTCATTCAATGTTGACGATGTTCTACCCCCTCTTCTACCAAATGGAGCTGATTGATCTTAAGTGTGAATCTGAACTCAACGAACTCAAGGATAACTTCAGGGATGTAAAAGGAAAAACAAACAAGCATGGTCAATTTATGAGAGCATTGCCCTCGACATTTCCTGAGATTTCCAGATTGTTCAAGCAGATCATTTCCCTCTTTGGGAGTACCTATCTGTATGAAAAGTTCCTATCCAATGTAAACTTGTACAAGCCAAAGTGTAGGGACAAACGTACTGATGAACACCGTCAAGCTATACTGAGAGTCTCAGTTGCTTCCTCACTCAAGCCAAAAGTTGCTCAGCTGTGAAAAAAGAAGCGCTGCCAAGTCTCTGGCAGCAAGGTGTAGGAGGAAAAAAGTGAAGCTTACTTCTTAAAAACCTTTGATATTTTTTTATTTGTTATTAACAATGGTTGACCAGATATTAATTATTGTACTTTATTAAATTAGTAACCGCGTTTTTGTGGAATACTTGATGCGACTCAGCCTCACTCAGATTCTCCTACTGTGGCCCCCGGATGATTTAAGTTTGAAACACCTGGTTTAAGTAAAGTGAATATTGCTGCGTTTAAGTAAAGTAAAAAGGTTTGTGTTTTATTCAAGTGAATACTGAAGTGTTTAAGTAAAGTGATTGATGTTGTGTTTAAGTAAAGTGGATAATGTTGTGCTTACGTCAAGTGAATACTGTTGTGTTTAAGTCAAGCGAATACTGTTGTGTTTAAATAAAATGAATACTGTTGTGTTTAAGTCAAGTGAATACTTTTGAGTTTAAGTCAAATGAATACTGTTGTGTTTAAGTCAAGTGAATAATGTTGTGTTTATTTCAAGTGAAAACTGCTGTGTTTAAGTCTAATGAATGATGTAGTGTTTAAGTCAAGTGAATGATGTGTTTAGATCAAGTGAATACTGTTGTGTTTAAGTCAAGTGAATGCTTTTGTGTATAGGTGAAGTGAATATTGTTGTGTTTAGGTCAAATGAATATTGTTGTGATTAGGTCAAGTGAATACTCGTGTGTTTAGGTCAAGTAAATACTGTTGTGTTTAAGTCAAAGTGAAGTTACTGAAAATTTCATTACGTTCGTAAGTTAATTAAAACAGTATATAATGAATAAATAAATATATTGGCATACAATGGTTTCCTTAACAACAACAGTCTTGACGTCCAATAGACTTGACCTCTCAACAAATAAGTGCAAATATTAGAATTGTTTCTAGTCTGATTCGACATGAAAATATCGATACATTTGCACCGATCACACAACATGAACACAATGATGCAATTAAAATACATTTCTCAGGACAATATTTATTGATCCGTTAATTAATATGTACAAAAGAACTCATTTAAAGGGGTTCAGCAGCTCACAATGTAATTTTATTTAAGTAAAAAATGAATATCAACTTCTAAGTTGTAAGGATCAAATGATTTTGTTTGTATTGCTTCATCTTAGACCTTCATGAGCCAAGCTCAATTTCAAGTGTCTGTGATGTACATTATATTTCTAGGAAAATTCAATGTAGGAAAGTCAAAATTGTAGCTGTGTCTAGTAAGTAAATGATGGTAGCCGTGTCTAGTAAGTAAAGGATAGTAGACGTGTCTAGTAAGTAAAGGATGGTAGCCGTGACTAATAAGTAAAGGATAGTAGATGTGTCTAGTAAGTAAAGGATGGTGGCCGTGTCTAGTAAGTAAAGGATGGTAGCCGTGTCTAGTAAGTAAAGGATGGTAGCCGTGTCTAGTAAGTAAATGATGGTAGCCGTGTCTAGTCAGTAAAGGATGGTAGCCGTGTCTAGTAAGTAAAGGATGGTAGACGTGTCTAGTAAGTAAAGGTTGGTAGCCGTGTCTAGTAAGTAAAGGATGGTAGCCGTGTCTAGTAAGTAAATGATGGTAGCCGTGTCTAGTCAGTAAAGGATGGTAGCCGTGTCTAGTAAGTAAAGGATAGTAGACGTGTCTAGTAAGTAAAGGATAGTAGCCGTGTCTAGTAAGTAAAGGATAGTAGCCGTGACTAGTAAGTAAAGGATAGTAGACGTGTCTAGTAAGAAAAGGATAGTAGCCGTGTCTAGTAAGTAAAGGATAGTAGACGTGTCTAGTAAGTAAATGATAGTAGCCGTGACTAGTAAGTTAAGGATAGTAGACGTGTCTAGTAAGTAAAGGATAGTAGCCGTGACTAGTAAGTAAAGGATAGTAGACGTGTCTAGTAAGTAAAGGATAGTAGCCGTGACTAGTAAGTAAAGGATAGTAGACGTGTCTAGTAAGTAAAGGATAGTAGCCGTGACTAGTAAGTAAAGGATAGTAGCCGTGTCTAGTAAGTAAAGGATAGTAGACGTGTCTAGTAAGTAAAGGATATTAGCCGTGACTAGTAAGTAAAGGATAGTAGCCGTGCCTAGTAAGTAAAGGATAGTAGCCGTGACTAGTAAGTAAAGGATAGTAGCCGTGTCTAGTAAGTAATGGATAGAAGCCGTGCCTAAAAAGTAAAGGATGGTAGCCGTGACTAGTAAGTAAAGGATAGTAGCCGTGACTAGTAAGTAAAGGATAGTAGCCGTGACTAGTAAGTAAAGGATAGTAGCCGTGCCTAGTAAGTAAAGGATAGTAGCCGTGTCTAGTAAGTATATGATGGTAGCCGTGTCTAGTAAGTAAATGATGGTAGCCGTGTCTAGTAAGTAAAGGATGGTAGCCGTGTCTAGTAAGTAAAAGATGGTAGCCGTGTCTAGTAAGTATATGATGGTAGCCGTGTCTAGTAAGTAAAGGATAGTAGCCGTGTCTAGTAAGTAAAGGATAGTAGCCGTGTCTAGTAAGTAAAGGATAGTAGCCGTGTCTAGTAAGTATATGATGGTAGCCGTGTCTTAGTAAGTAAATGATGGTAGCCCTGTCTAAGCGCAACAGGTTGTAGCCGGGTCTAGAGGTTGAGCTAATTTTAGTGTCACCAAGGGATATACATAGTTTATGAAAATTTTCCTCATACGTTAAAAAAATGTGCAATTACCAAAAAGGAGACTACCCACATAAAGAAAATATGATACGTGTGACAACAGCCTCATCCTCGTTCTTACTGCGAAACTAGAATGGGCATAGCTAGAGTGTTTGGCGTCTGGGGACGTAAATTATTCTGAGCCTCCTCCCCTCTAACACAAAAATTAATAATTTCCATTAATATCATCAAATCTCATTTTTATGCATTTTCTAGTCTGATATTCCGGGACATAAGTTTTTTTTTTGAAACGACTTAGCTGCACCTCTGGATACTGCCAACAAGTACTTCTGGGAAAAAGTATAGTAAATACAAACAAAATAAATTAGTAATACTTAGGTGGTTGAAGTCGATCTGTTTTACAAAATGTGGGTTTTAAATATACCATTTTCTGAAATTGTTACTTGTTATGTAAAGCGCAGTGAGCCTAGCCTTAGGCTAGGTTACTGCACTATATAAGCAACCTTTATTATAATAATAATAATACTAATATTCCTTTCTAATAAGCACTATTCAGTATGAGTGGCCATATATTATTTTAAAGTGTAATATTTTGAATGAGTAGCTAGCTATATGACATTCTAAATAACACTTTCTAGTATGAATGGATACATTATATATTCTAAAAGGCAAGATTTAGTATGAGTGGATGTACTTTATTCTGAACAGCAATATTTAGCATGAGTGGCTACATCCTACTAAAAAATTATAGCAGTTGTGACACGTGGGGCGGGAGCGGGGTTTAAATAGTGTGTCAAGTCAAACAGATTTTATCATACCTTTAAAACTTGAAATGGAAAGTGATGTTGATTGTTATACTATGGTGAATATATTTTGACAGAATATGTCTCTTTCTGTTGTAATGAATATATTTTGGCAGAATATGTCACGTTCTGTTGTAATGAATATATTTTGGCAGAATATGTCACTTTCGGTTGTAATGAATATATTTTGGCAGAATACGTCACTTTCTGTTTTAATGAATATATTTTGACAGAATATATCATTTTTTAAAATTAATTTAATCGTTTGACAGTGAAGTCAGTTTAAATGGAAATATAACAATTTTTTAAACAATATTTTAATGACATAATTTTGGCGAAGGGAGTCTGAGATTTGTGACAGGTTGTGAAAGATTTTGACATGTGCAAATAAGGGGTTAAAAATTGTGAAAAAAATAGTGTGATATACTTCATGGACGGCCGCAGCTTTGTGAACAGCCCAAACTTTATGGATGTCCCTTAACTTTATGGATGGCATAATTTTATGGACGGCCTGAACTTTATTGACGGCCCGAAGTTTTTGCCGATCCCCAATTTATTAACAGCCCCACTTTTATGGAGGCCCCTAAAAATTAACATCAAGTAGGTACGTATAAAATATGTATAATGCAATGCATGCATATATACTAAAGCCATTTCAAATGCTTCTATCGACACGCCGTTGTTAAATGTTTCACAGAACTAGACCTGTTGACTGGCCATGTCCCTAGTAGTGACCATTTCAGGTAAAACGATTTGTACATTGAGATCAATCTTTTGTTTTCCCAAGTAATGACACACACTACCCACATATAGGGGAGGCAAAGCGTTCTGTGTAACCAGAAGAGTTATTCCTGTAACAGGAAAAAAAATATTGTGGCCATAAAATCTTTACGCAAGTAAAACGTCTTATAACGGATTTTTTCAGTACAAGTAAATGTTTTTTTAGAAATCTTTCATGCTATTTTTGAATTCCAACATTACAAGAAGAGTACACGGAAGCTATTTTTAATGAATGAATAAAATTTGAAAAAAAGACAAATGTGTTAGGTTAGTTTATCTGTTCCTATGGCTCCAGCATGTTAGAGAAGAAATGTATATATTGTCAAAACGTCTTCAGTTGTTCACTGAAACCAGAATGTGCATTTTTGTCCTTCGCGTAAAATGATCGTGTTTTTAAACTTGTCATTGTTACATGGTTAGTTACATGATCAGTTGCATGTTCAGGTACATGGTTAGTTACATGATCAGTTGCATGTTCAGGTACATGGTTAGTTACATGATCAGTTGCATGTTCAGGTACATGGTCGGTTACATGGTCTCTTTAAACTATACACTTTTTTAAAAATGTTTTAAAGGAATTTATTTTTTTAATATTTATTTATTTTTTTAAAAAATATAATAAAATGACAATGAATTGTAATATTTCTTTGCTAAGTGTTGCACAAACAATCAACCAAGCGTTCTCCCCATTAGGTCTCATGTTAATTGAACAATTTTAAGTCTTCAAAGTACCTTCTGAAAAACTCTTTTTACTTTAAGTATTTTTTTTTTTTTTGCATTTCTACTTCAGGTCATTACTAGACCAGATCATTTTTAAAGTGGGTCTCCTCTGAAGTTGGCTTATACTAAATCAAGACAATTTCACTTCAGGTCATTTCTACTGTAGGTCATTTATCTGAGGTTTTAGATGTATCAGCTACGTCTAATATGGTGAGAAACTCATGCCACAAAATACCTTTGTTCATGACTTCATGAAGAATTATCGGCTTTATCCTTATTTTTGTATAAATATTACATCGCCATCAAACATGAGCCACACAGCTCTTGTCTTGTGTTTTGTTCTACTGAAAGGCCTCACATTCGGTTACACCAACACAAAGGATCTAACCTACCACGTCTACCAGGACCTTCAGCTTAACGGCTGTCACCTGGTCAATCTCAACACGGCCCAGTGGTCAAGACTCGCATGCGCGATTTTCTGTTCGTCCGATTCGAACTGCACAGCGTTTAGATTTATTGATGTCTCTTCAGAGTGTATGACGTGTCGGAGAAATGATGTTACTGGAATTAGTTTTATGACGGGGGAAATCACTTCGTTGCCAAGGGTGATGAGACAGCGTGATTGGCCTTTAACAGGTATCAAGCGTACGATCAGATCGGTGGCAGTGCCTGGGGGTATGAAGGAGGGAATGGTGGTAAGTAAAGAGTTAGATCTTGACAATAAAAATATACTTTCTTCATGGTATTCAAGAATTTAGGAAAGTTCAAAATACTTAGATTAGGATACGTCATTCCATTGAGCTTAGATACAATGTGTAAGAAGGTAATTAAATGAAAAACAACGTTTAACATTACCTTAAAATGTCCTGCATAACAAAGAAATGACAAGTTAATGTTTAACATAAGGAAAACGTGTTGTCTATATTGATATCTACCCATATCCCGAAGTTTATAAAACATGGAAGATTATATGTAATATGTGTAACACATTAATTTTTTTTCGTTAACAGTTCTTTTGAAATGTGCGAGAAATGCATACGTACAAGGAAATTTATAAACTATATCTGCTAAATATGTTATGAATTAAACATATACATAATCGTTGTATTAAATATATACATGATCAATGGATTATATATACATAAATCATAACGGTATTATATATAAACAGACATAATCAAACTATCACGTGCCTACAGCATCACTGTTTTACATGTATACTTAATAAATGTGTCTCATAAATACTTAAAAAAATGTATTGCATATATCATAAGTTACAGTTTTTTTCATAAATAGATAATCATTGTATAATATGCCTACTTAATAACGGTGCTGATAAATACGTATTACGTCATTAAATTCATACTTAATCGCCGTAGTATGTGCATACTACACTACCGTGTTTAATGCAAACATAAATTTAATCATTATATTACATACATAATTAATAATAATAATACAAAAGTTTATTTGAAAATCAAGCTTCATCCCCAAAAGCTCAAATTGGGGTACAAAGCCAACCATATTAAAAGAGAAATAAAAAAAAATCTATATTATACCACATTAAAATACAAAACGCAACATTGCAAAAACTACACATGCGAATAACAATTCTAAGTCGTTCATCACTTCAAACATAAACAACACAGGACAATATGCATCTAGCGGATCTTTTCTATTTGGAAAAGATTGTAGACAACATCATACCAAAAGGTGTTTGAAAGACACCAGTGTCTGTCTGTTTCTGTCAGGAAGTGTGTTCCAAATAGTTGGATAAGCAGATGAAAAGTGCGCCTACCGCAAGTCTTAAGGCGAGCACGTGGTATCGAGAATTTGTCACCAGCGAATGAGTGGAGTCTAGTGGGTACATAAGTCGTCATGAGCGCTTTGAGATAGTACGGCGCACGGTCTTACAAGCAGTGGTAGGACAGTGTTGCAATGTTGTACTCTATGCGAGCCCGGACCTGCAACCAATAATAATGAAACACGAATTAGTCTGTGCTTTTTGAATTGTATGCAATAGCGTAGTTGGAGGACCCACCATGGGAGCATCGCAGTAGTACATTCGTGATAGCACGAATGCAGACTTGAGCCTCTTTGACTCATCGAACGTCGAAGGTCGGATTAGACATATTTTGCAAAGCTCTAGAAAAATCGCCTTGCAAAGCATGTTAATGTTATTTTCCATAGTTAGTGTTCCATCCAAATAGAAACTCAGGTTTTGCACTCTTTGGGCAACCTCAATCTGTATACATAAGAGAGTATGGAATGGTGTGTTATTTACAGATTTTAGCTTTTGAGCGGCCGCAATGGGGATCAGCACGGTCTTTTCATCGTTCAATTTGAGCTTGTTAATATTAAAAATAATAATAATAAAGTTCATTTCAAAAACACGCTTCATTCCCAAAGGCTCGAAGCGTGGTACAAAGTCAACAAAAACAAATCTATTATTTACCACATTTAAAACAAACGCAACACTACAAAAACTAATTACAAACATACAATGTTAAAGTCTTTCAACCCATTTCAACCGTGGGCAACACAGCTAGTATGCATTAAATGGAAAATATGGTAGACAATCATCCCAGAAGGTGTTTGCGAAATAAATGTGTCTTAAATCGGTTTTCAAGGACTACAGTGTCTGGATGTTTCTGAGATCGAGTGGCAGGGCGTTCCAAATTGTTGGACCAGCAAATGTGAAAGTACGTTTTCCGCAAGTCTCATGGCGAACATGTTGTGTCAAGAGTTTGCCACTGTCGGATGAGCGGAGTTGTCTAGTGGGTACATAAGGCATCAGCAGCTCTTTCAGATAGGACGGCGCCAGGCCATGTAAACAGCGGTATTCATCCAGTGCTTAACTGACTCCACTGTCTTTTGTGTCATACTAAGAAACTGAGGAAACTGAGAGGGGATCACGGACTTCTAAATTTGAGTCTCATAGAAGAACGTGTGGTATTGCATGTCAAAATGCTCGATAACTGCACGCAGGGGCTGACCGATCCCTGGGTCACTCCGAATTCAATAATAGATTGCATGAGATCAGGCTATTTGCGATAACTCATTGGACCCGATTTGTCAGATACGAGCGGAACCATCTCAAGATAGCATCGAACGTTTTTTTCACATGAAGGAGAAATATGCCTTTGTCAAGCCTATCGAACGCAGCCGATAGATCAAGTAACGACAAAAGGGATACCTTGCCCTCACCACAAGATGACTGAAGGTCATTTACGACACACAACAGGGCTGTCTTACTAGAGTGATGCGCCCTGTGTGCTGACTCGAAAGGTTCAAACTAGCCACTTTGACTGAAGTGATCCAGGAGTTGGCGGAGAATGACATTTTCTAAGATTTTGGATACAAATGGTAGATTTGAAATGGGTCGATAATTTTCTAACATATTTGGGTCAAGATGTGCTTTCTTTGCAGCGGAATTACAACAGCCTCTTCAAAATAAAATGTAACATTACCAATTATAAAAGACAGATTTATGATAGTAATTAAGATAGGCACAATTTCATCAAAACATTCATACAATAGCCCTGCCAGAGAAGGGTCAAGCAAGTATGACTTTATCGGGGAGTCAAACAGGACGCTTCACGTGCGCTTCAATGACTTCAAAAATGTTCTCATAGGAGTGCCATTAAACATCAAGAATATTGGAGCGTCGAGCAAATGTTAAGTCTCGCCATGATATTCGCACTTTCGTAATCACTGTATTACATACAACTTAAATGACTGTATTACATACATGAATAACTCCTTTATTACTAGAATAACACACCATTGTATTACATACATACAGAATCACTTTATTACATACATATCTTCTCTGGATCTGGTTCTGGTAGTGTTCGTTGCTGCATCGATATACTGGCATCTGTGCAACTGTTTGGGAAGTGATGTTGCTATTCCATAGGCTCCTAGCTGATGCCAGGGCAGTCTTGAAGCTTTTGACCGATGCTGAGTCCACAGCGGCATTATCCAGCTGGTTCAAAGCAAAAATTGTGCTCGAGAAGTATGATTGCTTATACTGCGCTGCATTAAACAGAGGCACATTGAAGCATTTGTTATGGTTTTGGGTGTAATTGTTTACGGGAATGTCAGGAGTGAAGTCAGTGTTCAATGAGCGTTTGGCTCTTGATCAATCAACCAGACATCTGTGGGCTGAGGTACGTGCCTGCTGGGATGGCCAGCATCAGCCACATGGCCATTTTATAAAATAATATTTATTTATTTATTTAGGCATTTTTATATAGCTCTTACCTTAAAGCTCTAAGCGCTTTACAATGATTAACAACATGTAAACTAAGTAAAATAAAAATGAGACACTGGGATAATAACTACTATACTATAGAAACAATGAAAATGGCTATAAAACGAGGACACTTTGACACGATTTGGCCTATACTTCAGGATCAACCCGAAACAGAATATCAGTCGGAGCCCGTCTCTTCTGCCTTTAAGGGAGGGTATGTCATATCTTTTTAAGAGGCAAGTGACGAAGCCAGAAATTGTGAATTTGTAGTCACGTATAAAGAAGCACACCGCGTTACGTTGAATTCGCTCCGTCTTGTCCACGTCTTGCTTGAGTTGTGCGTCCCTGATGATTGAAACATATTCTAGTAGTGGACGGAAGAGTGCGAAATAGACATTTCGTTCGCAGGACTTTGGGAATTGGCGCAGATTTCTTCGAATGAAACCTAGTATTGAGTTAGCTTTTTTGAGATTGGATTGTCTTTATATGAGGCGGCCATTTTAGGTTATTTGAGGAGAGATTATCAAGGTATGGATTATTTGATACTTTTGAAGAATTGTATCGTTTAGGGAGTACATATAGGTTGACATTTTTTTGAGATGCTCATTGTGTAGCATTTTGTTTTATTAAATGTCATGCCCCCATTTGTCCGCCCAATTCATAAGGCACTTCAAATGTGCCTGGAAGTGGTTGTGGTCATCGTAGCCGTTTATGTCTCTGTAGACAAGACAGTCATCTGCAAACATCCTTACTTGAGATTTTACAGCATCAGGAAAGTCGTTTATGTGACAGAGAAAGAGAAGGGGGTCCAGCACTAAACCCTAAGAACCATATATGATGCAAAACTTGAAATTTTGATGCTTTAAAAAAATCAAATTACTAACTTCAATTTATATTAATTTACCTATGATTCTTAGTAATGTCCAGTTGTCGAGCAATGAACTAATATTAATACCTTGTTAATTTAACTTTGAGATCTAGTAGTGCCTAGATGTAATCAAATAACTGACATTAACAAACCTATGGGACTTCTTCAGTTCTAAAAAAAAAGCTATTAGCAAATCTGATATTTTAAAAGTTCTCTCTCAGGTACATCTCACTGGTCTACTGCTTGGTTCTGACTTTTCCATCAACTTTGCCCAAGCAGAAAATGCTGGTGACCTCAACTTGCACTTCAAAGGCGATGCTGACGACTCGAGTCCGACTCCACCTCTAGTTCTTACTCACTTCAAGGGCGGCTCATGGGGCGCACAGGTTCGCCCTGTCATGTCACCTAACCCGTACAAGGCCAACACAACTACAGCTCTGCACATTCTGGTAAGGAGAGACATGTTTATCGTGTACATCGACAAAAAGTTGTGTTGTAATTACACGCATGTGCCGGGTATGTTGTACACCGATGTCAATTACATACGGATTTTGGGGGCAATACAAGTTTATGAAATCAGCTCATAGAATGTTTTGGAACAACTCTATGAAATCATATCTTTAGATATTTTACAGAATGATTAAGCAAAGTGCTGAAATGTTCTTATTTCATTTGCTATTGTGTTAATGATATGAACAAATAAAACAGTCATCTTGGCTAAAAGAAAATTCATACACCAATTGGAACTACCAATCTCAAAGTGAAGAATAATTTATTTTACTTAGACTTATCTTATTTACTATTTATTTGTTTCTGTAATGAAGGCAGCGGAAAACGAATATATTGTCATTTACGATTTATGAAATAAACTGTGAAAAATAAAATAAATAACATTTAATTACTATAATAAAAGCTGTGATAATGTGATATATAAGTAACAGTTTAGATTTTGACACAGACTAAATAGAAAAATTGATTATTCATTTAGAAATACATTAACATTTAATATACATATTTTAATCTACCTAAAAAGGGAAAGTTATTGAACAACGATTTTTAAGCTTTGAACAACATAGTAAAGTATGGACTATTAAAAAAAATTAAAATGTTCATAAATCCATGTTTTTTTGTTAAAAGATCTCACACTAAATATATATATAGCAGCCAAATATTTCATGACTCTTAGTAGATCAATCGTAGTACTAGATATTTACTTTTACATACCTGATAAGACGGTGAAGTACAGTACAGACACTTTAAGACACCTCTCATTACATCCGCCGTACTAGATGCCCTAATTGGGACACATTGCGTGACACACGTATAACTAGATACCCTAATTGGGACACATTGTATGACAAATGTAGCACTAGATGACCCAATTAGACACATCGTATGACAGACGTAGCACTAGATGGCCCAATTGAGATACATCGTATGCCAGACGTAGCACTAGATACCCGAATTGAAAAACGATTTATGACAGACGCAGTAGTACATGCCCGAATTGAGACAGCCATAATTTCAGATATACGAAACAAAACACCCTGTAAGACAGCCATAGTAATAGATATACGAAACAAGACATCCTGTATGACAGTCATAATACTAGATATACGAAACAAGAAACGCTTTATGTTAGCCGTAGTACAAAATTCCAACATTTAGATACCATGTTTGACAGCCATAGTACTAGATATACGAAAACAGACACCCAGTATGACAGCCATAATACTAGATGTAAGAAACAAGACATCCTTTATATTAGACGTAGAACAAATTCCAACATTTAGATACCATGTTTGACAGCCATAGTACTAGATATACGAAAACAGACACCCTGTATGACAGCCATAATACTAGATATACGAAAGAAAACACCATGTATGACAGCCATAATACTAGATATACGAAACAAGACACCTTGTATAACAGACATAATACTAGATATACGAAACAAGACACCCTGTATGACAGCCATAATACTAGATATACGAAACAAGAAAACCTGTATGACAGCCATAATACTAGATAACCGAAACAAGACAGCCTTTATGTTAGACGTAGTAGAAAATTTCAACATTTAGATACAATGTTTGACAGCCATAATACAAGATATACGAAAACAGACAACCTGTATGACAGCCATAATACTTGATACACGAAACAAGACACCCTTTATGCTAGCCGTAGTACAAAATTCCAACATTTAGATACCATGTTTGACAGCCATAGTACTAGATATACGAAAACAGACACCCTGTATGACAGCCATAGTACTAAATATACGAAACAAGACACCCTTTATGTTAGCCGTAGTACAAAATTAAAACATTTAGATACCATGTTTGACAGCCATAGTACTAAATATACGAAAACAGACAACCTGTATGACAGCAATAGCATTAAATGTAAACATTGAGACACCATGTTCGACATGCATTTATACAAAATGTCTATATTGAGACACCCTTTATGACAGACATAGTATAGATATACGAAAAAGGCAACCTGTATGTTAGCCATAGTACTAAATGTCTACATTAAGACACAATGTTTGACAGCCATAGTACTAGATATACGAAACAAGACACGCTGTATGATAGCCATAGTACTAGATAACAAAACAAGACAATCTGTATGACAGCCATAGTATAAAATGTCTTTATTGAGACACCCTGTATAACAGCAGTAGTTTCTAAATGTCTACATTGTGACATCATGTATTACAGGCATGTTACTAAATGTCTACATTGGGACACTATGCATGACATCCATAGAACTAAATGTCTACATTGAGACACTATGTATGAAAGCCATATTACTAAATGTCTACATTGAGACACCTTGTATGACAGTCATAGTACTAAAGTTCTACATTGAGACACTATGTATGACATGCATATACAAAATAACTACATTGAGATACCCTGTTTGACAGCCATAGAACAAAAGGTCTACATTGATACTCTATGTATGACAGTCATAGTACTAAATGCCTACATTGAGACACCCTGTTTGACAGCCATAGTACTAAAGGTCTACATTGAGACACCCTGTATGACAGCCATAGCACTAAATGTCTACATTCAGACACCCTGTATGACAGCCATATTACAAAATGTCTACATTGAGACACCATGTATGACAGCCATAGTACTAAACGTCTACATTGAGATACCCTGTATGACAGCCATAGTGCTAAATGTCTACATTGAGACATGCCGTATGATAGCCAGAGTACTAAATGTTTACATTTAGACACCATGTATGACAGCCATAGTACTAAAGGTCTACATTGAGACACCATGTATGACAGTCATAGTACTAAATGTCTACATTGAGACACCATGTATGGCAACCCTAGTACTAAATGTCTACATTAAGACACCATTTTTGACAGATATAGTACTAAATGTCTAGATTGAGACACCATGTATGACTGCAATAGTTCTATATGTGTACATTGAGACACCATGTATGACTGCCATAGTAATAAATGTCTACATTGAGACACCCTGTATGACTGACATAGTACTAATTGTCTACATTGAGACACCTTGTATGACTGCCATAGTACTAAATGTCTACATTGAGACAACATGTCTGACTGCCATAGTGCTAAATATATACATTGAGACACCATGTATGACAATCATAGTACTAAATTTCTACATTGAGACACCCTGTATGTCAGCCATAGTGTAATAAATGTCTACAATGAGACACCCTGTATGACAGCCATATTACTAAATGTCTACATTGAGACACCCTGTATGACAGCCATAGTACTAAATTTCTACATTGAGACACCCTGTATGTCAGCCATAGTAATAAATGTCTACATTGAGACACCCTGTATTACAGCCATTTTACTAAATCTCTACATTGAGACACCCTGTATGACAGCCATAGTACTAAATTAAATGTCTACATTGAGACACCCTGTATGACAGTCATAGTACTAAATGTCTACATTGAGACAGCATGTATGACAGCCATAGAACTAAATGTCTACATTGAGACACCATGTATGACAGTCATAGTACTAAATGTCTACATAGAGACACCCTGTATGACAGTCATAGTACTAAATGTCTACATTGAGACACCCTGTATGACAGCCATAGTACTAAATGTCTACATAGAGAAACCCTGTATGACAGTAATAGTAATAAATGTCTACATAGAGACACCCTGTATGACAGCCATGGTACTAAATGTCTACATTGAGACACCATGTATGACAGTCACTACTGTCCATTTCAGGCAAGATCTTGGCCCGAGCCCTTCTGAACCGCCTGAATGCACATCTGGAGCTAGGTCTCCTACCTGAAAGTCAATGCGGTTTCCGCAAAAAACGCGGAACCATCGATATGGTGTTTGCTGCTAGACAGCTTCAAGAGAAATGCCAGGAACAAAATACAGACCTATATACTACATTTATCGACTTGAATAAAGCCTTTGACAGGGTCAATAGAGCTGGCTTGTGGAAAATCATGAAGAAATACGGATGCCCAGACAAGTTCACAAACATCATCCGTCAGCTGCATGATGGTATGATGGCCCGAGTACAGGACAACGGTCAATCATCTCCAGCATTCCCCGTCACAAACGGTGTAAAACAGGGTTGTGTTCTTGCTCCCACACTCTTCAGTATTATGTATTCCGCAATGCTGTCTGATGCGTTCAAGGACTCCACCATGGGCTTGCCAATCCGGTTTCGTACTGATGGATCAGTATTTAACCTTAGGAGGCTTCAAGCTAAAACCAAGGTCAAACATACCACGATCAACGAGCTTCTGTTTGCAGACGATTGTGCCCTTAATGCTCCATCAGAAGCCGTCATGCAACACAGTGTTGATATCTTCTCAGAGGCCTGCAATAACTTTGGCCTCACAATCAACACAAAGAAGACTGAGGTGATGTATCAGCCAGCTCCCAGTAAGCCCTACGTTGAACCCAACATCATCATCAGTGGACAGCGTCTCAACCCGGTGGATAAATTTACTTACTTGGGCAGCACTCTCTCTAGATCTGTCGTCATGGATGATGAAATGAATGGCAGACTCGCAAAAGCTAGTGCCCTATTTGGCAGGCTCCGCAGCACTGTTTGGGACAGGAGAGGTATCAGTCGAGAAACAAAGCTCAAGGTCTATAGCGCAGCAGTCCTCCCGACACTGCTTTATGGATGTGAAACGTGGACTGTCTACCAGCGTCACGCCAAGAAACTGAATCATTTTCACACTACCTGCCTCAGGAAACTCCTCGACATCAGGTGGCAAGACAAAGTCCCCGACACCGAAGTCCTCGCTAGAGCGAACCTACCTAGTATCTTCACCACTCTGATGCAGTCTCAGCTCCGTTGGATGGGACACGTAGCCCGTATGGCAGACCACCGGCTCCCGAAACAAATATTCTTTGGAGAACTCACGATAGGCAAGCGCTCCCAAGGAGGCCAAAGAAAGCGTTACAAAGACTCACTGAAAGTGGCACTAAAGGCCTTCAGCATAAACACTACTCAATGGGTGCAGACAGCCCAGGACAGAGCCAGATGGAGAGCTGCTGTCAAGAAGGGGGCTAAATCCCATGAAGCTAAGAGAATAACCACAGCTGAGACACGCAGGCTTGTCCGAAAGAGCAACATTAGGTCATCGTCTGAAGCAACTATTCCATGCCCACTGTGTCATAGATTATTCCGAGCAAGGATCGGTCTAACAAGCCACCTAAGAGCTCACCGTAATCCCAACCCCCCCGCCCGCCCCTAACCGGATGATTCGATGGTCCTTGTCGACTTCGACGGACGAACAACATAATGACAGTCATAGTACTAAATGTCTACATAGATACACCCTGTATGACAGTCATAGTACTAAATGTCTACATTGAGACACCCTGTATGACAGCCATAGTACTAAATGTCTACATAGAGACACCCTGTATGACAGTCATAGTAATAAATGTCTACATAGAGACACCCTGTATGACAGTCATAGTACTAAATGTCTACATTGAGACACCCTTTATGACAGCCATAGTACTACATGTCTACATAGAGACACCCTGTGTGACAGTCATAGTACTAAATGCCTACATAGAGACACCCTGTATGACAGTCATAGTACTAACTGTCTACATAGAGACACCCTGAATGACAGCCATAGTACTAAATGTCTACATAGAGACACCCTGTATGACAGTCACTGTTGTTGCATTTTGACAATTTCTTTCATTGTTTTTTTTAGTGTTTATTTACTTTTTTCAACTTTTCTTTTTACTGGTTATTTCACCATTAAAAAAAAACAACAACAAACGATTATATTCTTGTTTATATAACTGTTTATTGCACTGCTGATTTCACTTTGAAATTGTGTTCATATTTATTTTACGTATTATTTGATTTTTATACTATTAATTTCATCTCGGTTTATTATGTTGGTCATTTTTTTAAATAATTTATTGCATATATTTCTCTTTTTAAATATTATTATTTAAAATAAAGAAAAAATCACAATTTTTGTACACACATGTATTATGTAATGTATATGAGTTTGCTATAGCTTTTGATGACATTAACATTGTGTATAGTAGGTCCACCATTTACAAACACGAGGCCTCTCATTTTCATATGGTGTGGAGTTTCTGGAGTCATTTTTTTCTAAAATAATTTGATGACACCATACTATGTCAAATGGTTAAATATTTATTTTTTTTTAACATGAAATGCTTTATAAATTTAGATATGCATGAATAATTTCTTTGTAATTTATAAATGGCAAGATACCAAGAATCATTTATCACTAACTAGATATGAACAATGAAGTTCATGAAAACCCGTTTTTTAAGGAAAATCTTTACATTATTATATTAAATGTTATTTTAATTGTGAAACGTCACTGATTCTAATGCCTGACAATAACACATCTTTATCACATCGTCAAGTAGACTAAATAAAATATAAATGTTTACTACGCGAGGAATTTTATCTGTTTCTTTTTGTTATAGTTAATGATATTGTTAAAACTGTTCATTATCTTATTATATGTGATACGAATTAACTTTGTCCTAAAATTTATTTATTTTTCTTAAACTTTTCAATTCTTTGGTTCAATAACATTTTTTTTTATAAAACATAACTTTGCTTTACGTAAATTTATGATTCTCGATTAGAACGTTTCTTGAGCAGCTTCTGAAAATTCCTAAGAATATAGAAAATACATTACTTGTATAGTTTATCCTAAATTATAATATAAAGTTAGCAAAATGTAATATTTAATTTTTTCCTGCGAGACACGAAAGTCGTGTGAATATTTTTTACTGGCACTTTGTCACATAAAGTTCACTGAGTTTTTGCACATGATGATCATGTGACTATTGTTTACTAACACAGGTTTAGTTCTCACTCTTTGAATAAATCCTTTAACAGCCCTCACCTCTACGGAACAAAAAAAAAAGATAAACTTCACAAAAATGCACTTCTCAAAAAGAAAAAATGGTGTCACTGCGTGGAATGGTAGCGCCCTCTCATTAAGCACCTGATTAGGGGAGAGGGGTTACCAATATATTTACTTATTGGAATGATGCTCAATATTCTTAAAGCAATTCTAACTTTATGTATAACATTGTTTTAAATTTCTTGTAAATTATCTCTTCACTAAAGAGTAAACAATTTCTCGTAAGATCTCTTGGAAATAAAACTGTCCAAATAATGTTTTTATGTTTCACGAAATCATGTCACGCGCCATTATTTCATTGTCTGCGATGGTATGCCTACATATATGATAGATAAGATAAGATTCTTTTTCTCATCCAAAGAAATGGACATGTTTTATGATGGCATTATACATTTTCAGCACATATATAAAAAACTTTAAACACAAGACAATTGTGATACATTTTTCTCTAGCAGCAATTCGGTGAGTTCTCTTAGCCATATTAGGGACTTATTAGTTGTCATTAACATGTGTGACTTCAGGGGGAGCACGCTGGTAAATCCTTACAGATTTGAGAAGCAAAAGATTTGTTACATAATAATAAGTGTTCTTATATAGCGTGGTACCCCAGCCTAGGGCTGGGCTCACCGCGTTGTACATAAACATGTTATCAAAAGAAACACAAGCATGACATTAAAATAAACTACATTTATGAAATAAAGAACATCAATGTATATTCACCCATCCCACCCCATAACTTTTACAAGGCAAAACATGGACGGCAGCCAGCAAGATCGTTTTTCTTTCAGTCCTCACCCTACAGGAACGAATTCGTCATGAACGGCCCGATCCTAATTTCCTGCGATGAAGAGATTGGGATGTGTCATCCAAAATGTGTTTAGTTTTACAGTAACATCTTTCTTCCAATAGTTCTTCCAGTAAAGGGTGTTTAGTTTGCGTTATGTTTCTAGCTTTCTTGATTAGTCGATGTATGCGGTGTTTAATATCAGACGTTGAATTCCCACACAAACAGGTAATACTGAAACTATGTGAGCTTCTAATTGTTGCACTTTTAAATAAGCTAACGACCTGTTGGTTTACGCTAACATTCAACAGTTTTTTTGAGGTCTTTGGTTCAATTTGTTCTACAGCATTTGGCCGTGCTCACGTCATGTTAACTTATCATTAAGTACTTATATGTCTCTAATTTAGAACGGTATTCTGTGATTCATGGGTCGAGTGTGCACGTTAACTCGATGATAAGTAGGGGTTATGTGATTCATGGTTCGAGTGTGGACGTCAACTCGATGATATGTAGGGATTATGTGATTCACGAGTCGAGTGTGGACGTTAACTGGATGATAAGTAGGGATTATCTGATTCATAAGTCGAGTTTGGACGTTAACTCGATGATAAGTAGGGATTATGTGATTCATGGGTCTAGTCTGGACGTTAAATCGATGATAAGTAGGGATTATGGGATTCATGAGTCGAATGTAGACGATAACTCGAAGATAAGTAGCGAGTATGCGATTCATGGGTCTAGTGTGGACGTTATCTCGATGATAAGTAGGGATTATATAATTCATGGGTCTAGTGTGGACGTTAACTCGATGATAAGTAGGGATTATGTGATTCAGCAGACTTTTGAACCAAGAAAAATAATATAAAGATGAATATAATACAGTGCTACTAAACCACCAAAAATATCAAAACAAAAGAGAAAGAAACATTCTACAATATACTACACGCAATAATAGAAAAATTTCACAAAAGTGACCCGAACATCTTAATGGGAGACTACAATGGGTATAAGGAAATCATTGGACGCCATGGTGTATGAAAGATGAATGAGAAAGGAGAAAGACTAGCGGACTTCTGTGCAACAAATTAGCTTGTTATTGTTATTGGAGGAAGCGAATTTGAACATAAAAACATCCACAAGATAACATGGGTATTTCAAGACAACACAACGCAAAACCAAATAGATCACATATGTATCAGCAAAATGTTTAGAATGTCTCTACAAGATGTACGAGCAAAAATAGCAGCAGATGTCGCATCTGATCATCATCTTGTTTGGGCGAGACTCAAGTTAAAGTTGAGGAAAAACTGGGAACAGCCTACTGCTAAGTGAACGAAATTCAATGTAGCACTTCTGGCACATAATCATACAAGATATGAATTCAGTGATACCTTAAGGAATAAGTTACACGCACTGGAAAACCAAACCGAAAATGACAGAGTAGAACATAAATGACAAAATATAAAGATGTCTGTAACATCAACTTGCCAAGAAGTTTTAGGCTCAGTGAAGCAGAAACACAAAGACTGGTTCTAAATTGACACGCTGCAAAAAAATAAAAGAGATAATAGAAAGTATAAGTATAGTTAACAGCAGCCACACCAGGGCGGTGAAAACGAAAACAGAAATAAAAAGAAGCAAACCAACAGGTAAAAAATACCAGCATAAAAATCATAGATGGCTAAGCATAAACAGCAGAAGAAGAAGCCAGGAAGGGAAACTTAAAAGAGCTGTACGACATTACAAGAAAGCTGTCAGGGGGATACAAAAGGCCTGAGAGACTTGTCAAAGAAAGAGAAGGTAGGTCAATAACAGAAATGAAATAGCAACAAAATAGCTGGGTGGAATATTTAAAGGAATGATAATACTAAAAATAAATTTTATTTGAAAAACACGTTTCATTCCCGAAAGCTCGAGGTGCGGTATAAAGTTAACCATATTAAAAGGAGAAGTAAAAACAATCTAAAATGTTCCACATTTAAAAACAGATGCATCAATATAAAAAACTATAACAAGCATACCAATTCAAAGTCTGTCATCCCCTTGCAACCATAAGCAACACATACGCCAATATACATTAACAGACCCACACCAACATAAACACCAGCAATACAACCAGGAAATGAAGCCTTACAAATAGAAGAAAGCGCACCAAATAAGGAAGATATAGCGCTTGCCATCAAGCAGCTCAGATATGAGAAAGAGAGAGAGTTCCAAAATATTGGAAGAAGGATACCTCATCAAGATACCAAAGAAAGGTGATCTTAGCAACTGTGCAAAATACAGAGGAATCAAATTGCTGTCTGTACCAGGAAAGTTCTTTAACAGAATTATGTTGAACAGAATGAGAGATCATGACATACGAGATCAAAAGGATGACTTCCGCGAAAATTGATCATGAACAGATACAATTGCAACACTAAGGATCATTGTAGAACAGTGCATCGAATGGAACTCACCCCTATATATATATACATTGTATAGACTACAAAAAGGCCTTTGATAGCCTGGACCGACAAACTAGATGAAACTACTCAGGATCATTCAGAGCTCTTATGAAGACATAACATGCAAGTTGGTCCACGAAGGCAGACTCACAGATTCCTTTACAGTCGAAACAGGAGTCAGACAAGGGTGCCTCTTGTCCCCACTTCTATTCATCCTTGCCATTGACTGGATAATGAAAAAATCAACAGAAAAAAAGAGGAATGGGATACAGTGGACACTCTGGGAACAATTAAATGATTTAGACTTTTCACACGACATTGCACATCTATCCCACAACCAGTAACGTATGCAGGAACAAAAAGATGTAGCCACGATGTCATCACAGTTTGGAATCAATATTAATAAAAGCAAGACAAAAATCATGACGGTAAACTCCTTCAACCAAGAGCATATTTCTCTGGCAGGAAAGGCAATGGAAGAAGTGGTGCAGTTCAATTACTTAAGGAAGCACCATAGACACAAATGGCGGATCTGATGCGGACGAAATGGCCATAATATGAAACGCTTAGATCTGCATTGTGCTATTAAATGAAATATGGGAGTCAAAAAGCTGAAACTGTTCAGGGTCTTTAAGTTTCTTTTTTTAAAATGGGAAACGTTTCTTCATTATGTCATATATCCCCAACGAGACAGACAAACACAACAACAATGTACTCCTGTAGGTACCTTGCCGGTAAATCTTTGCTGATGAGCCATCAATCATTCAATTGTTTAACAAATACTAGCGATGTAATTCTTCAAAATGGGTTGCTTATTTCTAGGCGACAAGATTAACACAGGGAAAATAGCTGCTTTTTCAAACGGCTGCCGTGACCTCTAGAATTTACAAAAATAAATTACACTGCAATTAATTTGCGCACCATATTGTATCACATTATTTAAAAATAAACGAGAAAAGGTCATTATTCTGAGTCTTCATTTAAGAGATAAAATGTTCAAGCTCTCATTTATAAAATAATTTCAGCAACATTTGGGAGACTGCATGAGAGCATGTTGAGACTCGAGACAATTTTCAGACAGCATGACAACATGTTGAGACATGGTTTATTTAATATTAAACAAGGTATAGATATGACATCTGACATCGCTTAGTTAACTCTACATGGCAGCTGTATTTAATATAAAAGATAATTTATTGCTGTATTTTACATTAAGATTATTCTAAATGTAAAAAAAAAAAGGAATATTAGCTAGGATAAAAGTCATAAAACTATAAATAAAAATAACTTAAGTAATTAGACACATCTATGTGTTTGTCAGTTTATTTCATATACTAGTCGCATATTAAAATACGGTACTAAGGAAAAGACGATTTTATTATAGCTCTAAAATAAACAGAAACATCAATTCACTACATACGATGATAGCAGGAAAATGACACTAAGAAACAACTACAACTTCAACAACCTAAATGTATATATATATTAAAATTACACACATGAGATACACAAGTCATACTTGAACTACACATACGATACATATTCAAACTAGCAAGAGCGTCACAAGCATTTAAAAGTATATCTAAAAAATCATGATCGTACTAAAAAAAAACACACTTTTAAAATTAAAGTCGTCTTTCATGGTGTATTATTTTATTAAGTCGCATGAAAATTCTCTTTACCCAACCCAACACTTTTAGTACAATAAATCATTTTGACTAATGAAATTACAAAACACTATTATTCTTGAAAGTTTAAGGCCGATGTTGTGATATAAAAATGAAGGTTTAGATGAAGCCACAATGTCCGAATTATGTATTTACCAAAATCCGGGTTGTGTATATTTTCTTGGATGCCTATAAGTGGAAACAATACTAGCCAGAAACTATGATAGCAAACTGGCTGCTTGTAGGTGTTAAATTTTAGTTGATAGTTACAAACCTGATATCACCATGGCTGCCAGGTACGTTCTTGTTTAAACTTTACTATCACACTACTTATGATAGCGACATGGCTGTCAGCTTAGTGTGTCGTTGAAGTTGACTGTCACATATCAGACGTAAAAAAACAACATACCAATTATGACTAACATAATTTTTATTTGACACATTTTATTTCAATGTACTTCTTATTTGAATTAATCATGACGGGAAATACGTTAAATATAATTTATGTTAGTGAAAAAGCGATTTTTTTTTTTACATCTTCTGGAAGTGTAAATAGTAATTGTTATTTACATGTTATTTCAATGTAAATGTGTAATGGTTAAATTACTTATGTGAGTGTTAGTTGTTATGGTTATTTAATTGTTATGTTATTGTAAATAGTAATGTTATTTTTTTTGTTATTTTCGTGTTAACGTCTAACAGACTTCTGTCTCTGATTAAAAAAAATATATATATATTTTTTTTAAAGTAGTCAACGTTGTTATTGATCAGTTAGGATTTTTTTTTTTTTACTTTAGGAATGAGCAGGACTATTCCAGTCACTTCTAGACATGATTGATACAACAGAAATGAGGATGACGCTTTAAAACACTTTTAGACATGATTGATACATCAGAAATGAGAAGGACGCTTCAAGTCACTGTTAGATATGATTTGTACTTACATCAAAAGTAGCAAGTTTTCATTCAAAGTGAGTCATTTTTGTAAATCACGACTGAGCAGTGCATGTAACAGGAAATATTGATTTACAAGGCAGCTATTTGATGTGAGAATTATGACTTGTAATTTATGGGGCATGGTAACACGAACAGATGAGTGAAGATAGGGTGGAGTACAAAGAAGATAGAGAATATGGCGGTTATTATTAAGACGATATTATTAATAGTATGTTATAAGATAATGAATAGATTGTGATTGTGACGTTATCAAGTTGAGAAGATTTATTCTAAGTGTTCTTTAAGATCAGTACAAGTGTTATCTATTTCTTGTTATTATCATTGTGATTGTGTATTAATAAAGGAGAGCCACTCTATTTCATAGAAATCCACAACGCCTCTGTTATTGATAGATATTAACTAAATTGTGGTAGACTGTTACTGATTATAGACGTCACATATCCATATATCCACAAATCATATTGAGTAGCATTTTTTCTCCTTCTATATTCAAACAAAATAAAATGACAAAACCTTTCTTTCAAAAATGAAAATAAAATCGTTTGACATGTTATTGATTGGAGAAAGACGACTCAGATTTTAACTGTGTTTTTCCATTATAAAGATTTTTTTTTAAATTTATGAATTACAGCTAATTCCTTTTTTTTTTTCTTTTTTTTTTTTTTTTTTTTTTTTTAAATAACGATTTAACACAAATTATTTGTGTATCTAGAAAACAACCCATTGACAGGCAAAAATACCTATATTTAAAATTATCGGGTGCTGGGTGGCCAAATGTTCTAAACTGAGCAATTCAACTGAGTTCAATTCCAGCCAGAGCCCAGTCAAGCAAAAACATCACCAGCTCCCCGGGTAGATGGGACTCGTTAACCTTGGAAGACAACTCATCTAAGAGAAGGAAACTCTGAAATCAAACCCGGAGAGGGAGTCCCGAAAGGCTGATAACATTGGTACAATGAATCATTCCGACAACTCCTGCGACGTCACTGTGCCAAGCTGCATCATCCAATGATGTTCCTTTGGGTTATCCAGCGCGTGGAGAGAGTCGATTTTCTGTTGGAAGCCAACGTATCTTTTTTGTAGATTTCGGCCTCCGAAGCCCACACCATCGTCACTAGTGACGGACGGATGTCAGCAATAAAAATAAATAACGAAAAGACTAACACTTGTATTGAGATAAAATATTTACATAAACTTTCCCGAATTTCTAGTTAAATAGTGTGTGGTGTATTCATGTTTGAATATATGACACTTAATTGCACACATAATTTAAAATAACTTTAAACTCTGTAATTAAATTTTAAAATTAATTATGTTTTGTATATTAAATATGATAAATGTTTCTAATGCAAGGTTTATTTTAATCTGTTCGTGCATAAAGCATTAATTCTGTGGTGCAATATATATTTACTTACTTTTAAAAGTCATATTATAATTAGTGTGTGTTTTTTCTTGTCTTTGGATGCTGGTATGGTGTTTAGTGTTATAATTCTATGTCTACTGATTTAACTGCACCAGCGTGTATGATTTGTTTCCATGTAGATTTAGTCTGTAACATGGTGTTGCATGTCAGATATAAATGTTGTTCTGTCTCATCAGCTCCTGTCCTGTAGAGGGGACATTATGTGCTCCCTACTCTGTCCTTATATGGTCTTGATGAGAATGGTGTCATGTTGTATATGTAGCTGACACTGTCATACTGAGTGGGCATTCTATGTGCCCCAACTTTCCTAATAGGGTCTTGATGAGACTAGTGTCATAATGCATATGAGTCAACCCTGGTTATTTTTTCTAAACACTAAGAAACACCATTTATTTTTTATTAAAAATTATTAATATTTTCTATAGTGTTAATTCATTATTTCCTTGAGAGAGGGGGCGATGTTGTCATGTAAGCTGTAGGCAAACATTGCATTCATTTCGTGTAGCTACTTACATTCAAAGTATATAGCACAATTAATATAAATAAAATAATATCAAAATAGACAAATTATCGCTGTCCTCGCGAGTTTTATGGTGTACACAACGCCACCCCCAGCCCTCTATTTAACAAGATTTTTTATTAATAGTAGTAAACGGAACAAAACAGTTGGCATGCAGTGATCGTCAAAATACCAGGAACCTGTGTAAACAAATGAGCCCTGTTAAAACCTAGTTTAGAAAACTGTCTTAGAAACATTTTTTTTTACATATTGACATGACGATTGTACAATATTTGCATGTGACTTCACTACTCAACACAGCTCAGCTTTCCCACGATTTATTCATGAGAAGATCCAGAGAAAGGTAAGTGTAAAAGTGATCAAATAATATAGTGAGAAAAAACTGAATAGATTCTCTTCTTCTTTAACCTCATAATTTAACTGCTAAAAATTAAAGTAATAAAATAAATATTAAACTTTAATCTTCCCATTTTAATTTCTAAAAAGTAAAGTAGTAAAATCCAAAATTAATCATTAATATCTTAATCTGTATTTTAAAAGTTAACAGTAGTAAAAAATTCAATAATTGCCACTACTACTATTGATCAAAATTTCAACCCCTGTCACTACAATAAATCAGACACCATAGTATTCTAACTCCCAATTGCCAATCAGACAATAATAATAATAAAGTTTATTTGAAAACACGCTTCATCCACAAAAGCTCGAAACACAATACAAAGTCAACCATATTATTAAGAGAAATAAAAACCATTTAAAACAATATAAAGGTACATACGAGCCTACCCAGTCAAAGTCTTTCATCCAGTTTTAACCATAAGCAACCATAAGCAACACATGCCAATATACATTAACTGAAAAAGATGGTAGATAGCATCACCCCAGAAGGTGTTTGCGAAATAGATGTGTTTTTAAGTCGGTTTTAAAGGACTCCAGTGTCTGGCTGTTTCTGAGAGCGACTGGAAGTGCGTTCCAAATTGTATGGCTGGCAAATGCAATATTGCGCTCTCCGTAAGTCTCAAGGCGAAAACACGGTATCGATATTTTGCCACTATCGGATGAGCGGGGCTTTCTAGTGGGTAAATAAGGCGTCATGGGTGCTTTGAGATAAGATGGCGCCAGATCATGTAAGCAATGGTAGCACAAAGTTGCGCGGACCGGCAACCAGTGCAGCTCCCTCAGAAGTGTTTTAGTGTGGTCGAATTGGCGATTGCGAAGAACAATGGGAGCCGTATTTTTCTGTGCTCTTTGAATTTTATCCAGGAGCGTAGCTGGGATACCCACCATGAGAGCATTGCAGTAGTCCATGCGTGATAGCACAAATGCAGACAGCAGCCTATTTGATGCATTTAACATTAAGAACGGTCTGATATGACTAATCCTGCGCAAATCTAGGAAAGTTGTCTTGCAAAGCATGTTAATTTGATTTTCCATAGTAATTTTTCTGTCCAAAAAGACACCCAGGTCTCGCACTGTATGTGCAAACTCAATCTGCATACCTGAGAGAGTAAGTGATGTTGTGTGTTTTACAGATTTTTGTTTCTGAGCAGTGGCAATGGGGATCACCTCAATCTTTTCATCATTCAATTGAAGCTTGTTTAAGGTCATCCAGTGCTTACCTGACTCCACTATCCTCTGTGTCTTACTAAGAACAGATAGACACATATGTAATTATAAAAAAAAAATAGCTACAAGTTTAAATTGAAATGGAAGCACGTTGAGGCTCTGTACTACCTGGAGGCGCTACCTGATGATACCTCACTCTAAAGCAAGAGGCTAAAGCGGAACATCATTCCGGCCTTCATAAAAACCTGATCGGGGGCATAGATGCAATGACAATTGGAGCTGCCTTGCTAACAATTTAAAATATTAATTAAATACTGAGTAACGTTTCTGTTTATCCACAATATTTTTCAGTTTGTATGTTGTTGTTTTTTTGTTGTTTTTTTATGAACATAAAAGACGATTCCTTTTTTATAGGGAAACAAAAACTATCGTTTAAAAAAAAAATTATGACATAAAATTGAGTATAATGAGTGAGATCATTTTTTTACTTTTGTTACAAATGTGCAAATTTTTTAATGTTACAATAAGAAATTTATCATATAATCCTTAACATATGTAAAAATTAGATTAACTCTCATATTATACGTTTTTTATTACGAAACTACAACACTTCAAATTTAAGGGAAATTTATTACAAACAAACTATGCTTAGCCAGTGATTACAAAGATTAGTACCAGCGAAAGGACAATTTCATTTTTCAAGCGTTAGTCCACTTGATATCGATCCCTGTCATTAGGGATACCAATGGCAATAATCAGGCTGTAAGGTCAACAATTTTAAAAGTTTAATGTAATTATATGCGCACACCCACCTAAAACGTATGACACACTAGTCATGAATTTTAAAAATATTTGTTAAAAGTAATCGCTAGAAAAAAAAATCAATTCATTTATCACATTTAAAAATACTCCACCAATGTCTCTAATTCGATGCCGACATTGTCTACTCTCCCCCTCCCCTCCAATATATGTATAAAAATAATTTCCATATTTATTTTTTTTATTTTTATTTTTAGCTAGTGTCCATCACACGCTGACGATTGTTTGGACTTCGCAAGACGATTGTCCACAAGGTCTGAGATACTTCTTCTAGGATTATGCATTCCAACGACACATCGCACCTCTCATCGCCGCTGGATAGCCCTGTGGATGATACAGCTTGGCACATCGGGCGTCAAAAATTTTGTGGGAATGTTTCAATGTACCAATGTAATCTGCCTACGTGAGTTTCCATTCATTTGCGTGAGTTGCTTGTTAATAATAATAATAACTAGTGGTCATTAATAGTACGGTACCTCAAACTAGGACTGGGCTCAATGAGCTGTACATAAAAATATTAGGAAAAGAGACATAATCATGAGATTAAAATAAAATATTTAAAATAAATAAAAGACAGAATGTAGCCAAAAAACAAAAGCAAATGTAAATTCACCCACCCACCCCAGAAATTTTACAAAGCAAACCATGGACGGCTGTAAACAAGATCGTTTATGGGTCAGAGGAGGGGAATCAGTCAGAGAAGGGGAATCAGTCAGAGGAGGGGAATCAGTCAGATGAGGGACTTCAGTCAGAGCATAGACACAGCTGGAGTGTTGATAACCTGTGATCAAACAGTTTATTGGCATATACATAGCTGGAGTGTTGATAACCTGTGATCAAACAGTTAGTTGACATAGACATAGCTGGAGTGTTGATAACCTGTGATCAAACAGTTAGTTTACATAGACATAGCTGGAGTGTTGATAACCTGTGATCAAACAGTTTGTTGATATAGATATATCTGGAGTGTTGATGGCCTTGATCAAACAGTTAGTTGACATAGACATAGCTGGAGTGTTGATAACCTGTGATCAAACAGTTAGTTGACATAGACATAGGTGGAGTGTTGATAACCTGTGATCAAACAGTTTGTTGATATAGATATATCTGGAGTGTTGATGGCCTTGATCAAACAGTTTCTTGACAAAGACATAGTTTTAGTGTTGATAACCTGTGATCAAACAGTTTGTTGACATAGATATAGCTGGAGTGTTGATAGCCTTGATCAAACAGTTTGTTGACATAGACATAGCTGGAGTGTTGATAACCTGTGATCAAATTTATCTTTAACGCTACCCCCACCCCGGACTTTTCAATTATAAAATCATTTATTTTGTATCAAAAAAATACGTCAGTGTCTTATTCAGTGTTATATGTCAATGTTTTTGGTGACTTGTATTTACCACGTTATTATATAGCCCGGTATAAATCAATGTTTGTATATAATGCCAATCCCTAATGTTTTTGTTTTTTTAAATTAAAAATAAAAATAGCAAGTCATTGTATAATTAGCTTAGTTTTATTTTGTTAAATAAAGTTATTAAAAACATAATTGATATAAAGAAATAATTAGAAATCTAAAGATTTGCAACTCCTGTGTGAAAGAAAGAGCATATAAAGCCTTTGTCCCTCCGGTTTTAGATTATGCATCTTCAGTCTGGGATCCATTTACCCAGAAGAGCATTGACAGGTTGGAGGCGGTCCAGCGACGAGCACCACGCTTTGTGCTAAACCGCTACAGGAATACCTCTAGTGTTGGCAGCATGCTAGAAACACTGGGCTGGTCACCATTGGAGGAACGACCGCGACAATCTAGGCTCTCCATGATACACAAGATAAAAAATGGGCTGATCGACTGTTCCAGTATTAAACAGAAACTCGTCCCTCTCCCCCATAGACAGAGATGAGTTCATGACAGGCAATTCAGGCTCATACCAGCAAGAAGTATAGGAGCTGCTCATTCCTGCCCAAGACAATCAGGGACTGGAACAACTTTTCAAAATGAACGGTTTAGGCGATAACACTAGGCACATTTGTTTCTATTGCCTCAAGGCTTAAAACCTGTAGTGCATGATTCCCTCACAAAGTGGCACTGGAAATCTGTGAACTTTCCTCATCAATACCATGTACAGAAAAATTGCAGATCCCATCTACATGCAAAGGAGCCAAAATGATCAACAAATTGATCGTGGGCCCTTAAGATATAGAAGAACAAGAAATCTCACATTTCATTTTTAAAAAAAAATATATTTAAAATGAAACTGTAGTAATATCAATAGGACCATACCAATACAATAAACTGTAGTAATATTAATGCGACAACATCAATACAAAGAATTGTAGTTATATTAATACGACAATACCAACACAATGAACTGTAGTAACTACATGTAAATATTTTATTTATTTTTTCTGCAAATTTTATTAACACTTATTATTTGGTACTGATGAAGAAATTTTCCAAAACATTTAGATTTGTATTCTCTATAATTATTATTTAAATGGAACTTATGTTGTTTCATTATTTTTTACACAACGTGTTTGTGTTTATTTTTTTTTTATTTAAGTCACGTTGCTTGCACTGTGTTCAAAATGTTCAACTGTACACCAATACCTTTTCAATAAAACATAATAGTCCAATTTTAGTACATATCATAAAAAAGCAGGTAAATTGGTTAAGCATATTTAATAATAGAAATATTTCTCTTAAAGTTTTAAATTTAATGCTTTTAACTAAATAAAAAAAAATGACATACAAATATTGCTAAATACATCTGCACACCAAAAATAAAATACATTTTTTTTCAAACGTCTTTAACGATATCCACTAAAGCTTGTCTTTAAAGAGAGCAATAGTCTCCCTTGAAATATATTTATTAGCTATAAAACTTCTTTAAAAAAAAAGAAGAAGAATAAAAAGAGAGAAAATAAAATAAAAAAAAAAAACTTTAAAAAAAAAATTATTAAAAAAACAGATAATGGAATGCTTGAACTAAGAACCTGGACAATAAAAAAATAATTTTTCGGCAATGCTTACCTCAGCAAACAGGACACATGCCAATAATAGAGATGAGTTAAAAATTTAATTAATCTTCATTGCTAATTCTGGATGTTGGACTTTAACAAACCAAGGAAAGTTAAGTTTGAATAAAAAAAAAAAAAAAAAAAAATAAAAAGAGAAAAAATAAAATTTAAAAAAAAAAATTAAAAAAAAAAATTATTAAAAAAACAGATAATGGAATGCTTGAACTAAGAACCTGGACAATAAAAAAATATTTTTTCGGCAATGCTTACCTCAGCAAACAGGACACATGCCAATAATAGAGATGAGTTAAACATTTAATTAATCTTCATTGCTAATTCTGGATGTTGGACTTTAACAAACGTAGGAAAGTTAAGTTTGAAAAAAATATCTCGTATATTTACCAGGCTTCTGTTTGGTAGCGTGGACATCTTTCCCAATTTACTGCTTCCATTTCTGGCTCCTTTCTAATCATCTAATTGGGGATTGAGAGTATACTATACAAAAAATGTTCTATGTGTTTGAAAGAAAGTAAGGTTCAATTATGAGTTCAATAGCGTTCAAAATATTATTCCTGATAGTTCTGCTAGCTGTCTTTTTTTATATGACGCAACTACGTTTGGCGCATCACAATTTTAGAAAATAAAAGTGTCTCACTTTAAGAATGGTGTAAAATGTATTTGGTTTAAAAGTGGTTGGGACATCGGTATATTTAATAGACATGAATGTATGTAATATATTTTATTGGCGTGAAATGACATGTTTTTTATCAAATTAAAAAAAAATTGGTTCAAGGGGGGAAAAAATGTCAAGAGGTTGTTCCACTTGAATTCGATCCCTACATTTAGCGATACAATGTCAATGAACAGTCAGAGAGAGCCAGACATTTAATAATTAAAATAGAGCAATCATTACAAAAAAAAAAAGGACTATTACGTCATATATCAAGCTGTAATTGTAATCCATTTGACATTGATCCCTAATTCTTGGGATATCTCACAAATGAATAGTGAGTATGCTACAACTGATATCCTCATAACATTTACGGATTTTTTTTTTTTTAAGATATAAAAAAATGGAAATTCTTGAATGCTGTATGGAGTAAACGATTCAATAATATCCCTTGTCCCTTTCATTTCTGTTTTCCCATCTCTATCCCTACCCTTCAGATCTCATCTATTCCGTCCTTCACTAAAAGGGACAATAGCACAACTCTCCCCACCCCACTCCCTTTTAGGGATTGCTGAATAGCAATAGCGTAGCTCGGATTGGTATCACCCGTTCCTGTAACCTCATGATGTCGTCCGCCCCCCCCCCCATCGAATTCTATGATGGATTTCTTGTTCTTCAAATAAGTACCAGTATAACAATCCCAAGGAAAAAAAAAAAAACAAAGACAGAATTTAAATTCCAGTAGTTACATTTACTTGAGAACTTTAAAACCGTTAAGTAATAATTATATTAACAGTGCATTTACTTCAATTACAATTTACTTGTCCTGTTCTTCCATACTGCAAATTTTCCAAAGACAATATTAAAATATAATATCCTTGACCGCATCAATTTCAATTAATAGCAGACTAGTTTTAAGGCTTAGCTAAAATATTGGAATACATTATAAAATGTCTTATTCAATCATGGATTTTATAATCAAATACAGACCAAGTTACTTCCTCGAGTTGATAACCGCATAAGCATAGACATAATCTTACATACATTATGACGAATGTCAATTCTGTTCAAATGTTAAGAGGCGATGCTAGTAACGAATCTGGGAAAATAATAAAGTCTGAGTTCTTCTGGGTCTCAATATATTTGGTTTCAACGTCTTTCTTCTGTTTGCTATGTTTGCTAAATTTACTTAAGTCACAATGTTGTCAAAATTAATTTAAACCGTGACCTTGACAATCATGCAAACAAACAAATAATTCATTTCAAAAGACTCCCAATTAGTACACTTTCCAAATCCAACCCCCTCCCTCCTCACTTTTTTTATTTTCATGTCTTGCAGCCGCATATTTTTTATGCCATTGCTCTACATTAGTATTCTAATTACTCACACCATTTTAAGCCACACATTTTTTTATCCAAACGTTTCAGGGAAACAAACGGCATTACTTTGAACTAAATAATTATGCGAAGATATAAATGCATTATATATTATATTTATGTAAAGAATTTCATTTATCGCATATATTGGGAATTTGTTTCAGGTTACCCTTAAATAAAGGGAATACTTATTTTTCAGGGGTGAAGTTGTAGGTGTGGCTAACAACATTTAGAACCTAGTGTCATGGGCCTTAAGTATGTGTGCAAACGTTTAGTTCAAAATTTTGATTGATAGTTGGTAAATTAGACATGCACAAATTGTGCCAACCAACCACTAAAAAAAGCGAAATTAATATACATGTAAAAGTCTGAAAGTACTTATAAGTATATTGTCATATAACAGACCAGGCGGAAAAGACAAAAACAAATAGTATGTTCTATTTAAAAATAACTGTTCAAAACGTAATTAAAGCACAAATACTTTTTTTTTCTTTGTGCGGAATTGCAACGCATGCCGTGATCTCGTTAGTGTTTCAATAATGAGTTCAATAACGTGCAAAATTTATTTCCAGATTAATACGCTAAATAATTTTTTTTGTTTAATATAACGCAACTGTTTTTTGAGCGTACACTCTTTTCGGAAAATGAATGCGTCTTAATATAAGTATGGTGTAAAAATAAATTGGTTGAAAATGATTGGGACATCTGTCCTGTCTGCTGAGGAAGGCCCTTAGCCGAAAAGTTTGTGTAGTTTTGTTCTGGTTCTTGCTTCAAGCTTCCACACACTTTGTTCTACTAACATCTTTTACTAAAGGTTTATTGCTACTCATGTTTTTCAAGGGAAACAATTGAAGTCGCTTTCTAAATGTCTTTTTATCTAAATATTTCAGGATTGTTGTTAGAATATTTTTTGTTATTTAAATACATTTTTAAACGTCTTTATACAAACATTGTGCAAATATTCTTAAAAATAATTAATGATATACTTTTTTTGGTACCATTTCATACTTACAAAAGAAAACTTTAAATTAATTTTTTTAACAGAAATATATTAACAATAAATGTGGAATTTTTTTAACAGAAATATATTAACAATAAATGTGGTTAACCAATGTTGTGAATATGCTCAGTATAATTTATCAGGTGTACTACTGTGTCTTAGCTTAAGGTGTAGTCCACCTGAATCCGATCCTTAATGCTAGGGATACAATACAAAGGACATTAATTTAATATTTGGGTCACATATTACATGATCAAATAGATATTGTATCATTCGGTCTTCGCAAATCTATAGTGTACCTATGAGCAGCGCTTCTATCAGAAATTCTTTCCTGAAAAAGGTGAGGTGGACCTCAGATCTAGGAGGGGAGGGCAGCTAAATGATGGCACATTGGACATAAGTCCTTGAGCACCAAATGAACGTGGACTTTGGTGGTATTTAATGTTAGTCAATAATAAGGTTCAGAATGGGGGGGGGGATGGGGGTCGTAAACATGAATCTTGCCCCCTGACATTCTCGTCCCATAAGTCTTTACAGTCCAAATAACATTTTTTTAAAATATAAATTTAAAATACAAGAATATATTTTATCACATTTCTAAATTTAATTTTGAAGCATTCTACAATTAAATGGAGAGAAAAGTAAAAGATCACAGTTTATAAAATGTAGATTTCACTAAACCTTGGAATCATGGAGTGAGCCGTGCAACCCTTACGACTGTAGGCTGTCTCGGATATTTTAATGGTTTAAAAATGAGTTGAGTATATTTATTGATTGAATGATGTGATGCGGATATTTGTTTTTTTAAAGATGTGATTGGGATTCTTTATTGATTTAAACATGAGATATAAGACAAGGTATGCCAAACTTAAATTCATAAAGAGGACAAATATAATTGTTGTGATGATATATATATTTGTAGCTATCGCTTACACTATTCATCCACATTTACATATATGTCCATGTTCATCCAAACAAATACCAGAGAACTTATAGAATTAGATTCACGATGTTTTTTGGCTGATCAACAAACACATAATAAAAGAGTATCTATGTAGATCAGAGCAGCAACATAACATTCTTCATATATCTTCTTCAACTTCAAGATCAAAATTAAGATGCTGTTTAATAACTCTACGACCATAGCAAGTGCTAATGAAACTATATTTCCAACCGTCATTGTGTCAATTTTTTCTATCCTATAATTCCTTAAATTCCTGTGGGTTTTTTTTTCTACTTAACAAAACAATGCAATATTTTACAAAACAAAATTGATATCTAAATATTTGATCAGTGCAAAGACAAAAAGAAGACACAATGATTCACCCAAGAACGTAACATCTATTCTGACCATACAATGATTAAATAAACGCTTTCATGCACACCAATTTTCGGGAAGAATAACTTATCATGGACTTTCTAAAACAATGTGTGCAGTACATTGAAAACTAATTTGTATTTTTCCGGATTAATAGAAGCATCTTATCTTATCTTATCTCACTGTACAAAAACATCATTGCATCATTTCTGTCTTTAAACCTTGTCTGTCATTTAGTCACAAATAGTTTTAACTCTTTATAACATGCCCACCTGTAAAATAGTAACAGTGGCCTGTACAACTGCCCAAGGGTGAATATTGGGACATGTATCCCCACGTACCGTATTAGCGGTGTCGCGGAAACGGTGTTTGATGATATTTAGTTTGTAGGTGTAGGGGCGTTCAAATGAATCAATGTCATCTGGTGCCAAACACTCTAGATACGTCTCTTTAAGTAAGGCCGGCTAGGTGGTCAGCACAGATGCAATTTTTTTCTTTCTTTGTAGGGGAAGGATTTTATGACAAATGCAAAAATTGTATCGTTAATTGGAGCCTGGCAGAAGTTTTGGCAAGACTAGGGTAGCACTAACAACAGCTGTTCCAATAGGAAATGTATCTATCAGCACTAACAGCAGCTACTCAACTAGGAAGAGTTCATATTATCACACAAATATAATGACCAGTACCAACTGTACTGTTATTTATTTGGGAGAAAGGCACAGTTGACTGTTTTTATTTGTTTCAAAATGTGTGCGTGTGGGGGGGGGAGGGGCTCTGGGATCTTCTCCCTTACAATTTTGATAATTTCACATTTAAGACAAGCGTTTCAGAGTATACCCGAATAAAGTATTTCTATTTGATCTGGGGAATAAAGGTCCCATATATAAAATAAAGTCGCTCTGGTTATAGCGTGACACTGGGTAATCATTTAGCCCAATCATGTGTTGAACCGTTTTCTGTCACATTAATCAGTGCTGGGGAGCGATGAGTGGAAATAGAAGGTGCCTAAGACTGTCAGACAAATTCAAAATGGAGGAATGCAAGTTGGCGCTAGTTGAATTCGATGTTTCTTTCATACATTTATGAGATGAACTTTCACTTTTTTTAGTGCGAAGGGCTAAACTGAGCCATATTTAGGACCGTCACTCACTTGCTCCAGACCGACATGAACTAAATACATTTCATGTGTGGTGTCTTTGAGGATACTCATTTTAACACTATCTGTTCTTGCCCTGAAATATAATTTTATAGTCCACATACAATTTTTGATAACTGAAAATGTCATGAAGACATTTTCGAATATAAAAAATAATAATTAGTGTTCTAATATTGCGCGGTACGTAAGCCTATGATGGGCCCATCTAGCTGTACATACAAATATTAGAAAAGAGACATAATCCTAACGTTAAAATAAAATACCTTTATGAAATGAAGAGCAACATGTAACCTTCCAAAACAAATGTATCTTCAACCTGAATTTAGATTTGCAAAATTATGCACATAATTCTAGAGAACGACAAAGATGCAAGTACAAATACTTTAGGTTAATTAGACCACAGAGCTAAACACAAGGGGCATGCAACTCTTTCAGTAGTAGAGGCCATAGAATATTTTAAAATTATCAGCCTTGCATTACTTAATGGGGAGGGGGGACCAACAATTTGCCGGGGGCCTTGAAATGGCAATCGGTTCTGCTTGACTTGCTTTTGCTACAAACATATTTTTTATTACTCTATTAAAATTATTATTTATTTTTTTATTAAAATAATTTTTGGGGCTAAAAAATTAATTAAAAGATATTGTATTTTATTCTTTCTACAAATGTTTCCATTACAAAAGCTGACGTCAATTTAGACTCTTAAAGCAAATAACAAAATTAACTAACATTTGTCTTGAATAAGAAATGTACCTAAATATTTTTTTTTTTTTTTTAAATAAACGTTTGTTGAAAAGTATGTTTAGTTTTATGGGTCTTAAAAACTGATCATTTTTATTAAACACATTTTATGACATTGTTGAAGAAGACGTCAGATGTTTACAAAGACAGTATGCAAGTCGCATAAACATAAATTTACAATTTCCCAATATTCAGTTGATTGAAATATGTATATGACAATGTTTAATGCTATAACTTTCTTCAGATAAAATACAAATTGCATCTTCGATTAACTTTTACATATTTTTTAAAAACTAAATCCAGAAGAATTGTGTCTAAAACTAGGTAGTAGTTCGTCTGTCAGGAGTCGACCATGACCTCTTTAATCATCAAAGTTTGTGCTAGTTCTGTGTGTAAGATCGTAGATGACTAACGAGGCCGAGTCTGGCACTAAATTCTCTTGTGCAGCAGGTGCAGGGGAATGATGACGCATCTCCGTTAGCTGAAAAATTTTGGGCCTTCATTGTCATGTCTCTTGCGCTCTGCAGCAGCTGTTCTGCAAATTTCATGGTGCATGAACACCTTCCGTAATGTGGGACACCATGATGTTCAATCCTTTCTTTTTCCTTCCACTTGTCTGGGATTTTGCTGAAGACTTTCAGTGAGGCTTTCAGGTTGTCTTCAAAGCGTTTTGTCTGCCCGCCGGCAGACCACTTTCCTTATTCAACACCACCACCCGCCACCAGACCACTTTCCATGTTCAACACCACCACCCACCACCAGACCACTTTCCTTGTTCAACACCACCACCCGCCAGCAGACCACTTTCTTTGTTCAACACCACCACCCACCACCAGACCACTTTCCTTGTTCAACACCACCACCCGCCAGCAGACCACTTTCTTTGTTCAACACCACCACCCGCCAGCAGACCACTTTCCATGTTCAACACCACCACCCACCACCAGACCACTTTCCTTGTTCAACACCACCACCCGCCAGCAGACCACTTTCCTTGTTCAACACCACCACCCGCCACCAGACCACTTTCCCTGTTCAACACCACCACCCGCCAGCAGACCACTTTCCCTGTTCAACACCACCACCCGCCAGCAGACCACTTTCCTTATTCAACACCACCACCCGCCAGCAGACCACTTTCCTTGTTCAACACCACCACCCGCCAGCAGACAACTTTCCTTGTTCAACACCACCACCCGCCAGCAGACAACTTTCCTTGTTCAACACCATCACCCACCAGCAGACTACTTTCCTTGTTCAACACCACCACCCGCCAGCAGACAACTTTCCTTGTTCAACACCACCACCCGCCAGCAGACAACTTTCCTTGTTCAACACCATCACCCACCAGCAGACCACTTTCTTTGTTCAACACCACCACCCGCCAGCAGACCACTGTCCTTGTTCAACACCACAACCCACCAGCAGACCACTTTCTTTGTTCAACACCACCATAGAAAATTCATTGGTGAAGACGGTCATCTGATATTCTTACATGTCTCGCCCAGCGAAGCTTTTACTTTATTAAGGATGTGGAGATGCTGGGGAGACCTGTCCATGTTAGCGCCTCAGTGTCTGGGACTCTGTCCTGCCATTTAATGTTTATGATTTTTTCTGAATCGTGTTGTATGAGAGTGGTTCAGCATTCTTGCATGACGTTGGTAGACCTTCCACTTTTCATATGTATAGATAAGAGGAGAACAGTCGCCTGATGTACGTTCAGTTTATTTTGAATGCTAATATAACTCCTGCCCATAGGCTATTTGTCAAGTTTTAATAGGTTGTACTGGCTCTCGCAATATGGAGGTTAACCTCGTCATCGGTAGTTGCACTTTGGGACAGTGAGGTAAGAAAAGCCTTTTACCACCTTAAGTATTTCGTTACATATTTGGATGTTAGGGTCAACATAAGTGCTTCGATGAGCTGGTTGGTATATGACCTCAGTTGTTTGTGTTAATGGTGAGCCCGAAGTTTGTGCAGTCATTAGAAAAGCTTGTGACACAGCGTTTTATATTCATTTCTGATACAGCGTTTAGGGCAGAGTCTGCATATAGGAGGTGACTGTTGTGGTGTCTGTCAAAACCTTTATTTTGGCATGTATCCTCTTTGGGTTGAATAGATTTCCGTCAGTTCTGTACCTGAGGCCAATTCCAACATCTCCTTCTCTGAATGTATCGGTCAGCATTGCGAAAAACATGAGGCTGAAAAGTGTTTGGGCAAGTACACAGCCTTGTTTCCGCCGTTTGTTTCAGGGAATGCTTTTGACGTCTCTCCATTATACCGGACTCTATCCTGCATAGTCTTACCATTGACACGAACTTTCTGGGGTATCCATATTTGGCCATGATCTTCAAAAGGCCATCTCGAATGACAGTGGCTAAAGCTTTGGTAAGGTCAACAAAGTTAGAGAAGAGGTCAACATTTTGTTCCCTGCACTTTTCATGTAGCTGTCTGGCCACGAACACCATATCGATGGTTGCTCAATCCTTTCGGAAGCCACACTGACTTTGTGGCAGCGAATACCATTTTTAAGATGCCTGTTAAGACGATTTAGCATTATTCTGGCTAACATCTTGCCTGTAACTGATAACAGTGATACCCACTATGTCATTGGTCCACTATATCAAGGAAACAATATGTATGTGGCCGAGTATTGCAATGGCCCACCTCGTCAATGTCCTATGTTGTCAATGGCTAGCAATTAAAATGATCCACTATGTAAATAGATAATTATTTAAATTGCACAAGATCTCAATTGCCTTTTATGGCAATGGCCCAAGATTTCAATTGCCCAATATTTCAATGGTCCACTAAATCAATGCCCCACGATGTCAAAGACCCACTATATCAATGGTCCATCATGTAAATTGACCCCTATATCAATGACCCACAAGGTCAAAGGCCCACTATATCACTATGTCGTAAACAAAAAGATACACCCACACGCGCAAACAAAAAGATAAAACCAAAGTCAAAAACAAAAAGATACACCCACTGTCGCAAATAAAAAGATACACCCACAGTCACAAACAAAAAGATACACATACAGGTGCAAACAGAAAGATACACCAACAATCGCAAACAAAAAGATACATCCACTGTATCAAATAAAAGATACACCCACAATCGCAAACGAAAATATACACCCACAGTCGCAAACAAATAGATACACCCCTAATCGCAAACAAAAAGATACACCAAGAGTCGCAAACCAAAAGATACACCCACTGTATCAAATAAAAGATACACCCACAATATAAACGAAAATATACACCCACAGTCGCAAACAAAAAGATACACCAACAGTCGCAAACAAAAACATACGCCCACAGTCAGAAAAAAAAAAGATACACTCACAATCGCAAACAAAAAAAGACACCCACAGTCGCACAAAAAAGATACACCCATAGGCGCAAACAAAAAGATACACCCACTTTCGCAAACAAAAAGATACACCCACCGTCGCCAATAAAAAGATATACCCACAGTCGCAAAGAACAAAATACTAGCAAAGTCGCAAACAAAAAAGATACACAAACAGTCGCAAACAAAAAGATAAACCCACAGTATCAAACAAAAAGATTTACCCACAGTCGCAAACAAAAAGATACACCCACAGTCGCAAACAAATAGATACACCCCTAGTCGCAAACAAAAAGATACACCAACAGTTGCAAACAAAAAGATATACTCACAGTATCAAACAAAAAGATACACCCACAGTCGCAAACGAAAAGATACACCCACAGTCTCAAACCAAAATATACAACCATAGTCGCAAACAAATAGATACACCACCTAGTTGCAAACAAAAAGATACACCAACAGTCGCAAACAAAAAGATACACCCACAATATTAAACAAAAAGATACACCAACAGTCGCAAACAAAAAGATACACCCACAGTCGAAAATAAAAAGATACACCCACAGTCGCAAACAAATAGATACACCCCTAGTCGCAAACAAAAAAGATACACCAACAGTCGCAAATAAAAAGATACACCCACAGTATCAAACAAAAAGATACACCCAAAGTCGCAAACGAAAAGATACAATAAGAGTCGTAACCAAAAAGATACACCAAGAGTCGCAAACAAAAAGATACACCAAGAGTCGCAAACAAAAAGATACACCCACTGTCACAAACAAAAAGATACACCCACAGTCGCAAACAAAAAGATACACCCACTGTAGCGAATACAAAAATACACCCACAGTCACAAACAAAAAGATACACCTACACTCGCAAACAAAAAGATACACCCAAAGTCGCAAACAAATAGATACACCCCTAGTCGCAAACAAAAAGATACACCAACAGTCGCAAACAAAAAGATATACCCACAGTCGCAAACAAAAGATACACCCGTAGTCTCAAACAGAAAGATACACCACAGTCGCAAACAAAAAGATACACCCACAGTCGCAAACAAATTGATACACCACCTAGTTGCAAACAAAAAGATACACCAACAGTCGCAAACAACAAGATACACCAACATTATCAAACAAAAAGATACACCAACAGTGGCAAACAAAAACATACCCCCACAGTCACAAACAAAAAGATACACTCACAGTCGCAAACAAAAAGAGACACCCATAGACGCAAACAAAAAGATACACCAACAGTCAAAAATAAAAAGAAACACACACAGTCGCAAACAAAAAAATACACCAACATTTGCAAACAAATGATACACCCACAGTCGCTAACCAAAAGATACACGCAAAGTCGCAAACAAAAAAATACACCCACAGTCGTAAACAAATAGATACACCCCTAGTCGCAAACAAACAGATACACCAACAGTCGCAAACAAAAAGGTACACCCACAGTATCAAATAAAAGATACACCCACAGTCGCAAACAAAAACATACCCCCACAGTCACAAACAAAAAGATGCACTCACAGTCGCAAACAAAAAGAGACACCCACAGTCACTATAATAAAGATACACCCACATGCGCAAACAAAAGTAACACCCCTAGTCGCAAACAAAAAGATACACCCACAGTCGCAAACAAAAAGATACACCCACAGTCGCAAACAAATAGATACACCCCTAGTCGCAAACAAAAAGATACACCAACAGTCGCAAACAAAAAGATATACCCACAGTATCAAACCAAAAGATACACCCACAGTCGCAAACGAAAAGATACACCCACAATCTCAAACCAAAAGATACACCCACAGTCGCAAACAAAAAGATACACCCACAGTCGCAAACAAATAGATACACCACCTAGTTGCAATCAAAAAGATACACCAACAGTCGCAAAAAAAAAGATACACCCAAATTATCAAACAAATAGATACACCCCTAGTCGCAAACAAAAGATACACCAACAGTCGAAAAATAAAAAGATACACTCACAGTATCAAACAAAAAGATACACCCACAGTCGCAAACGAAAAGATACACCTAGAGTCGCAAACAAAAGATACACCAACAGTCGCAAACAAAAATATACACACACAGTCTCAAACCAAAAGATACACCCACAGTCGCAAACAAAAAGATACACCCACAGTCGCAAACAAATAGATACACCACCTAGTTGCAAACAAAAAGATACACCAACAGTCGCAAACAAAAAGATACACCCACATCATCAAACAAATAGATACACCCCTAGTTCGCAAATAAAAAGATACACCCACAGTATCAAACAAAAAGATACACCCACAGTCGCAAACGAAAAGATACACCTAGAGTCGCAAACCAAAAGATACACCCCTAGTCGCAAAAAAAAAGATACACCAAGAGTCGCAAACAAAAAAATACACCCACTGTCACAAACAAAAAGATACACCCACAGTCGCAAACAAAAAGATACAACCACAGTCGCAAACAAAAAGATACACCTACACTCGTAAAACAAAAAAATACACCCACAATCGCAAAAAAAAAAAGATAGACCCACAGCCGCAAACAAAAAGAAACACACACAGTCGCAAACAAAAAGATTTACCCAGAGTCGCAAACAAAAAGATACACCTACAGTCGCAAACAAATAGATACACCCCTAGTCGAAAACAAAAAGATACACCCAGATTCACAAACAAAAAGATACACCCACTGTCGCGAATAAAAAGATACACCCACAGTATCAAACAAAAAGATACACCCACAGTCGTAAACGAAAAGATACACCCACTGTAGCGAATACAAAAAGATACACCTACTGTCGCGAATAAAAAGATACATCCACAGTATCAAACAAAAAGATACACCCACAGTCGCAAACGAAAAGATACACCACAGTCGCAAATAAAAAGATACACCCCTAGTCGCAAACAAAAAGATACACCAAAAGTCGCAAACAACAAGATATACCCACTGTCACAAACAAAAAGATACACCCACTGTCACAAACAAAAAGATACACCCACAGTCGCAAACAAAAAGATACACCTAACTCGCAAACAAAATATACACCAACAGTCGAGAACAAATAGATACACCCCTAGTCGCAAACAAAAAGATACACCAACAGTCGCAAACAAAAAGATATACCCACAGTATCAAAAAAAAAGATACACCCACAGTCGCAAACAAAAGATACACCCACAGTCTCAAACCAAAAGATACACCCACAGTCGCAAACAAAAAGATACACCCACAGTCGCAAACAAATAGATACACCACCTAGTTGCAAACAAAAAGATACACCCACAGGCGCAAACAAAAATTAACACCCCTAGTCGCAAAATAAATAGATACACCTATAGTCGCAAACAAAAAGATACACCCACGGTCGCAAACAAAAAGATACACCCACAGTCGCAAACAAAAAGATATACCCACAGTATCAAACAAAAAGATACACCAACAGTGGCAAACAAAAAGATACACCCACAGTCGCAAACGAAAGTATACATCCACAGTCGCAAACAAAAAGATACACTCACAGTCGCAAACAAAAAGAGACACCCACAGTCGCAAAAAAAAAGATACACCCACAGTCGCAAAGAAAATTAACACCCCTAGTCGCAAACAAAAAGATACACCCACAGTCGCAAACTAAATGATATACCAACAGTCGAAAATAAAAAGATACACCCACAGTCGCAAACAAATAGATACACCACCTAGTCGCAAACAAAAAGATACACCAACAGTCGCAAAAAAGATGTTTATTTTGTGAAGTCAGTGGAATTAAAGGTAGCCATACGTGACATGTTTTAGATGAAAACTATTTAAGTAGGTAGTCATAAAGATCCCGAAAGTTGAAAACTATTTAAGTAGGTTGCCATAAAGATAGCGACTAGTTACAAACTATATAATTAGGTAGCCATAAATATCCTAACAAATTAAAAACTATTTAATTAGGTAGCCATAAAGATCCCGACTAGTTACTAGTTAATTAAGAAATGTTCCATGTTGCAACCTCCTTACATAATGTTCGCTAATATTTCATTTCCCGTTTGGCCAACCTACTTTAAATTAGTTTAAGGTTTGTTTAGTTTAGAATAGCTGGATTTAGATCTTTATATTGTTTAAGTTTAGACTATTTCAGCTCAGGTTGAATATAATACATGACTTCACTTTACATTTGTTTAGTTAATAATCGTTTATTTTACTTTAGATAATTTTACTTTAGATTAATTGAATTTTTTATTGTAGAGTAATTAACATATTTTTAGTTTAGAATATTTAACACTACAGATGTAGGTAAACGAAAGGAAATTTTATCAAGTTTAAACCATTTGTTAAATTTAATTTCTTGTTGTTTTATTTTTTAAATTTTTTTTAGGGGGGGGGGGGGACAATTCCCCTAAAAACACAAGGCGAATATTTGTTTTGGCAGAAAATGTTTTGGCAGAAAATGCCAGGTTCTTTAGCTTCGGGTTATAGAAACCCTACTAGTCCGGTGCGCCACGTAAAGGCAGAACCTTTGCACCGGGCAACCTAAACCAGTTACAGAACAATCCATAATGGTCTATATTTAATTAAGATCAAACTTATAAAATTTATGGTTTAAATATTTATTTATTTCTTTTTAAATTTACCAGATTTAATACAACTTTTTTTTTTTTTTTAAATAAAATATTTTTTTTAAAATACAAATTAGACATAGTGTCTTACGATTTTTTTCCGGAAATTTTTTTGGGATAAGTTTGATCCTAATTATGGGGCGCCCTAACATTCAAAATCAGCAGCCGCCCTCGCAGTAAAGGATCATGGGGTCGGACTCGTTGGGGCAATTCATCTGTGTCGTGAGGTCTTACATAACGCGTATGCGCGGACGTACAAGAAGTCATGCTGCCTCTTTTTTTTTAAGACGGACCAAAGCGTTGGTGCTGGATGGCCGAATGGTCTAAACTGAGCAAATCTCAAACTGGTGGTCGGAAGTTCAATTCCAGCCAAAGCCCAGTCAAACCCCCGACAAAAAGATGGCTAACTTCCAATTCAAACCAGGAGCCAAAATGATCTCTAAATTAAATGAATGATCATTTTTTGATTCTCATTGTAAAATTAAAAAAAAAGACAAGAAAAGAAAAAAGATTTGTTCGTTGCTTACGGCCATTGGACTTTTTATGTTGTCAAACCAAGGAGAAATGGATCTACTTCCTTCCGGTTAATATCATTTCCTCTTTTTTTCGACATTTTTTATATATGTGGAATCGTTTGCAAAATAAGCAATGGCCACGCCATGTATAGTAATATCGACTGTTGCTAGTCCACGTAGGTAGTCAAGTGTGTCAGTGATGATGTTTGGGAGAGGTATGCCCCACACAGTGACAGTGAACCAGGAAAAAGTGAAAAGACATGCACACGAAACAACATAGGAAATCTGGTTTTTAAAAAAAGGAAAGTTCGTAGACCCAATGTCCCCAAAATATTGAATAAAAAGGTTTCTTTAAAATTCAAAAATCCTATCCATTATATATTTGTATCTTACTGTCATCATTTCAAAGCATACGTCTCACTTATAGATGTTCTTCATTCATTGGTCTTGGGTAATATCTTAACTAGAACATGGATAGATATTATGAACATGAAAGTTATCCATGTTGAATAAATAAGTAAACAATAGATTAACTCAGGAAAACTTGGCATATACAACATAAGAAACTTGGTATACACAGCACATAAAAGCTGCAAAAATAATGTCTCTAAATTTGCAGACAACACAAGGTTCTCATAATTCAAAAAATGTTGGCATTTCAAACCTGTCAGAGATCTTTACATATAAAAGTAGTGGACGCTGTAAACATGAGATAATGGAGTGACAAGTAGTAGTGGAAGTTATATTTCCAAAACT
>CAXITT010000616.1:412060-481934 GCA_964033795.1 Lymnaea stagnalis | reverse complement strand
TTTGTCTTTAATTTTCTATAAATGAATTGAAATACGGGTGTTTTATTTTTATTTTTTTTTTTTTTAGTAAACGGGGAGGAGGTGGTAATTTTTATTTTGTAACTGCGCGCATTTCGCCAACACTCATAACAACAGTCAAGTCTGTTGAAAAAATCATTTCGTAGCTCAAACTCATAAAAAACATTTATTAAATCTGCCATGTCTCTGGCTCCTCTGGTTGGTTAAGCTTACGGTATCCATAAAATGAATCGTTTGTTGATCCTTTCGAAGTGTACTCGCCACCACTTCATATTTATTAAACTGGATCACGTGAAACATTTTGAAGAGCAGTTTAGAGCAAAAATCAATTTTTTTCTCTGAAATCTGAAAATTTAAATTTTGATCAATCAATACTGATGCTTAGCTGAAGGCTGGTTAATTTGGCAAGGAGTCTGCGAACTGATTCGTTATACTTTACATAGATCTAAGCTCGACCAACTTTAACTGGCCGTTTGCGATGCATTTATGTTGGCGGTGAAAAAGTTCTACGAACCACTGAGCCGAGTACTAAGGTAAACTCGTTATCAAGATGTTAAAAGCCTACAACCAACACTAACACGGCTTTTGATGTCGTTAGTGTCCATTGCTTACATTATCATCTTTATATTTGTATCCTCATATTACCAACACAGTTTGGTAAATGAATGAAAGCGATGAACCTGTAGAGAGACTTTATCTTGCAAATAAGCTTAAACTACTAAAAATTTTAAAAAAAATTGTAATAAAAATAACAGAAAAATAAGTTGAAATTTTAATTGGACACTACAAGGAATTTATTTTCCTTTGTATTTTTCATTTAAATGTATCGAAAATTAAAATAGTTGTAATAGGTTTTTCAACACAGCTACAACGTGTTGATGTTTAATTATTCCAGACAAAGACAGTTAACGCACCGTAAAAAATAAAAAAAATAAAAACAATAATATAATATATATATATTTTTAAATATGCATGCAAAACAAACCAAATTTTAAAAAAAAACAACTAATCTCTGTTTACAGTTCATTTCCCCCAACATTTCAAATAGTTTAGTATTGTTTATTTTTAAAATTGGCAATATACTTTTTGGCTTAGTTTTTGGAATAAAATGAAAATTGGAATTTCCCGATTTTATTTGGTTTCTGTGTATGTCTTATCATGCCTTATGACCTTATGATTACTTAATTGTGATTTTGGCAAGTAAACACTAACAAATGAAATAATTTGAACAAAACGTTGGATTTCAGTATATGTTTTAAAAATTATACTTGTCGTTTATTAACTTTATAGAATCTGTTGTTTGTAACGCTTTCTTTAACTTCGAGAATATTACCGATAAATAGTAAGGTAAGGCCTGCTAGTCTGGTTGTTCGAACGAGATTAACCGATCAATATCATTTCATTAAAAAAAAAAAAAAATAGTGAGCCATATTGGAAGGAATTGAAGATGGCAAGCAATGCTCAACAAACTCAGAGATTTATTAAGTTTATCAATCAGCAACTTGAGGTGCTCAAAGAAGAGCAAAGAACAATAAAAAACGCTGTAGATGATGGTATCATTCAGGTAATTTAAAACATTTAAATATATACAAATATAAACTTTAGTACAACATATATATATATAGATATCTAGAAAAAAATTTCATCAATTAATGAACACGAAAGCTGCTATAATTTTAATTACATTTTAAAAGTGCATTGATTTGAAAAAAAAATGTTTTATATATGTTTTACCAAGGCACTCATTGAGTCACTCAATATTATTAATTATGACATATTTGAATCATTTTATAACATGTAAAACAATTAAAGGCACAAAGTAGAATAGACGCATGGGTTAGTGCTGGACATATCAACCAGACAACGTTTGAGGAGATATCCAACATGCTTCAGCAATCAATAACTTGTTTTATTGCAAAGTCTGTGGAAATTTCAGGTAAACTTTTATAAAACAGCAATATTTACCAATTCTTTTTTCAATATTCAATTACATTTTTTGGACATAATGTATCTTTAAATGTTTTTAAAATTTAAACATACTTTAATTATTAAAACTTACTTCATTACATTCTGGATAAAGAAAAATCTAAATTGTTATTATGTCAATAATTATGTCATAATCTGAACCAATATTGTCAGTAAAAAAGCTTATTTTCGTTTTCAGATAAGTATGTTAAACACGTGTTCAGAGTTTTAATAATTAATTTTTTGTTGTTGCTGTAATTAACATTCTATTTACAACAAATATTTTTTAATCTTATTCAAGGTCTACATAATAATGAAAAAATGGTTGAACAGAATGAAACTTCATTCTCAAACGTTCATGATTCTACAAGTCTTACAGTCAGTAAAAATGAAGATACTGAAAAATCAGATATGGCGTTAAAGAGAAAAGAAGACGTAATTGTTGCAAAAGATAAATCTAGTTAGTGATCATAATTTTCTTTTTATCTTTGTATGGTTCTTATTTTTAAATACATTTTTCATATTATTACTTGTCTTTAAAGTTTTCACTATATAAATTAGACAATAAATATGCAAGAAAGACAAATTGTTTTCCAGTCAGTTTTGTTAATTTTTTAAAATAAAAATCTGACTATCAATAAGCAATAACTAAGGCTTTTGGTTTAATTTATGATATTACTTGAAACAAATCTCATTCAATTAAAACTTTTCTTTTGTTTTCTAAATATTTATGTATATTTAAACTTGCTTTATAAACATGATTTTTGTAATGACGAGCGTACAGGATTTTTTTTTTTTTTCATTAAATTGCAAAATTAAAAAATGAAGGTTTTCAAAAATTATTATTTTAAATACTCCATGACAAATAATTCAAGTTCATCACAATTAGCAACATCTTCTTCCAACTTCAAACAACCATTCAATATACTTCCACTATTATATAAGTTAAGTCTTAATTGTAGGAGTGAACTCTTTTATTCATTTACAGGTGAAGAGAAAGAAGCCAATATATCTAAAATTATGACCATTAAATTTGCCATACTAGAGGAAGCAGTGTTCTCACTCAAAAAGACAACAGAACAAGTTAAAGAAAAACAAGATAATATTGATAGGACATTAAAAGATGTCTCGACACAACAAGAAAATGTAAACAAAAAATTTGAATCTTCTCATAAAACAAATTTGAATTTTAAGAAACAAACCCAAAGAACAATTACAGAGATTGAGAAAAAAAGCAAAAACATTTCCATAAATGTTGATCATTTGTTTGAAACTGTAAATAAATTTGATGACAAATTAAACAGATTAGAGGAGCAAAAAATGTCTCGTGATGTGTCAATGAATGAACTCAATAAACAGTTCAGCTCTGTTAAAAAATGTAGTGATGATGCCTGTGCTTCTACACAAGATTTGTCAAAGAGTGTTGAGAGTACAAAACAAGAGTATAATGAAATATCTAATAAAATGAATCAACTGGAAATCTCAATCAATCAGATGTCATCTCAGTACAAAGAGCAGTTTGAAAATATGTGCAGCCTCAATGAAGATAAAGTTAATGATTTGGTATGAAGTAGAACATTTAATTTTTATTTTTGTCAGTATTATTAAGTTAAATGTACAATATTTCATTAGAATTTTTAAAACATATATGTTTCTTGATTTCATTTTAACTACATAGACGGTTTAAATATATGTTATCTATTTATTTTTATATATGTAAGGCATAATAATAAGAAAACTAAGTTTAAAAAAAATAAAAATAATAATAAACAGCAATTTATATTTATATATGTTGAAAACAAATAAATTTCCTTGAAAAATAATGTAAAATAAATAAATAATAAAGTAACCATTTCATTTGCTTTCATTTTTTTTTTAAAATGATTTTGTTAAAAAAAAAATTTTACTTTAAAAATATTTATTTAATTTTTTACAAAAAACAACTTTTAAAAACGAGAGAAAAAAGGTCAATAGGGTTAAATATCGTCGGTGAAAAGTTTTATTTTAAATAGGGTGTAGATTTAATTAATAATGATCTAACTTTTTATTCATCCATTCTATCAAACATAAATTAATGGAAAAAAAATAAATTAAAAACTTTCTTAATTAATTTTTTTTTAATTGAAACTTAAAATCAATTAAACATTTAAATAAAACTATAATCCAACTATGTTTCATATATTTTTTTTTTAAATATGTGATTGCTAAAAAGACAATCACACATTTAAAAAAATATATATTTTACTGTTTTAATGTATATTATTTTCATTGAACTACTTTGAAAATTATCAAAAGGTAAAATGAAAAAAAAATTAACAATTAAAATCAAGCTGAACAATTTTATTTTATTTTTTAAAAGAGTCTATTATATAGAAAAATCCTACATATTTAATAGAATCATATTCAAAAACATTTTTTCACATAATTTCAAGTTAAGTTATTCCTTTTGCTAATTCTTCTTTATTGTCTTGTTTGCCTGCTGTACAGATTGGTATGAGTTGCCATCTGCTGAATAAAAGATTATCTCCACTAGAAGATTTAAGAGAAGCCTTAAACAAGGTCAATTCCACAAGACATGCTCTTTACATAAAGGTATTTTAAAATATTGTTAAATATATTTTTCATTTGAATTTGGAGTGTATGCAAGTAAATAAGCCAAGCAGCACTTGATTCAAAAACTACTAATAGTACATTTATTTTCAAATGTTTCTTGTTTGCAGTATTATTTTTACAGTCAAATCAATATTGCAAAATGAAATATTTAAAAAGAAACATAAATAATTATATGGTTTCACATGACTAATTGAGAAAATATCTTTATATACTTTTATTAAATACTTGTTATTGTCACATGTGAAACAATGTGATTAAAAAACTTTCTTGCTGTTACGAGCTTGAGTGCTTTAAATTTGTGCACCTTATTGAAGGTACAATATTACTAAATTTCTTTAGAAAGGTATGACCACACTACTATTTCAGTTCATATAAATGTAAAAATTTAAAATAATACACTCTTTTTTAACCACATATGGCATTTCACAACTAAGACTTAAAAGGAAAAAACAAATTGCAAACATCCATTGCTCAAAGTAGCATTTATCAAATATATTTAGCCTCCATAGACTTACTCATAGTACTATTAACAGAGAGAACACAAGATAAAAGAATGCCATTGAAAAAGTTCAGCAGAAAATAAAATAAATGCAGTAATAAAATATAGAGTTAATTCACGGCTCACTTTTTTGGCTTTAAATTGAAAACTGAAATTGAAAGTAATATTAAAAAGTAAAAAATATATATTTTAAAAAATTAATCAAATAAAAATCTTCCTGTTGGTTGCACCCTTTAATTGTAATGAGTTCAGCTTTGTCAAGAAAAACATTATGATTGTTATATATTTAGTAGGCTTCCTTGCTTAAAGTTAAATTTAAAACAAAATTTTATTTAGGGAGCGAATTCTACTTGACACGAAAGACTCTTCCAAACAAATTTCACTCTAAATAAAACATATACATATTTAATATCTAACTTTTATCTGAAAAATCATTTGTTTAAATTTGATTTGAATGTTAAAAATTTAAAATTGAATAATCTAAATTCTTAATTCAAAATTGATTTTTTTTTTTTGGATTCTAATATTTAAAGGTAGATGATCTTACCGGTCAAGTTTTGGATTTATCTGGTGCAGTTAAGGAGTTAAGTAAGATACTTTTGGAGTTGTGTCAGTATAATGATTATAAACTGGGCTCATAAAAAAAGAGTAGTGGGGTGTGTTAAAACTTTTTGATGTTCATGTTTGTTCTCGTGCGGAGAAGCTGATCTTCTATCAATCGCCTTCCGTCTGGTGGACAGGGGGAAGCCAACCAGATATGGTGGGTACCGGGGAAATAAAATAACTGGGTCGGACTAAAATCAGAACCGACTGACTTGTAGGAAGTGGAGGGATCCACGAAGGCTATGGAACATTACCCCAAAACTAAGACAGCTACCTAAAGAGCTCTAAGGGGCAGTCCACGAGATGGTTGCGTGTAGGGCTAACAACCCGGACATGTACAAAATGTTACGAAAGCCTAACTACAGAACGGATTCAAATAAAAATCGACATATGGCTGAACTCGTGAAGAGTTCTTGTCATAAATTCAGTATATTCGCAATATTAACATTGTGTGATGCACTGGACGCCAGGTTCAGACTCCTCTGATGCTTTGTCTAGATGCGGATCTAGTTTATGGCGTAATCATCTATGACAATTGTGCCATTAGCTTTGGCCCTAAAAGTGTAGACCCTGACCACTTGAGAAATGTCGTTACGTTTCATAACAGCTGCTTCCAATTTGTCCAGCAACGCATTACAACATTGCATTTGTGTGTCGGCCCATCCTCTTCGCCAGTGGTTCTTAACCTTGCTGGGGGTACTGAACCCCACCAGTTTCATATGCACATTCACTGAACCCTTCTTAATAGGAAAAATAAAAAATATGATTTTTTTTCCTGATTACTTTTGGGCCTCCGCCGAACCCCAGAGTCTGACTCACCGAACCCCTGTTGTTTGATCGAACCCAGGTTAAGAACCACTGCTCTACGCTATTCTTGAAATCGTAAATCTGGATACAACTTTCTTACATGAAGACATTGTTGACTAGGAACAATCAGAAAGTTATAATATGATTGATACTTCAAATGGGTTACGTCATACAAAACTGCATTTTGAGGCAGTATTGACTTTGCGTATTTTTTTCGCTGATATATTTTTTTTTTTAAGGAGGTGCACATGAAAATTATGACTTTGCTTTTTAGACACCCTAAAATACAGCGGCGTCGCTAAAGGGGGAGCGAGTGTTGCAGACGGTATCGGTTGACACCATCTCAGACGGTTGACACCAAATGAAAACAATAATCTTATTTACAGAGTACACACTGCCCGGTCTAACTGAATTTCATTAAAGGATATACGTAAATTGTCCACACATGTACGTGTGTAAGCAACCAAAATGCATGCTTTATTAAAAGTTCAAAGGTTGATGCGTTCGAAATGAAATGACATTATATAATAATGTCAGGAAAAAAAAATTATCTAAATTCTGAGAAATAAAGAATACATTCAGACCATATACGATGTGGTTGAGCAATGGTGTACTTCTTCAATACAATTACCTCCTGACATTCATTTAATTTGTTTTTGTTCTTGTCATGGTCATACTGTGGATTTATGTTACCTAAAAGAAATCCATCATGGAAGTCGGGGGAAGGGGAGGGGGTTGACACCATGAGTTTACATGACCGGGAAACATTTAACCCTAGCTACGCCACTGCTTATATCTATATATAAACCATTTTTGTTTTTATTCTTTAAAATATTTTCACTATAAAATAGTTAATTCCTGGCCAATACAGCTATTTAAATCATAAGATTTTTTTTTGTGTTTTTTTTCAAATTGAAATTTTATTACAATATTATGTCTTTTTGGTTGTTTTTTTTCTTTTAACTCCCCACAGAGTCAAAATGCTGTCGACCGATTGTAGGTTTTCAGGCACACAGGAATTTAGTTCCCTCCGAAGGAAGTAAAGAAATTTTAGAAAACTTCGATAATGTTAAACCTAACAGTGGAAATAACTTTAATCCAGTATCTGGTGTATTCACTGCTCCCTTCGGTGGCTTGTACTTGATAAGCATCAGTGGTAAGCTTGCTGGAAATAGCGAAATTTTGGTTTTACGTTTTACAAAATCTGAGCCTATATTATGTTCTTTGTTTGGAAATCAAACAATAACAAGATGTTTTGTGCTGGAGGTAGGCGACAGGATTGCCTTGTATCTTAAACACAATGAGGAAAAAACAACAACGTGTGTTGATTTCACTTGTTTTTTTATAAATTGATAAAAACAAAATTATCTCCTTCTCTGTCTCTCTCTCTCTCTCTCTTTCTCTCTCTTCCTCTCTCTCTCTCTCTCTCTCTCTCTGTTTCTTCAAGTTTCTTTCATTTCCTACCTCTGATATTCTCTCTCTCTTTTTCTCTCTCTCCCCCCCTCTCTCTCTCTCTCTCTCTCTCTCTTTCTCTTCTTCTTTCTTTCTTTTTCTCTCTCTCATTTTCTCTCTCTTTCTCTCTCTCTTAAAAACAACAACGTGTGTTGATTTCACTTGTTTTTTTATATATTGATAAAAACAAAATTATCTCCTTCTCTCTCTCTCTCTCTCTCTCTCTTTCTCTCTCTTCCTCTCTCTCTCTCTCTCTCTCTGTTTCTTCAAGTTTCTTTCATTTCCTACCTCTGATATTCTCTCTCTCTTTTTCTCTCTCTCCCCCCCTCTCTCTCTCTCTCTCTCTCTCTCTGTTTCTTCAAGTTTCTTTCATTTCCTACCTCTCATATTCTCTCTCTTTCTCTCTCTCTCTAATTCTCTTTTACGCTTCATTGGTAAAGAATTAAGTGTGGTGGGTTTTATCGAGATGTTGACCAATCCGTCTCCGTCATATCGTGGTTCTGTCAATGGAGACAGTGTCAGATTATAACATGTGGGAGACCTAAGGCAGGTGACATTTTGCAATCAGAAAATTGTTTCAAAAGGGGATTTAAGACCACTCACACAAAAAAAAAACAGACCATCCACACCGAAACAAAAAGAAATGCATTTCATTTCGATGGGCCCCTAGCCTCGTGCCTCAATTGACTTTAGATTAATCATCCCTGCCATGAGATTAATTTCATGTACGTTTTAAAACTTTGTTATTGCCTAAAGCCTTGAGCTATTGAATCCTTTTTTTTTCTTTTTTTTTCTTCTCTAAATCAAGGGTTTATTATGGCCATTTTTTTTTAGTGTTCATTTTAGTAGCTAAAACTCACTGAGCCATATAGTGAGAAACGTTTCTCTCATCAAAATTTGAAAGCGCACTTATGGGTAAATGAAATGTATTTACTATTTAATTTTTATGTTAATTTAAAGACGAAATTAAATAGCATTAGTGATCGTTGTAAATTTTGTCACAATTTTACATACAGTCCCCGTTACCAGTTATATATAGCTAAGTAAATAACATCACTTAGCTAATAAAAACGTATTTTTATTTAAGTGATACAAATTTTTCCAAGAGGCAACCTAGTGGTATTTTAAATGTTGCTTTTATTACGGGTACATTGCACATTTGCGCTGTGTTCACCCAGCCAGTGTTTTAATAAGTCGTTGTATGCTTCCTTTACATCCCTCTTTGGTTTTTTGACCCTTGCATTACCAATGAACTTTGGTGACACGTGCTGCCATGCACGTCACCCACAGCCCTTGATTGGGAAAGATTGGTTACGTTTCCAGAATGTTCTACGCACATTAAATGCATAAACTTTCTGTTCTGTGGGATTCTCGCTCCTTCACTATAAATATGTCGGTTGATTGTGTCCGGCAGACTTGCGAAACTTAAAGGAGTAACAGTGGCCCTACAAGATTAATTAGATTTTTTAATGTGTGTGCAAGAATGTATATTTGAAGCCTTTCTCGTATTATATTCGAATTTAAGTTAATATGGCTTTAATTTCTTTATATTTGTTAAAATATGTCATTTTAACTTAGTACCATTAAATTGATTCTTGTTAATATCCCTAGATTTGGAATAGTTTTTCTTTGTATAGGCCTACTAGTTTTCAGTCCTTTGGTATGTTCTGTTCGTCGATCGAGCCAAATTTTAAAACAACAGATCAAAATTAATAAACCTTATATTGGTAAATAACAGTTTGTTAAAAACATTATTTTTTTTAAAGAAAAGTAAAGATATAATAAGCTACATTTAATTTATTTATGATAAAAAGGAAATTGACCTTTTATCTCTTTTTAAACTATGAATACACATCACGACCAAGCTTTTCTTTTAAAGTTTTAACGTAAGTAATTTTATGACCCCATAGAATACAGCTTTTAAATTAGTTGCGATACACAATTTCTCCTTTAGACATGCCACAAAAATAATAAACAGCATAAGGCATTAGAAAAGTGTATCACCACAATAACACACGTTGTGAAAAATCCAAAAAATATTTCTTAATAAACACATAGCTATATAGGCCTATTTTAAAATCGATCAATGTATAATTTTTAAAAATTATCCTAAGTGATGAGACGCATAATGTCAACTTATCATCATGTGTATTGTATTGGAATCTTATTTATACCTTTTTTTTTTTAATTTTAGAATACGTTAATTTTGTATAGGTACGTCATAATTTACAGCGTTATACAACTCATTAAGGACAAATTAAATTTTTAACTTTTCTTTATGACTTAAAAAAAAAACATCGGAAAATTACATATTTTACTCCTCTGGAAATCAGTTTTCTGGTCGCAGTAGAAATGATTTAAAGACAACCTAAAAATGTCACTAAAATCGCTCGATATCAACAGGACACGGGGGAAGTATTGGCTAAGATGAGACCAACATTGCTCAAAGACTCCATACAGAATGAAGCAAACATAAAATGGCACCTGAAAACCAAACAATGTCAATCCAGGAAAGCTTTTGTAAACTCTGGACGTAGAGGGGACCCGTCTATAATTTATACGTCATGTACGGAACATTTTGTGCCAGAATCGGTCTCATCAGCCATCTGCGCGTCCACAAACAGGAGAAGACGACTCTGCACGATTACGAATTTTTGGGGACGTAAGAAACGTAATATTATTTTAATTTAAACATTTACTCAATTGCTTTTGTCTGACATTACAACACAATTTGAATGTTGTTCAGATTGGTGTGGTTTGTCAACTGGTCGTTAAAAGGGTGAATAAAATGTAAAACTTAAAAAAGCTCTAAACAAGATATTGACTACAAAAACTTCACTATCGTTAAAGGTAATTTCAATTATTTATTTTTTTAAATTTGTAAATTTAATTTGTTAGTAAAATTCTCAAACCATAGACCAAATATTATGCGACTGAACACTTTTTTTTTTTTTTTGCTTTATAATTTTTCAATTTTTATATTGTTTCCCAATAAACTAATCAATAGTCTTAATCAATAGTTTTCATGATCAATTTAACTCCGAATCTATTTTAATATATTTTTTTAAAAGTTATTTACAGCAGTTATCGGATTTATAAATTTGACCTACTTTCTAGACACCAATTCTTTTGCCTGCGATTTATAATATATGTTAATTATTTTTTCGAAACATAATTATTTTATATCTAAATGCATCATTTATAGATGGACGGTATTGAACACCAGTTTGAGGATTTATCAAATAAAAAAAGTTATAATTGGTAAATTAATACATATTACCACAAAAAAAATGTAGATTATGAAATGCTTTTTTTATTATCGCATCTGACATATTCATTTTTAGCCAATAACTAAAAAAAAATGATTAAATCAAGAAATCATTTTAAAAGTGTAACACCTAAACATCAAACAACTACATTATTTCTCTGTCATAGAAATCAACCAAAAAGGGATTCCATTAGTGACAATATGGACTAAATTAATGATCATTGAGATATGATACCCGATCTGGTGTGCGCTGGTAAATTTATACTGACTGTGGATCAAAATAAGTTCTATATTTTTTGGTCCTAACTTTCATACACAGAATTTGCCTTGATCGATCTGATTTTGGGTTTCTTTGCTGAAGTGTGTAAGATTTGTCGTAATCAGTCTTTTATGTTTTAGAACATCGAACTTTTCTTCGAACTATTTCCTCAAGTGAATGATGTTTTGTTTGTTTGATATTACTAGAAATCTAAAGATTGGCAACTCCTGTGTGAAAGAAAGAGCATATAAAGCCTTTATCCGTCCGATTTTAGATTATGCATCTTCAGTCTGGGACCCATTTACCCAGAAGAGCATTGACAGGTTGGAGGCGGTCCAGCGACGAGCAGCACGCTTTGTCCTAAACCGCTACAGGAATACCTCTAGTGTTGGCAGCATGCTAGAAACACTAGGCTGGTCACCATTGGAGAAACGACGACGACAATCCAGGCTCTCCATGATGTACAAGATAAATAATGGGCTGGTCCACTGTTCCAGTATTAAACAGAAACTCGTCCCTCTCCCCCATAGACAGCGACGAGGCCATGACAGGCAATTCAGGCTCATACCAGCAAGAAGCCAGTATAGGAGCTGCTCATTCCTGCCCAAGACAATCAGGGACTGGAACCATCTTTCAAAAGGAACAGTTGAGGCGACAACACTAGACACATTTGTGTCTATTGCCTTAAGCCTTCAAACCCCTAGTGCATAATTTCCTCATCACCACCAGTAACAGAAACATTGCAAATCCCATCTACATGAGGAGGAGCCAAAATGATCAATAAATTGATCGTGGGCCCTTAAGATATAGAAGAAGAAGAAGACCGCTGTCTTGATCAGCCTATGTGCTGATGTTAAGTTGGTTACAAATTGTAGAATTAGTTAAAACTAGTGACAACTTTTTTTTAAAGATAGAAATAATTAAATTTTGACTAAAACAATGTTGACGGTGGTAATGCCGTGTCAGCTTCGTATTAATGTTGGCATAATGCCCCTGGATATAAATAATACAAAAAGTGTCTTCACTTTGTAGAAAAAGCATATATTTTGGTACGAATTATTATTGTGTGTGATCTGCCAGTTTCCTTAAATATGTGTGATTTTCGAGAATTTTGAAAAGCGTTGGTAAAATGAACAGAACTAATTTCATTCTCAAATGGGATTTTTCTCACCAGAAGCTAGCTGCAAAGATTTTCTTTTCTACACTCTTAGCAATTAATTATGTATGGGTCTAATGAAATCTGTTGAACTCTTTACATATTTTATTTTTTCCACTTACATGTGAATTTTGGAAATAATTTCTATGGAACATAAGAATTATCTTTACATGCTATTTATGAGGAATTATTCATTTATTATTTTTATTTCAAATTAAGTTTTTTTCGTTTTCATAGATTTTTTGAAATCCCTACTTCATTTATAATATGTATGCTTATCAGAGAACTAGATTATAACATTAAGTAAATAACTTAAAAACAATCATAAAAATCAATTTCCCAATTATTTCACATTTGCTCAATTGGATATCTGGTTTGTTTCGTGGTCAAAGATGCTAACACCAAGTCTTCGATAACATATTCATGGCGGCCTGAAACTCAAAACCCACACAATTAAATAAAATTAAATTTTAAAAGTTTTAAATGAGGAAAAAAAATAATTAAAAAATTAAGCAATTTCAGAACTTTCTGGTAAATGGGAGTTTGTTGAACCCAAAAGGTAGCTCAATTGAATAAGTAAATAAAAATTCCAATTACAAACGTCTGCTCACTTCCGGCTAAAAGAAATGCATATCTCAATTAACAGGAGTCACCTCACTTCCGGCTAAAAGAAATACATAGTTCAATTAACAGGAGTCACCTCACTTCCGGCTAAAAGAAATACATAGTTCAATTAACAGGAGTCACCTCACTTCCGGCTAAAAGAAATACATATTTCAATTAACAGGAGTCACATCACTTCCGGCTAAAAGAAATACATAGTTCAAATAACAGGAGTCACCTCACTTCCGGCTAAAAGAAATACATAGTTCAATTAACAGGAGTCACCTCACTTCCGGCTAAAAGAAATACATAGTTCAATTAACAGGAGTCACCTCACTTCCGGTTAAAAGAAATACATAGTTCAATTAACAGGAGTCACCTCACTTCCGGCTAAAAGAAATACATAGTTCAATTAACAGGAGTCACCTCAATCCGGCTAAAAGAAATACATAGTTCAATTAACAGGAGTCACCTCACTTCCGGCTAAAAGAAATACATAGTTCAATTAACAGGAGTCACCTCACTTCCGGCTAAAAGAAATACATAGTTCAATTAACAGGAGTCACCTTCTTCAGATAAATCCGGATTTAATGATCATTAGAATTAATCACTTGCACTCAACACACTGCTAGAATATTCATGGTACAAACCTACATTGACTTTTAGAGGTTACCTGGCTTAAGCAAGATGAATTTGAGTTATTTAAACAAAACGGGTAAATCAAATTTCCAAGAATAGGTTTTTCTAGAGACCCCCACTTGCGAATTTATTTTGCATTTTGTCACAGTCAGATAGCAAAATAAAAGTGCATCGTCAAATATTAAGAAGATGATAGGGATAATAAGTGAATTCAATATTAAAATCTCAAGAAAAATGAATTGTAACTCCATGAATGTGTGATTCATGGCATTCCGTCATTCAAAATAGCCCAAATATTATTCTTCAAATCCAGTCACTGTATGAGCGCAAAGCTTGACACCTATAAGGAATTATGTGTTTAACTATTTGATAGGTGTTGAAGTAGGAGCCAATACTTCCCATAGTTCAACCACGAGCTCCGCCATATTTTTACTTAAAAAGACAACAGAATAAATTCAAGAAAAACAAGAAAATTTCGATAGGATACAACAAGATATCTCAACTCAGGAAGGGAAATTTTAACAAAAAAAGTTGAAAATTATAATAAAACAAATCTGAATTTCAAGAAACAAACTCAAAAAAACTTTCAAGATCTTGAGAAAAAAAAATTAAATGGAATTTCATAAAATATCGATCACTCCTATGAAGAATTAATAAATGTTGATTCGAGGTTACGCGGAAAAGAACAGGAAAATAAGTCTGTCAATGTCTCAATGAATGAACTCAATAAACAGATCATCTCTGCTAGAACTTGTAGCAATGACGCCCTTATGTCTATACAAGATTTGTCAAAGAGCATTGAGCGTACAAATCAACATTATAATGAAATGTCTAATAAAATGGATCAACTGGAAATCTCCATGAATCTTATGTCAACTCAGTACACAGAGCAGTTGGAAAATATGAGCAGTATTAATAAAGAAAACATTGATAGTTTGGAATGTTAAAAGATTCATTTTCTCAGTGGTTTTTTATTGTTTAAACACAATTATCAATAACTTTATAGATGTTATCAAGGAATATCAATTATAGAGCTTTTCTTTCAGTGTTTAGATCTTTTTATTCACTAAATAAATGTTATATATATATACATATAAATAAATAAATATATATATATATATATATATATATATATATATATATAGTCATATATATATATATGTATATGAATGACTGCTAGGTAAGCGGAAATATACAATTTTTACTGCTATGGAAAGCGGTTTGTACTGTGAAGAAAAATTGCTTGAAACAAACTTACAGCGATACATAGCTGAAAGCATTTAATATAAATACGGACAAGAATCGACAAAAGAACGAGCATTGTGTCGTTACTCTTTACACCAAGGCTCAACACAACATGAAGCAAACAGAGCAAAACATGCTGAGAAAAAAAATAATTATCGATTTCGACGGACCTACTATGTAACCATAATGCATATATTAAATTAAAAATTGTTAATTTTCAGCATATCAAATTGCAGTGCCTTTGTTGGACAGTTCAACACAGTTTGCATGTTGTTCAGATTGGTGTGGTTTGTCAAGTAGTCGTTAAAAGACTGAATCCAATAGAAAACTTAAAAGATGCTCTAAACAAAATTTCAACCACAAAACTCCACTGTCGTTAAAGGTAATTGTAAAATATAGTACACTTAAGCGTTTAAATTTAAAAGACATTAATCAAGTTCACATTACAAACATATGATATAAATATTTATTTGTTAATTACGCCCCATCAAATATAGCTACGCTGTGGAATTAAAATAAGAGACTTACCGTATATATCATTTTACACTACTTCATTTAATCATATTAAGGTGTCATTTTTTTCATCAATTAACGTGTTAATAATAGACTTGATGACTTAAAGATGTGCCCCTGAGTTCTTTAACAGAACTTTACTACTTAGCTTATTGTGTAATATTCTTTTGACAATTGTTATTGACAGAAATTTGTCTCAAGGATTTAAAGTTTATAAAAAAAAAACATTCATAATTACTACATTCCCTGTAAGATAATTTCATGTTGATAACCCATGACTTTAAATATGAAATAACGTTTTCTGTGTTTATACATAAATTAACTCAAAGCCTATCATGAAAAATATATGTTATTATTTACATGTAAAATTTAAGTCAGATTTATAAAGAGACGATCTCCTTTCAAAACAATTTGTGACTCAAAATTGCCTTCGCTGAACAAATCAAGTATCTTAAACACTAACAAGAAACACACTCCTAAAAGGAGTTAACAGCACCGTGATATGGTGTAAATGGAAGACTACGGATTATATTATAAGTCTGCAGTAGGTTCTGTTTATATTTCTTCCACAAAAAATTAAAAAGTGTTACTTATCTATTGACATTTGATTTAGTTAATAATTAACTTGCTGTATCTAAATGAATCATTTATAGATGGAGGGCATTGAAAGCCACTTTGTGGAATTTTCGAATAAAATGGCTGAACTGGGTAAGTTAAAAATAAGTTAACAAAATATGTTTCATTTAACTCAGCAAAATATTTAAAACGTCGAGTCAAGTCAGGTTGTTTCATTTTCAATAAATCAAAACATTGCGTGCTTTAGAGCTATTTTTTTAAATAGCCAAGAGAAGGGTTTAAATTGGAAATTTGTATATTACTTTGCACCATTATTTATAAAACAAATAACATTTAATTTATTAAGTGGCATATTATGGTAAAAGAATTAAAAGAAATCATCAAATTAAGTAGCACACTAGTTTTTTGCAAAAAAACATCAATTGTTGATGAATAAAGTTCATATCCATTGAACAGACTTGATTTATAATTTAGATCCACAAATATCAACATAGATATTCGGCAGATGCAGAATGTCACGAGCCATACTAAAGATTTTTTTTTTATTTAAGTAGGCCAAAAATAATTGTTACAAATTATTGACTTTGAAATTCGCATTTCTTTAAATGGGGGTGCCATGCGATAATAGTTGAAATCGGGTAATGACAATTAGCTTTACGGTATTTTAAGACCGTTAAGTGAGCAAGATTAACTGGTGTCTCATTAAGATATTTGACTCACCAAATATCAGCTAAAAAAGTTGCCACTTTCTAGACTTTAAGACTTTGTAATTAGAATTAGATGAAAATTGTTTGGTCTCTTTACAGCTGAAAATTTTTACCTTAAATGCAAAAAATAATGACCGTGTTTATGGAATATCGGAATTCTCATTTCCGGCTATTCGAAAGAATATATTCATGTATTATGTAAAATAAATCACACTGGTTTTGTTCGTTTATTTGTTTTATTTTTTAATCACTGATTATTTTTTCAAGTGTATAACCATCAGTGAAGTTGATTAAAGTACATGGCATAGAAAATATTGGAAAAGTAATTACATCATTTTTTTTTTAATTATGCAAAGTTGGTTGTCAGGATTGATGCGTTGTTCTAATATGTTAAAACTAAAACTTTGAATACATATTCATGGCGTAGAGTTTAAATCTTAGCAAATTAGAGTTGTTTTTTTTTAAATATACATTTAAAAAATAATTTAAAAATACATTTTAAAAAAAAAAGCAATTTAGCCATTTCTGGTAGAAGTAAATGAAAACTTCAGCAACCATCCGGCTAAAAATCTAGGGTTATAGTAATACAGGAGTCAACCGCTGGAGGTCTATCAAGAAGTCGGGTATGTTGAATGACACTTGCATCCAACAACTCTTTAAATATTCTTGAAACTGAGCTATTTCCGATTTTAGATGTCACAAGGTTTTCATCAGCTGCATGGAGAGTTTGCTGCCTGGGAGATCATATCACCAAGAATACATGTTTTCTAGAGACACCTCCTGCTAACTGCATGAAAGTGTGATTTAGGCAATTCCATTTATCCTATTTTTTTTCTCCATTAATTTAAGAGTATTTAAGTTTGTACATTTCTCATTACTATTTCAATATTTTTTCTGAATGATTTAACTTCACATGTTTTTCTTTTAATTAGTGTGTGTAATTATTCTTTTTAAATAGTAGCAGTATTTATTACATTTACTTTAAAAATGTAGGGAACTAATTTGAAAACATATTCAGGGGTCCATTCATGAGAAGTTTCAGTTTGCGAATTGATTGACCAATAAGGATTTACAGGTTACAACTAAGAAACTGCGGCTGCCGCTAGCAATTCATCTAAAACACAACTATCTACATAAATTTAAAATATTGTTTGGAAATATTAAACTCCTTTCATTAATTCTGGAAAAGAATAATCACAGACGGCAATGGCCACTACCCATATTAAAATTTCCTTCACCTCTAGTCTAACTGTGTTCTTTTTTTCTTAAAGAGGCCTACAATTTATATGGCCCCAACCGCGTCTAATTCTAGTATGACAACGACCAACCGGTATATAGATTATAGAGTGGACATCACGTTTTGATTTCATTAAATTGTTTGTCTTTTCAAATTATTATTCCATTATATGTAATTCATGTTTGTAATATTTGTATTTTGCTTGTTCACAGAATCAAAATGTGTCCTGCCAAATGTCGGATTCTATGCGTGGTGTAATTTTGACTTTAATGTTGGGGAATATAATGTTGTAAACTTTTCCTCTGCCAGTGGTAACTATGGAAATCACTTTGATTCGAAATCTGGGAAGTTCACAGCCCCATTTAATGGCTTGTACTTGATTACCATTCGTTCAAAACTTGTTGAAGGTAATAGAATTGAAATTACAAGCTATAAGAAAATCAGTTGTAAACCTCATAAATGTGTAACCAGATATTTGTCTTCATGTCTTGGAAGCCAAACAATTACATTTTGTGCTGAGCTAATAGCAGGGGAACAGGTTTTCTTAAAACTGACGATAAGGAATGAGAATAAGCAAACTATTCTTGATTTTCCTTGCTGTTTGATAAAAGGTTAGAAGGAAAAGATGTGGCTAACATCATATAACCGTCCGATTTGTGCACATTTGTTTATCACCAAAAGGAAATTAATTTTATTCAGTTCGAAATATTCGTTCTGTTAGGAATTAGACTATAGAGTTTGGAAATTTCGTAAATGTGTATATTATATTTAAATATAGGTAATGTGCAAAAATATATTTTGGTGTTACAAAGCTAAGGCTTGGAATTATCATTTTTAATTTATTTTTTTTTAATTTTAAGTTGGTTCTATATTTTATGAGTTTAAACATTTATGTTTACGTCTGAAAACAAACGATATCAAAAGCATAAGGTTGTGATTTAAGTTTGTATTATGCTTAGCACACGGCATCATTCACAATGTTAAGGGACAGTCATTGTGGGTCTTGGAATCTACATTTTTTGTATGTCCTCATTGCTCCAAGTGTCGAAAATCTGGCTACACCGCTCATTTAGTTAAACGTATTTGACTTTCTGATAAAGATGTCAGTAGCATGTGATTGTACAGACAATCTAATAATACAAAATATCTGGATGAAAAATACCTATTGAATTTTAATGTATTCTTATTATGGAATTTTACTCGTCTATATTCAATGAAATTTAATAAACCTAATCACGTTAAGTGTCATTGTTAAAGAAATGTAACCAAATAAGTGTAACAAATAATTGGCTTTGTAATAATTTTTGTTCTTTCATCTGAAATCGCAATATATATTATGTTCAACAACATATGATTTTTATCATTGCTGTATATTTCATTATTAAAGAATTATATATGTTTTGCTGATTTAATAATTCGTGTTGAAAAAAATTTACTTATAATCACTTTCTCCTGTCGTTTTAAATAATCAGTGTCCTACATGCACGCTCGGTGCTTTACAACTGGTTAACAGAGTTAATTACAATAAAACTTTCAAGTTGTTTAAGTTATTCAAATGTGTATGTTTAAAAAGCTTATAATTTATTTTCTGTTTGTGACACACCTCACTGTTTTTTCTTTCTTTTGTATATTTATGCTTATTATTTTTTTCACAACACAATTATATTTAATTCTGAGCCAAAGAAAGATTTTTTTTTTTTAAAGTACATCATGTATATTCTAAAAATAATGTATTTTGACGTACTCATGAAAATAACGGTGAGCAGAATGGATTGAAACTAGCCAAGCCACGAAGTTAAACGCACAAAAGTACATACGAGACGTTCACTGCAGAACTAACCTATGGTACATATCCCAACGGCAATTTGATATATATTTCTCTCTCCTTGAGGAAATAAGGAGCCTCAGTCAAATCACGTGCTACTGTAGTGACATCTGAGTTTAGCAACAGAATGTACATGATTTGACCACCAGCCTTGCACGGCCAGTCTTTACACGTACGCTCCGCTACTTCATGGGAATGTTGGACATTAGTACGTGTAAAAAATGACTGATTCAACACATGCCATCATAAGATGGTGCATTTTATTATTCAAAATTAGTAATACAAAATTCAGGGATCAATTATTTATTTTTGTAAATACGCTAAAAATTTTACACTTACACTTCGCATATCGCTGTAGATTTGACCCCATTTGACAAGTGAGTCAAGTCTAAAAAGTTGTCAAATTCATAATTAATAAATGCATATTTCAAGCTTAGGTGATTAACTTAAAGTTGTTGTTTTTTTGTTTTTTTTGTTTTTTTTTTTAAATTTTGGCTAGTTAACCGCGTAGTAGTTAAATTTGTGTTGACCCTTTTTTGTGATGAACTAATAATGTATGTTCGAGGATTGGTAAAATTCAACATAAATACGCTTAATTATGCCCGAGATGCACTAATGTCTACTTTGAGTGCTCGTCATTTTTAAAATAAATTACATATAATAATAACAAAAATAAAATGATTTAATTACTTAAATGTTATGTTTTTTTTGTAAACATATAAACGTTTTTTTTTTTCATAAGATGGATAAAAATGGTTTGATTTGGTCGGGGGGGGGAGGGGGGGAGAGGGGAGAGAAAAGCTATTCTTTTATTCGTTTTTGCATATTTGAATTGCAAGTGGAGCATGTGTTATCAATAGTATATTTCAACATCTCCCGGTTTCTATCACTATATTTATTTCCTTCAAACGCTTTCCAATGTTAATTACATCCTCTTCTAAATCACTACCCCACATGTTTTAGGTGGCCCCGTCCTCTAAATTGTTGCAAGGGAAGGAGAGGTGTAAAGGATGAATAGAAACTGTTTTTCATCCGTCATGCAAACTGAATACATATTACTTTAATGTTCATTGTTAACTGTGCGCATTATAGGTAGATGAGACAATATTTATAAATGGATTTTAAGTAAATGTGCCATTTTATAAAAACTCACTTTAAGTTAATATGCCCTGTCCTATTGATAAAATTTAATTATTATGCTATTTTAAAAATTACCTTTTAAGTTACCTTACTAATTTTTAAAAAAAAAACTTTATTAACTTTTGAAAAGAATTAAAAGCCAAGCGTTGAAAGAGTTGACCGTATTGAATATAATTATTATCTTATTTTCTTAGGGCGATGGATTTGTTTTCCGCTAAGGAAAGATATCCCCTTTCAATAAGGCAGTCATGGTACTTACGATAAATCAACAATCTATGAGACAAAATGTTAAGTAGACCTTAGAGTTGAAACTTTATTTAACAAGCCAGAATCCAACTTTATTATTTTGTTGTTGTAGGGAAAAATAATAGACTTCCAAATTCAGTGGTTCCCAACCTTTATTTACTCAAGAGCCATTTTGGAATCAAATTTATTTGGAGGAGCCACCTGGGCTTACCCTATGCCTTATATTGTGAATACTACTTCTTCTTCTTCTATATCTTAAGGGCCCACGATCAATTTATTGATCATTTTGGCTCCTATGCATGTAGATGGGATTTGCAATGTTTCTGTTCCTGGTGTTGATACTTAGTATATATATATTCCTGGAGTGAACTTGGACCGCGTGGGAAGTTCATATGGAGCACGTGTTGGGAAACATTGTTCCGATAGATCAGGTTTTAATTTTCAGGCATGCGTTTGATTTTTTCTGGAAATATTCAAGAGCGCCAATGCTCAAAAATGTTTGGAAACCACATTGTAAGCTGCTTAAAATCCGAACACAAGCTTATCCTGACCTATGAAACCTTAACATCACATGGTATTAACGTCTAATCTTTATTCACAGCTTGACCCTAGCCCCCGTCACTCCACGTCTCAACCAATCACAGTGGACTGACTTGTCCACTTTTCTTTCACTTCGTGTCTGTATTTAATCTCTCGCCTACTTATTTTCGGCCACAATTCTTTTACTGCCTTTTCTTCTTAGCTAAGTGCTATTTTTTAATTTTATTTTTATTCAGTTTTTTTTCTGTTGTTAATTCACTGACGAAGGTTTCATGCCAACACGTTCGTTGCTGTGGTGCCTTCATTTTTTTTCAGGTTTGACCATACTTTGTTGTACTCATTTCTTATTTTGCTAACCAGATTGCAGTCTCTCCCTTATTACCATGGTTAAAATCCAAATGCTTTTGAATGAAACCATAAAACGCGAGCAATAACAAAAGGATTCTTACAAGAACAAGCCTATAACATCAACAATGAAAACAAATGAGCTTGATTTATATCCACCCAGAATGACGACTTTAGCAGGTCAGATGCTTGCTCCACGTGCCATGCCTCCCGTTTCACACCATCGTCGCATTGTGACAGACGGATGCCAATAAAAAAAAAAAAAAAGAAGATTGTCAAAGAATATGCCCAAACATCTGAAACGTTAAATTTGTCTTGAAAAAAAATGGCTTATGTCTTGTAACGCTAAAATTTGACACGGTTTTATACCATCAACAATGAGAACAAATGAGCTTTATTTATAGCCACCCCGGATGACGACTTTAGCAGGTCAGATGCTTGCTCCACGTGCCATGCCTCCCGTTTCACCCCATCGTCGCATTGTGACAGACGGATGCCAATAAAAAAAAAAAAAAGAAGATTGTCAAAGAATATGCCCAAACATCTGAAACGTTAAATTTGTCTTGAAAAAAAATGGCTTATGTCTTGTAACGCTAAAATTTGACACGGTTTACGTTCGGTTTACTAAGATTAGAATGTTAACGAGGGTTTGCCTCTAGTTATGTGGTGATATCAGTGGCAGGCTGCGTGGAAGGGCTCAGAAAGTTTCATTTTCCGCCATTGCTTTTTTAACTCTAGCATTCATATGTATTTGCAAAATATCTATAACATATTCATGGTGCTTTATGTGCATGCATTTCTTTTACTTGTGCATTTTGAGTTTTGTGTTTTTAGTAGTTTCATTGGAGAATGGAACTAAAATAGCAGATTTATGTTCGTGTGTTATTTAAATACTTTATTCAGGTGCTTGGGGGAGGGGGGGGAGGTGCGAGAGGCTGTTTTGAAATCCTTTGTGACTGCTGCCCTGGGAAAAGTTTGATAAATCCTGGTTAAGGTCCTCGTTGTTTTTAATTCAAATTTGGCTCTTCATTTTCTATACATGAATTGAAATACGTGTGTTGTATCTTTTTTTTTTTTTTGTTTATTTATTTTTTTGCTAAAGGGGAGGGGGTGGCAATTTTTTAATTTTGTTTTTAAATGTGCGCAATCCGCCAACACCGCAAATAACTGGTCAAGTCTGTTGAGAAAAGCTTTTCGCAGCTCAGACTACTCTCTTTCCCTTCACGTCGCTTTTCCTTTTTATTTTCTTTACATGAATTGAAATACGTGTGTTGTATCTTTTTTTTTTTTTGTTTATTTATTTTTTTGCTAAAGGGGAGGAGGTGGCAATTTTTTAATTTTGTTTTTAAATGTGCGCAATCCGCCAACACCGCAAATAACTGGTCAAGTCTGTTGAGAAAAGCTTTTCGCAGCTCAGACTAATAAAAAAAGAAAACAATTATTAAATGATTGTTATGCTTTATTTAAAGATATGCACCACCAACTTGAACTGGGCGTTTGCGATGCATCTACGTTGGTGGTGAAAAATGTTCTGATGAACCACTGCGCTGAGGACTAAGTTTTAAACTCATTATCAAGATGCTAAAAGCCTACACGTATTTTTTTAACATGGCTTTTGATGTACTTAGTATCCATTTCTTTACATTATCATCCTTATACCAGTATCCTAATATTACCAACACAGTTGGTCAACGAATGAAAGCGGTGAACGTATAGAGGGGTTTCATCGAGACGTCGTTATCTTGGAACTAAGCTTAAACCAAAAAGAAATATTAGTAATAAAAGATAAACAGAAAAATAAGTTGATATTTTAAGTTAATGCGATGAATTTGTTTTCCCTTGGCTTTTTCATTTAACTGTATCGACCAAAGTCATAATCATAATAATTTTGTCTACACAGATGGATTATTTTTAAAGTTTAATTATTCAAGACATTAACGCCACTCCCCCCCCCCTTCCTTTATTTTTTGGTAAAAATTTAAAAAAACAAAAAAACAATACGTCATCATCATCATGTACCTTAGTCCTTGGACCGTTGGGTCGCCACAGATGACATGTGAACAATCCTCCTCCATTCGTCTCTGTCTTCAGCACTACGCACAACATCGCCCAGTGTTAGTACTGTCCTTTCTTTGATGTTATCCTCCCATATTTTTCGTTGCCTTCCTCTTCTTCTCCCTCCTCTTGTGGTGCCCTGCAGTATTTCTTTGGCAAGCCCTTATTCCCTTGTTACGTGGCCGTACCATTGTAGGTTATGTTTTTTCCCAGTCACCAATAGGTCATCGTGCTCACCAATTGCCTGACGAACCCTTTCTTTCACTGTATCATTGGAGATATGGTCCCTATAGCAGGTGCCAAAAATGCTTCTGAAGCATCTCATCTCCATCGCCTTTATTTTTCTTTCAAGATCGGCTGTTGATGTCCAGGATTTGTAGGCATACATGAAAATGGAGAGGACTAATGAGCGCATCAGCCTGATTTTGGTGCTGGGGGCTATATTTTTTGGCATTCCGTAGTTTCTTGAGCCTCTGTAGTTCTGTTGTAGTCTGCGCAATCCTGAACAATAAGTAAAAAAAAACAAAAAAAAAACAAAAAAAAAACAACGTTCTGTTGAGAGTTCATTCCCTCAAACATTCAAAATAGATAAGTATTGTTTATTTTTAACAATTGGCAATATACTTTTTGGAAGAAATGAAAATTGGAATTTCCCGATTTTATTTGGTTCCTGTGGTGCAGTGGTTCTCAACCTTTTTAATGCCGCGACCCTTTAATGCAGTTTCTCATGTTGTGGCGACCCCCAGCCACAAAATTATTTTCATTGGTAGTTCAAGACTGTAGAGTATATGTGTTTTCCAATGGTCTTAGGCGACCACTGTGAAAGGGTCGTTCGACCCCCCCCCGCCCCACATAGGGATTGCAACCCACAGGTTGAGAACCGCTGCTGTTGTGTGTATGTCTTATCATGCCTTGTGAAAACTTAGGGGCCCTCCATAAAGTACGTCACGCTCCAGTGGGGGGAGGGTGTAAGAAAGTGTGACAGTTTTTGATAGGGGGGAATTGGGTCAGGCCATGTGTGTCGTCACACATTTATTTTTAAAAATTTTATTTCTAATTTATTTTTTATTATTTTAGTAGAATTTTATAACTTTAAAAAAATCTTCACAAATTTTTTGAAACATTTGAAGTAGTTTTGTGTCAAATTAGCTTGAAAGGCGTATCTCCTGAATGTGTTGTTCCCGATTTCTCTCGCTAGGAATGTTAGTATACTGTTGTGAAGCCTTGTTTCATGTATAGCCTTGATTTCGTAATGCGGAAGTATTATTATTTCTATGTTGTCCGCTGTCACTGTACTTTTCATTATTTAATCACTTGGTGAGGTCAAGTTTCGCTAATTTACTTCTTGTTCTGTGTAAAAAGATTGCATAATCGGAAATTATCTAAAACTTGACCTCACCTCCTGTAAATGAAAAATCAGCAGATAAATGATGTGTATTATATAACTCTCTAGTCTAAATTTTTGCAATTTTTGTTTTCAAATTCAATCTAGATTGAGTTACTGCTTCGATGAAGAGATGTGACAACTGTTGACAATTAAATATTCTACTATTAAAGTAACGTTAATAATGTGATAGTTCTTTTAAGTGGAACTTTTATTATTTTATACAGCTTAATATTAATAGTGAAGAGTGTTTTAGATTAAATTTTAATTAGGTGTTAATTTTTTTTTTTTTAAATGTGTTCGAAAGTGTGACGTACTTTAGGAGGGGTGGGGCGAGATTTGTGACAGTTTCTGACAGGGGGAGGGGGGTAAAAATGATAAAATATAGCGTGACGTACTTTAGGCAGGAAAACATGAACACATAAAATAATTTGAATAAAAGTATGATTTAAAGGGGGGGGGGGCTACTTGTCGTTTATTAACTTCAGTGAATCGGTTGTGTTTAACGCTTTAACTTCGACAATGTTACTGATATAATAATAAAAAGTGACAACTAGTAAGGTAAGGCTAAGTCATGCTGGTCTGGTTGTTCGAACGAGACTAAACGATCAATATTATTTCCTTAAAAATAAAAAAAAAATTAAACAATAGCGAACATATTGGAGTGATACAAGATGGCAAGCAATGCACAACGAACGCAGAGATTTATTAAGTTTATCAATCAGCAACTTGATGTGCTCAAAGAAGAGCGAAGTACAATAAAAAATGCTCTAGATGATTGTATCATACAGGTAATTTAAAACATTTAAATATATATAAATAAGAACTTAAGAACAACATTTATACAAAAGATATCTAGAAACACTTTACCAATAAATGAACAAGAAAGGCGCTATAATTTAAATTACATGTTGAAAGTGCATTGATTTGAAAAATAAATCTTTTTATGTTTTATATATGTTTTACAAATTCACTCATTGAGTCACTCATTATCATGACATATTTGAATCATTTTATAACATGCTGTATTAAAATTAAAGGCACAAAGTCGAGTAGACGCATGGGTTAGTGGAGGAACTATCAACCAAACAACGTTTGAAGAGATATCCAACATGCTTCAGCAAGCAATAACTTGTTTTATTGCAAAGTCTGTGGAGATTGCAGGTACACTTTTCCTAAAACAACAATATTTACCAATTATTTTTTTTAATATTCAAGTACTTTTTTTTTTTAACATAATGTATCTTAAAATATTTTTAAAATACAAAAATACTTTAATATCAAAAATTGCATTATTATATTCTGAAAACAAATGAACGTTCTAAATAAGTATTATGTCATCAGCTGAATCAATTTTTTTCAGTTAAAAAAGCTCACGTTCGTTTTCTCATAAGTAAGTTAAACATTTATTTCATGAAGCAGAGGTTTGATAATTAATTGGATTTTGTTGCTTTAATGAACATTTGATATATAACAAATATTTTTTAATCTTATCATAAGGTCTACATAATAATGAAAAAGTGGTTGAACAGAATGAAACTTCATTCTCAAACGTTCATGATTCTACAAGTCTTACAGTCAGTAAAAATCAAGATGCTGGAAACTCAGATTTGGCGTTAAGGAGAAAAGAAAACGCAATTGTTGCAAAAGAAAAATCTAGTTAGTGATCATAATATTCTTTATATCTTTTTATGTTTCTCCTTTTTTAAATATTCACATCATTCCTTGTCTTTAACCTTTTCAATATATAATTGAGACAATAAATATGCAAGTAACATTAATTGTTTTCCAGTCAGATTTGTTCATTTGTTTTTATACAAAGCTGACTATTAATAAGCACTTACTACCGCTTTTGGTTTACTTTATGATATGACTAGCAAAAACCTCATTCAATGAAAACTTTCATTTTTGTCTAAATATATTTATGTACATTTAAACTTTTTTTATAAAATTAATTTTGTATTATGGAGCGGACGTGATATTTTTTTTCATTCAATTGCAAATTTATAAAATGAAGGTTTTTCATCAATTAATATTTTAAATAAATAACAAAGAATCTAAGTTCATCACAATGAGCCACATTTTCTTGAAATGTCAAACATCCATTCAATATAGACCCACTTCTACAATTATATGAGCCCTTAAGTTAAGTCTCTAATGAAAGTGTGAACTTTTTTATTAATTACAGGTGAAGAGATAGAAGCCAATGTCGCTCAAAATATGACCATTAAATTTGAAATACTAGAGGAAGCTGTGTTCTCACTCAAAAAGACAACAGATCAAGTTAAAGAAAAACAAGATAATTTTGATAGGATATTAAAAGATGTCTCAATAAAACAAGACAATTTTGAATCTTGTCATAAAACAAATTTGAATTTCAAGAAGCAAACCCAAAAAACAATTACAGAAATTGAGAAAAAAAGCAAAAATATTTGCATAAATGTTGATCATTTGTTTGAAACTGTAAATAAATTTGATGACAAATTAAACAGATTAGAAAAGCAAAATAGTTCTTTTGATGTCTCAATGAATGAACTCAATAAACAGTTTAGCTCTGTTCTAAAATGTAGTGATGATGCCTGTGCTTCTATAAAAGATTTGTCAAAGAGTGTTGAGAGTACAAAACAAGAGTATAATGAAATGTCTAATAAAATGACTCAACTGGAAATTTCAATCAATCAGATTTCATCACAGTACAAAGAGCAGTTTGAAAATATGTGCAGTCTCAGTAAAGATAAAGTTGATGATTTGGTATGAAGTAGAAATTTTAAGTTTTATTATTGTTAGTATTATTAAGTTAAATGTACATTATTTCATCAAAATTTCAAAAAAAAAATATGCGTCTTGATTTGATTTTAATAGGCAAAACTAAGCATTTAAAAAAAATTTACATAATATATTTTTTTAAATTTATAAATTTACTAAAAATATTTATTTGAAAACAGCAAAGGTAAATAATAGCCATAAATGATATAAATATTGCCATTATTTTTTAAAATTTATATACTATAAAGTCTTTTAAAATTGATGTCCTCTATTTATTTCTATATATGTATGGCATAATTAGGTCTTTTATACATTCTAAAAGTTATGACACAACTAAATTTTTAAAAAAAAATTAAAATAATAATTATAAACAGAAGACAAATAAATTTACTTGAAAAGTAAAGCAAAATAAATAAATAATAAAGTAACTATTTCATTTGCTCTACATTTATTTTAAAAAGGAATTTTTTTTTAACGTTAATTTGTTTTCTATGTTAAATATATGTATTTAATTTAAATTAAAAGGAGAGAAAAAAAATTCAATAGGGTTAACTATCTCAGTTAAAAAAAAAATATTTTAAACAGGGTGTAGATTTCATTAGTATTTCTTTTACTACTTATTGATCCAATCTATCAAACCTGATTTGGAAAAAAAAAATTAAACACTTTTTTTAATTTTAAACGTTTTATTAGAAAACAAAATTATACATTTCAATAAAATTATTATCTAATTTTGTTAAATTTCTTGTTTTTTTAGCAATCACACATTAAAAAATTATAAATAATAGCTATTAAAATCAAGCTGAACTATTTTATTTATTTTTTTTAAAAAGACTATTATATAGCAAAATCCTACATATTTAATAGAAACTTAGTAGTAACATGTCTGTAAAAAATAATTTAAAAACATTTTTCACATAATTTCAAGTTGAAATATTCCTTTTGCTACTTCTTCTTTATGGTCTTGTTTGCCTGTTGCACAGATTGGTATGAGTTGCCATCTGCTGAATAAAAGGTTATATCCACTAGAAGATTTAAGAGAAGTTTTAAACAAGGTCAATTCCACAAGACAGGCTCTACATATAAAGGTATTTTAAAATAATGTTAAATACATTTTTCATGTGAACTCGGAAAAAAATTATATTGTTAGAGTGTATACAAGCAAATGAGCTAAGCAGCACTTAAAACAAAAATTACTAATATTACATTTAATTCAAATGTTCCTTTTTTGCAGTATTATTTTTCCTGACTAATCTTTTAATCTATTTTCCAAAATAAAATGTAAAAAAAAATTGAAATAATTACATGGTACCACATGACTAATTGAGAATATAGCTTTATATACTTTTCTTAAAAACGTGTATTTTGTCACTTGTGAAACTATGTGATTAAAAAAACTTTCGCTGTTACGAATTTTGAGTCCTTAAATTTGTGTACCTTGTTTAAGGTAAAATATTACAAAATTTTATCTTTAGAAAAGTATCACCACACTACTATTTCAGTTCATATAAATGTAAAAAGTTAAAAAAAATATATACATCCTTTTTGAAACCACATATTGCTTTTCACATCTCATACTTAAAATTTAAAAAAAAAAAATTGCAAAATTACATTGCACAAAGTAGAATTTATCAAATAAATTGAGACTCCATAAACATAATCATAGAACTATTAACATAGAGAACACAAGATAAAAGAATGCCATAGAAAAGTTCCGCAGAAAATAAATGCAGTCATCAAATATAGAGTTACTGTTAATTCACTGCTCACTCTTTCAGCTTTAAATTGAAAACTGAAATGGAAAGTAATATATTAAAAGTAAAAAAAAAAAAAAAATTAATTTAATCATTTAAAAATATAATTCTTCCTGTTTTCTGCACACTTTAATCGTAATGATTTAGGCTTTGTCAAGAAAAATCGAATGATTATTAGACAGTTGGTAGGCTTCCTTAGTTAAATTTAAAATTAAACAAAAATTTTTTTAGTTCATTAAAATAATGTCAGAATATAGAACACAGTTTTGTTTAAGCTTTCACATAGGATAATTTACGAAGCGAATTTTACAAGAAACAAAGAGTCTTCCAAAAAAAATTCACTCTAAAAAATACATATAAATATTTACTGCCTATTTTTTTACCTGCAAAATCATTTGTTTTAATTTGATTTGAATGTTGTAAATTGTAAATTTAAAATTGAATAATCTAAGTTCTTAATTAAAAATTGATTATTTTTGTTTGATTCTATTATTTAAAGGTAGATGATCTTGCCGGTCAAGTTTTGGATTTATCAAATGCAGTTAAGGAGTTAAGTAAGTTACTTTGGGAGTTGTGTCAGTTTAGTGATTATAAAATGGGCTCAGAAAAAAAAATTGTAGGAGATGGGTTAAAACTTTTAGATTTTCATGTTGGTTCTCATGCTGAGATACTGATCTTCCATCAATCGCATTCCATGTGGTGGATAGAGGGAAGCCCACCAGATATGGTGGGTACCGGGGAAAGAAAATACCTTGGGTGGACCAAAATCAGAACCAAAGGTCTTGTAGGAAGTGGAGTGATCCACGAAGGCTAAAGAACTTTACCAAAAAACTAAAGCAACAAACTAAAGAGCTGTAAGAGGCAGCCCCCCCCCCCTCAAGACGGCCTTGTATAGGGCTAAAAACACGGTCATGTAGAAAAAAAAATGTAACGGAAGCCAAACAACAGAATAAAACCCGGACTGATTAAAATAAAAAACTGACCTATGACTTGATAAGGAAATTTTTTTTGGATTGCGACCTGAAATGTAAAAAGCCTGTTTATAGCTATATGCTTTGCCAACTCAAAGTAGCTACTGGTTAAATATAAAATCTCTTTTTGCTGCATAGCAACACATTTGAGGGAAAAATGCAGACATCCACAAAGCAAAAGACTACACCATAGTTTATACTGGCATCAACACGAACACACTTGTAACAGGATTTGCTGTGGAAAAAAAGCAATCAGTAAAGTCATAGGTTTTAAACCAGAGAATGAAATATTGTGCTCTTTGATTTGTGAGAGTAAATTTGTTTAATATAACATGAACAAATGTTAATTCTTCCATCGAAGATACAGAAAGTTAAATAAAAGAATCCTTTTATGAGAAACTGGAAAAGATATATGATGAGGCACCACAACAGGATATTAAAATAGTGACGTGTGACCTTAATGCCGAAATAAGGTAAGAAAAACTGTTTTTGCAAACTATTTGCAAGGAGAGTCTACATGAAGAATCCAATGATAATGAAATCCGACTCAAAGATTTTGCTTTAGGAGACAGGATGACAGCTGTACCAAATTTTAAAACAAAAATTTACATAAATCTACTTAAAACTCACTAGATGAAATTAACCACAACCAAATTGATCATATTCTAATCGATCGGATGCATGGATCAGACATCCTACCCGTAAGAAGCTATCCAGGAGAAGATGCAGACTCTGATCATCTACGTGTAAGATTTAAATATTAGCAGAGATTAAGCATAATTCACGATGGCCGAAATAAAAATGATATATGATTACCAAAAACTTACCAAAGACCCTCTAATTACAAAAGCTTAACAAAATGAAATAGAAGCACAACTAGATGCATCACAGGAGGAAATAAACAGTGATAAGATAAAATATGCGATGAAAATATCAGCAGAATAAGTGGTAGCGTTTCCAGCAAAATAAAATTAATTGAAGAAACAACTTATTGACAGAGCACACACTGCTCGGTCTAACTGAATTTCATAAAGGATAACCGATCATACGTAAATGTTCCACACATGTAAGTGTGTAAGCAACCAAAATGCGTGCTTTATCAAAAGTTCACAGTGGATGCGTTCAAAATCAGGCGACCTTTAATTAGGTCAGAACAAAAAACGTGATCTACATTCTAAAAAAATTGACCATTCCATTGATCACAAATACGATATGGATGGGCGATGGCTTAGTTCTTCAGTACATTTACTTCCAGACATTCATATAATTTGGTTTTGTTCTTGTCATGGTTATACGGTGAACTTAGTTTCAAAAGAAGAAATCCATCGTGGGGGGGGGGGATGTTGACACCATTAGTTTACAAGACCGGAAAACATCAACCCTAGCTACACCACTGCTAAGATATATCTTTACACATATATATATATATATATATATATATATATACCGTGTTTGTATTTATTCTTTAAAAAATTTTAAATATAAAAAGAGTTAATTACTGTTCAATGCCACCATTTAAATCTTAACTTGCTGTTTTATTTTAATTTTAATACAATATCATAAGTATCTCTTTTTACCTCCCCACAGAGTCTAAATGCTGTCGACCGATTATAGGTTTTCGTGCACACAGGAATTTAGTTCCCTCCGAAGGAAATGTCATTTTAGAAAACTTCGATAATGTTAAATTTAACAATGGAAATAACTTTAATCCAGAATCTGGTGAATTTACTGCTCCATTCAGTGGATTGTACTTGATTAGCATCAGTGGTAAACTTGCTGAAAATAGCCTGATTGTTGTTGTAAGTTTTACAGAACCTGAGCCTGTATTATGTTCTTTGTCTGGAAACCAGACAATAACAAGATGTTTTGAGCTGCGGGTAGGAGATATTATTGCCCTTCATTTTCGAAGAAATGAGGAAAAGACAACAACGTTGGTTGATTTTTCTTGTTTTTTTATAAAATGATAACAACAAATTCCTCTCCTTCACTTCCAACACCACCACACCCTCTCTCTCTAGCTCTCTCACTCTCTTTCTTCCTCTTTCTCTCTTTTTCTTCCATTTTTCTCTTATTTCCAGCCTCTCACTCGCTCTCTCTCTCTCTCTCTCTCTCTCTCTCTCTCTCTTCAATAGTCTTTTACGCTTTTTTGGTATCGCATTGATGGATGATGTGTTTTCTTAGAAGTTTGACTAACCCATCTCCGTCACATCATCATTCTTGCACAGGAGTCAGTGTCAGATTAAGAACCTGTGCGAGACCTAAGGCGGGGAACATTTTGCAATAAAAAAATGCGATTTAAGACTACCTGCGCCAAAGAAGCATTCCTTGTCACCGGATCCCTGGGCACGTGCCTAAATTGATTTTAGGTTAATCATCCCCGCCATAAGATTAATTTCTTATACCCTTTAAAATTAAACATTGCTTAAAGAATTATTTTTTTTCTAAATCATGAGTTTATAATTAGCTATTTTCTTAATATTTATTTTAGTAGCTGAAGTTCACTGACCCATATAGTGAGACAAGTTTATATCATTACTTTTTTTAAACTTACTTTTAGCTAAATTAAATGTATTCACTATATAATTGTTGTATTAATTATAACAGTAAATTTAATTAAATAGCATTTGTGTTCGTTTTACATTTTGTCACAATTTACATGCAATATTATTTCCCAGTGTTATTACTAAGTATATAAACACCCTTTTTAGTTTTAAAAAAAGTTTAAACTTCAGCAATTTTATTAACCGATTCAATAAATCCTGTAACTTAGTTGCGATATAAATTTCTCTTTCAGACATGCCAAATAAAAAAAAGTATTAGTCATCGGCAAATGGGAAGTACCACAATAATATTACACACTGTGAAAAATCATAAATATTTCTTTGGACTCTAGGATTTTATCTATACTGCAATGATAGTTTGTAAACAAAATCAATTTGAAATAGCGTGCCCTTTAAAATCCAAAAGAACATTTGGGGTTTATAATAAAAGACCATAATAATAATCCTTAGAAAATAAATGTGCCCAAGTAAATAAAATAGTCATCATACAACATTTCCAGGATTTTAGGTAAATAAAAGTGTAATAATAAATTTGGAAAACCTGTAATGTTTGAGGACACATTTATCCCGGTATTATTATTATTTTTTTTAAAAATTAATAATTCAGCATTTAACAGTTTTTTTAAATGTTGAATTAGAGTAGGCCTATTTATATATTTATACGTAACATTTAAGCTCTCGCGTTTTCCTGCATAATATCCACAGAGAATATTAAAACGTCAACAGATAGTGTATTTATAAACGATAAAAATATAACTTACCCTTTTGCAATTGGAAGATAGCATACACTCCTCCATACACACACGCACGCAAGCGTACCCAGTGCACTTGATCGTATCATAATGGTACGTAATATGCTACAATGCGTTTGTGGATTTTATCAAATATTAGGCATTTGATGAACAAACTACAAATGTATCGGTTACCATAAATTAGTAGGAAATCATTTTGTTCGAAGCCAATAAGTAAAGATGAATATTGTTAGATCCGAACATTTTTTGGAATGAAATATTGTTCACAAAGTATCACTATAAGCCAGGAGCAAAAATATAAATAAATAAAGTTAAATTCGCTATTGATCTATAGTATATAGACTCTCAATCATTTTCAATTCACGAAATTTAAATAGAAGCAAAATGACCCCGAAATGATTAAAGAAAAAAAATTTTAAGGTGCTAATGCTATTGAAACTACTTTTTTTTTTTTTTTGTTTAAGTGATAGCCTTTTATTAGCTACATAATGAATGTAATGTTTGAGTTTGAAATTCAACGCTTAAGACATACGTTTAGAATGAAAACAGTTTAGAGCGACTGCAAAATGACCCCGAAATGATTAAAGAAAAAAAATTTTAAGGTGCTAATGCTATTGAAACTACTTTTTTTTTTTTTTTTTTTATAAGTGATAGCCTTTTATTAGCTACATAATGAATGTAATGTTTGAGTTTGAAATTCAACGCTTAAGACATACGTTTAGAATGAAAACAGTTTAGAGCGACTATTTATTTTTCTTAGTTAATTATTTTAGCCGTCGACAGTGCAGATACCATTTCGCAACCTCATTAGTTTCCCATGGGCTGGGATCACATGCTCTAATCGCTTGAGTATTCAAGGCTCTTCAGCCTATTCTCGTCCAAACAACATTTTAAATAACAAAGACGGGTTTTTATTGAGGTAAATATATATAGATATATATATTTAATGATTTCTTTCTCTTTCTATATTAACCAAGTAATATACACATAAACATTTTAATGAACTATTTTTTTAAATTTGTTTAAAGGAAATTTTAATAAAAATAATAGAATTATTATACTATACTGATTATAATATTATACGGCCTTTGCAAGACTATTGGCGAGTGGGACTCTCAAATGGCCGTGGTGGTATTTTATTTGTGAAGATAACCGGTTTTCAGAACTTAGGGGGATGCGTGCTGATGAATCTTGTTCCCGGAAGGGACAACCATTACAGCTACACGCCTCTGATTCGTATCCTCCCTTGGGAAATACCGATATAAAACTTACATTAATCTCGTTCACCCTCCATAAGCAAAACTCCCGGAATTGGGAATTAGTAACTTTCGAGAAATTCCGATATTACTGTAACTTTAATTTGAAGAGAGATATTCTTGGTGGAACACCACATCTTGCTTGTTGTTAGTTTTCTGTTACTTTTTCGGTTTTAAAGTTCAAACGAAAACATATAGTTATTAAAATTTGATAATTTTCCTTGTTTACTTACGAATACTCACAAAAGTATAGTAGGCCTACTTGTTTCAGTCTCATGACTTATGACATAATACATAGGCCCTAGGCCGAGATTTTTGGCTAAGCTCAAGTAGTTTACTTGAAACTGGGGCGACTTTTATTTTTGTTCATGTTTGACTTGATACCGTTCATAAAGTTTGTTACAATTTTTTTTCTATTTGGCATTTATGTACGTACTTGTAAGCTGATTTGCATACAGTATAATGGGTTTAAAAGGAAATTTCTAAACCTACTTAGTTTTAAATATAAAAATAAATAATTAAAAACTAACGTTAACTTTAAATCACTCCTTGGTATAGGCTAATTTATTAAAAGATGCTATCTTTTTTTTTTTAAAGCTTACACTGTTAAAAAACCTGCTTCGGGTTAATGAAATGTTAAATTTGTAAAATATGTAAATTATTTTATTAATTGACTCCTTACAGGAATTTTTTTTTTTGGATAATTTTGCATCTTTGAAATAGAGTTTCAAACTACAAAAAAAAAATCCATTAACACAAGTGGTACTTTTTTAACCAAATTATCTTTAGAAAACTAATATTTTTGCACTTTAGACATAGTACATCAAAAGTTATTAGTTTCTATCGATTGGTGTTGTTTTTTTAAGTCTGACTAATTTAAAATAAAATTTCCTGCAATTTTTATTTATGAATTTTTCAATTATTTCAACAGTTTTAACAATTAGTAACAATAAAATAAATAAATATATTTTATATTGTATATGTATATATATATAAATATATATATGTATATAAAATAAAAATAAAACTCTAATGCTGGGTAATTAACAGCTACAAAAAAATATCAACTTACAAAATAATTGACAGCAGGATGGAACTAGCTCGGAGAATGGATACGTTGCTCAAACAACAACTTGAGATTTTGAAAATAGAAAGTGATACCGTAAAAAATATCATGGATGAATTTGTCAATAAGGTAATAATCTATGTTCCATATGAACAACATCATTTTTAGATTGAAGATTTAAAAAAAACATATTTAAATCAATATAAAATATTTTTTTTTTAAATAAATAAATAAACACGCGTTTGTCAGCTTGTTTTTATTAAGACGTAATGCATGACCCTCTGCCTGTTGTTTTCATGTGATGAAATCATAAGAAGATCGTTGAATCGGATACATGTCTAAGTAACACCAAACACAAATTAGTAACTATATGAATAAATTATGTATGATGGGGAAAAAAAGTCTGGAAAGAAAATCCTTAAGGTTGTTAACTTATTAAATGGCATTGTTAATGTTTGTGGTTTAATAATGCGTCTAAATTTGTGTCTAGATACATTTAAGTGTACGCGCGGAACTTGACCATTTGACTAGCACAGGTCAACTGAACCATGTAAGATTCCAGGAGGTTTACAAAAACATCCAACAAGCCATTACCTTTGTCATTATGAAGACTTTTGAAATTTCTGGTAAGCGTTAATAAAAAAAAAAAAAAGAAAACGTTTTATAGTTTACATAGTAACACTGTTTTTGTCTTAGTATGTTTTTACTCCCTTTCACCTATCTCATGAATTCAACATACACGGGCGTAGAAAGACAGTGGCATTGGTAGGTGACTTTTTTTTTAGCTGTATCTGAGTTCTACTGCATATACTAAATATGAAAAATGCCTGAAACTTATATATATATATATATATATATATATATTTATATAAACATATTTATATATATTTCGTTATTGACGAACGTTCGAACCTTGTGAAAAGAAAAAAAAATAGTTTGTGCAATAAATATTTGAAAGCATGAATGTGCTCATCTATGAATTTGAAATTTAAATTATTATTTTTTCTCTATCTGACGGTCTAGAAGTTAATGTGAGGGAGAATGATGTAAACCCACATTCTCTGTCAGAATCAGTTGTTTCCTTAAAGAAAACATCTACTGCAAAAACAGATACAACACAGGCAACGTTGCCTTCAAACGATGAAAAACGCTTAGATAAATCAGGTAATGAGTGTAATAAATGATATAGTCTTTTTCTCATTTTTATCAATGTCGTGGAGTTAAGTTAATAAATTATTATTTTTTTTTTTAAATAGAGCTGTTTTTTTTTTTTAAATAAATGTTATTATTTAGCATAAGTAACATAGTGGCATATTTTTAAAAATAAATAATGTATGACAGCTTATATGACGGGACGTATTCAGGATGCAAATGTGAAGCTTGTTTCTCTAAATAGCCTTTTGTTTTCTGAAAAAATGCTTCATGTTGGCTTCGTGCTGCATCAACAATTTATTTAGAAAGGAGCTCCTGGGGGCTCGATCCTTTGTGTATTGGTGTGTAAGAATTTATGCAGAATGCTTTCAGTGACACTTTCTCTGGGTCTTTAGAGCTTTAATACAACAGCAAACCGCTTGCCGAAATAAATGTCAAATAATGTATGACATTGTTTATTATTTTTACAAAATATGATCACCAGTTTCAATATCCTTCTACATCAAGACATTATAGCTTTAAGATGAATGAATTTGTATTCTTTCATGTTGATCCACAGTTTTAACGGTCGATATTCAAAATATGACAAGAAGGATGACTGTTTTGGAAGAAGCTGTGGTCTCAATGAAAAATACAACAAATGCAATTCAAGAAAAACAAGACAATGCTGATAAACTAATAAAAGAAATTTCTGGAGAAAAAAAAGAAATTTTGGACAAGGTTTTAAATGATGTCAAGATTCTGCAAACAAATGTTGCTAGGTTACAAAAAGAGTTAACAGCAGAGCAAGAAAATGCTGACAAAAAATTTGAGGTTTTAAGCAACACACATTTGAGATTTAAGAACAAAACTCAAGAAAGAATTAAAGAAATTGAGAAAAAAAGTGAGGCCATTTCTTCAAATGTTGATGATCTGTTAGAAAATGAAATGAAAGTTGATTCCAGATTAAGCAAATCAGAACAAGAAATTAAGTCTATCAGTGCTTCACAACATACTTTCAATAAAGAAATCAGCTCTGTTAGAACTTGTAGCAATGACGCCCTAATGTCTATACAAGATTTGACAAAGAGCGTCGAGGGTACAAATCAACATTATAATGAGATGTCCAATAAAATTAATGAGTTAGAAATCTTAATTAATCTTAAGTCAACTCAGTACACAGAGCAGTTTGAAAATATGCGCAGTCTTAATAATGATAGAGTGGACGATTCGGTAAGTAATGAACTTTTTTTACATCTTGTTTTGAAAATGTTGCAGACTTTAATTTTATAAATGTATTAATTGATAAAGTTTTAAACTAATTCGATTCAAATTAAATCTATTTCTTTTCTTTGTTATAGCTTCTTTTTTTATAAATATATATATATATATAAATATAAACATATATATATATATATATATATATATATATATATAGAGAGAGAGAGAGAGAGAGAGAGAGAGAGAGAGAGATATATATATATATATATATATATATATATATATATATATATATATATATATATATATATTATTAATTGATAAAGTTTTAAACTAATTCGATTTAAATTAAATCTATTTCTTTTTTTTGTTATATCTTTTTTTTTTATAAATATATATATATATATAAATATAAACATATATATATATATATATATATATATATATAGAGAGAGAGAGAGAGAGAGAGGGAGAGAGAGAGATAGATATAGATATAAATAGATATAGATATATATAAATGTATATATGTAAATATATTTCACTGAACCAAAAACGGCAAAAATACATTTTACTATTTTGGAAGGCAATTTGCTGGTCGCAGAAGAAACGCTTTAATGACAACCTAAATTTTCACTAAAAGCAATCAATAAAACCAAGTTTACGTGGGAAGAATTGGCAAAGTTTAGAACAACGTGGCATAAATACTCCTTACAAAATGAAGCAAACGCAAAATGGCAGCTGCAGAGCAAACAATTTCAAACCAGGGAAGCTTTCGTTAACCCTGCACGTAGAGATGACCCGTCTAATCATGTGTACCTTCCGAAAAGAACATTTTGTGCCAGAATCGGTCTCATCAGCCCTCTGCTCGTCTATAGACACATCACGATTACTTATTTCGACGTAGCAAACTAACTTTTCTTTTCATTACAAATACACTCGGTTGCTTTATTGTTTGTGCACATTTTAACACAATTTGCATGTTTTTCAGATTGGTGTGGTGTGTCAACTGGTCGCTAAAAGATTGAATCAAATTGAAAACTTAAAAGAGGCTCTAAACAAAATATCGACCACAAAAACTCCACTATCGTTGAAGGTAATTTTAAAATATTTTGAAATGTAAAAGTTTAATTTGATAGTAAACCAGCCCAGACCCCCACAATTTCGACCGCCTTTTTTTTATTTTTATTTTTTTTTCTGTTGCTACCTATTTTTCGAATTTGCATCATTTCGGACTGCAAATAAGGACTGATAATATGTAATGCGATACAACACTTTTTTTTTAAAAAATAATGTCAAAAGTCTTATTTTGTTCCCCTATAAAGTTATCAATAGTGTTGATTTCTAGAACGAGGCTCTTTAGATTGTTTACATAAATTAAATAGCCTTTATTTTCTATATTGTATAATATTTTATTTTTAAATCTCAGCTCTTTTTCTTAATAATTTAAAAAGTTGTGAAATATTTTTTTTTGATGTTCCATTCAAATGACATGCTAAAATTCTATGTGAGATATGTTCATTTATTTGTTAACAACCCTTATTTAAATACTAAATAACATTGTCTAGAGTTTATGATAAATTTTACTCCAAATCTTAAGTTTTTTATAAATTATTTACAACTCAAGTTTAACTCGGACTCATCAATACGACCTACTTTCAAGACGTCTATTCTGCTGATGATGATTCATAACAAGCCATAGTATTAACTTCCATACACACAAAATGTCATGAACTAAAAGAAACCTTAGAACAATTTCTTAATAGAATGATCTCTTTCCAAAGCCGCGATAACTTGACAAACAAAATATTTAAAACATAAACGACACGAATCATTAGAAGCATCGTGATATAGGATCAATGGAAGGCACAGGATTATGTTGAACTGTTGTAGACTTTGATTGTCTGCTTTTTCCTTCGAGTAAAAAGAATCCTTACCTACTAGTATGTAATTTACATAATAATTACCCTTTTTTTATCTAAATGAATCATTTATAGATGGATGGTATTAAAAACCAGTGTGAGGATTTATCAAATAAAATAGTTCAAATTGGTAAGTTAATATATGTATATATTTTAAAAAAAAATAATAATTTACCCTGGCAAGACTATTAACATAAATAATCTACCGTTGCTTTTTGTGTTGTTTTACTTTTAATTATTCAAAGTATTGATTGCATTAAAGTTAAATATTGATTTAATTTCAAATATACGGGAATACACCGGTCCTTTTAATAAGATGGTAAGAAAGCATTCTTTATTGATCCAAATAAATGGAAATGGTTTTAACTACATTTTAAATATTACTTTTCAGCACATTAAAAATGCATATTTAAACCAAGACATTATTTTAAAAGTATAACAATTTTAACACACGACATTTAACGTATTCTTATTCGTAGAAATCAGTTTTTAAAAAAACTCCAGCAGTAACAATAATGACCTCATCAGTGATCATATTGATTTGGGATACGCTGGCAGAGAACACTAGTAAATTTCCACCGAATGGGGAACATAATTTTTATACGTAATATTTTAGACATGTTTCAATAATATATATATATATAATATATATATATATATATATATATATATATTCTTCATAATGTGGTTATTAAATATTAAAATATATAGCCGCTTAACAATAAATTTTAAAAAGGCGTAATATTCGTATTTTATTATTTTCACAGAATCAAAATGTTTCCTTCCAAATGTCGGATTCTACGCCTGGCGTGTATTTGATTTCGAAGTTGGTAGTTATAATGTAGAAAACTTTACCAATAGTGATGGTAACTATGGTTATCACTTTGATTCAATATCTGGGATGTTCACTGCTCCATTTAATGGCTTGTATTTGATTAGTATCAGTTCGAAACTTGATGACGATAACAGAATTGACATTACAAAGAAAAGCAGTTGCCAGGCTGTTAGCCTTCCGGGAAAATGTTTGTGTTGTTTTCGTGGAAGCCAAACAATTACCTTTTGTGCTGAGCTGAAAGTAGGTGAACGGGTTTCCATACATGTGACAATAAGGAAGAAAGATATGGGAAAATGTATTGAATTTTCTTGCTGTATGATAAATGGATATACAAAAATATAATGCACTTTTTTTTTAAAAAATCGATCTATCAAGAACTAGTTATACGCACACAAAAAAGTAATTGGAGACTAATTAAAAAATTCTAACACATCTGCACAGACTTTCTTTGCATAATGCATTTTACGGAATTTTAAATTATTTTGTCCGTTTCAGTGCATTTTAACTCGACTTTGACAGATTTTTTCCCTCCACATTTTAGTGTTACAATTCAATGAATTCCATCCCTTAAATTGTCGAAAAAAAATAATTATTTACTTTTAAACCTCGAATGTTTTAAAAGTCCATGTTCAATGTTTAACAAGTCATAAAAGTAGATCTGAACACATCCACCCACGGCCCCTTTCACTCAGCGAAGCAGACGCGTGTCAGCCATAATAGTATTGAGCGACAGGTTCATCACGCCTCCGTCATCCACCTGTTTTACCAGGTGGACACAGCCCGAGAAATCTTACAATGTCACGTGTGTCACATACAGATAACGCTCCACCCACACACAAGATGGAAATGCGAGTAAAAAGAACGTTTATAATAAACAGAAAATATATGTGTCACAGATCAAATATTGAGATAATAATTTTCTTTCGGATGAAGTACTGTTTTTGTATTTAGGATTAACAGAAAGTGAATTAGAGAATATATGCCATGCCCAGACGTTACAAGAGGAAGTGTCATGGACGTAAGATTGAGATAAGATAGACGATAGGCGCTCGCCATACATCTCATCGCATCGTGTTACTTATTCCATAGATATGTGTGAAATTTATATGTGAAATGATAAGACACTATCCATTATGTTTCCTCCAATTTTTATATGTTTTTAATACAGTACGAAGTGTGATTTCTATCAAATAAATTTATTTGATGCGAAACTCGTGAAGTTGGCCTCATGCTTTTAAATAATTATTGACGTTTGTGAATGTGGATAAATACTACAACATAATAATAAAGTAAAAAACAACAACAACGTTATTATTACACAACTAGCGAGAACCCGGCTTGCGTTTCAATGCTACTCAAAGAAAAAAAAGTTGTTTGTTTTTTTTTAAATTACGTTTTTTGAAGTAATTTTTAATTAGAAAATATTTGTTGGTCGTTCCGTCTAGTACACCAATAAATTAGAAGGTTTTTCGACGAATTAGCAGACCACATACATGCAGCAGCTATGTTTGTAATTAAAATTATATAGCTCACATCATAATTTTTATTATGTCACACAAACTGAAATGTCGCTTTTATTCCATTCATTTCCGTCCACTTAAGTTTGAAATTATGTGTGTATACAATAGAACGATAATTTAGGGACTCCAGCAACAAAAGGAATATTTAAAAATGAATAGCATAATTCAGAAACTTTTTCGGGCGGGCGCACAACAATTTAACAAAATATCATGGCACTCGTATGAATGGTATTGGAAAGCATACGGAAATAATATTTAGCACATGAAATTTAAAAAAAAAGAAAAGAATTCAGGACCTTGGGCAAAAAACGGAATATAGTAAAATGTGTGTAATTATTGAGAAAAATGTGGGCATATGCACAACAAATCACACACGTTTTATCGCAGTCGGTAGAATGATATAAGAGCGCATATGGTACATACGTACATACAATAATTTTTTAATATGTTTAAATATAATTTATCTAATAAAATATACCTTTTGCGCAACTATTCAAGGAACCGTTATGTCTGCCATCCATCAATTCATTCGTACGTCCATCCGTCCATCCACCCATCAATCATTCACTAAATCACTCACTCTACCTTCCTACCTACTAACCAAAAGCTATTACCCATCATCTTGTCTGTCTGTCTGTCTGTCTGACTGTCTGTCTGTCTGTCTGTCTGTCTGACTGTCTGTCTGTCTGTCTGTCTGTCTGTCTGTCTGTCTGTCTGTCTGTCTATCTATCTATCTATCTATCTATCTATCGATCTATCTATCTATCTATCTATCTATCTATCTATCTATCTATCTATCTATCTATCTATCTATCTATCTATCTATCTATCTATCTATCTATCTATCTATCTATCTATCTACCTACCTATCTACCTACCTTTCTACCTACCTATCTACCTATCTATCTTTCTATCTTTCTATCTGTCTGTCTATCTGTCTGTCTGTCTGTCTGTCTGTCTGTCTGTCTGTCTGTCTGTCTGTCCGTCTGTCTGTCAGTCTGTCTGTCTGTCTGTCTGTCTGCCTGCCTGCCTGCCTGCCTGCCTGTCTGCCTGCCTGCCTGCCTGCCTGCCTGCATGCCTGCCTCTTTGCATGCCTGCCTGCCTGCCTGGCTACCTACCTACCTACCTACCTACCCATCCATCCATCCATCCATCCATCCATCCATCCATCCATCCATCCATCCATCCATCCATCCATCCATCCATCTGTTAACGTCATTGATTTTCTTAATTGGTTAAATCAGAATATAGCATATCTAGCATATATAGCAAAGGTTAATTTTTAAATACTTTATAAATTTCTTAAATTAAAGCATATTTTTTTGAAAGAATAAAAAGCAATAACTTATTAAATGTTAAAATGCAAAGCTAAAGTTGTATTTAATTTTTTTTTAAATAATTTTTTCAATTTAAAAAGCAATCTGTTACATTTATTCATTTTAACTTTAAAAAGGTTAAAATACGTATCACCTTTGTCATGCATGGTTATTAAATGAAAGAGCTGTGACTAAAATAGACTGTTGCTCTGCCTTGTCATTCGAGTAAATATTTAGATCAATTTATTTCTATTTTTATTTCGCAATATTAACAACGCACTAAAAACGCGCTAAGAATAAAAGATTTTTGGGTTTTCCCAATGCATGTGATTAAGATGCAATTCTTAGGTCATAATATTTTAATTAATAAACTTTTCATAACATTTACATTCGGATAAAATGTTTCAAATAGTTTCTAAGTTGTTAATTTAAATATATTTATAATTTATTAAATAATGATATTTAAACTTTTGCTAAAAGAAAAGCAGAAATATAAAAAAAAAATTGCACACTTAAATTTATTCAATTTCCTTAAAATAATTTTTTTAAAATAGATATGATTGTTTTTAATATTCCGAACGTATCTACAAATTTTCGTTCTTTGGAGTTACGTCAGTATTGCTCATTCTTATATATATAGTTACAGTATGGTTGTATGGTTTATGTTTCCTCCAATTTAGGAGATGTGTTTTATACAGCACGATGTGTAATTTCTATCAAATAAATGTATGTGATGCGAAATTCATAAAGTTGGCCTCATGCTTTTATATAATCATGGACGTTTGTGAATGTGGATAAATACTACAACATAATAATACAGCAATAAATACAACTAACAAACAAAGTTATTGTTACACAATAGTTACAGTATGGTTGAATGGTTTGTGTTTCTTTAGTTTACACGAATGTTCGTCCAACTCATTAGTCAAATGAGAAAAAAATCAGCCGGCAGGACGATTAAAAATATTTTAGAGCCACATTTCTTATCAAAAGCCATGTCTTTTCGGAGTCAAACCCGATGTGCGGCCGGCTTGCTGAGCCACACTCAGGATGCTAAAGAGCCACATCTGGCTCGCAAGCCGCAATTTGCCGACCACTGGATTGCACACATGTTTTTAAAACAAATCTGTGCACATTTGTTTACGATCTAAAGTTAATGTAGTTAATTTTCAATTCACAATATCCATTTTATTTGGAGTTAAAACTTTAAGATGTGGGAAAACTGTTATGTGGAAACAATATGTTTTAATATAAATAATGTGCTAAACAAATTTACTAAGACATTGCTTTGACATTTATTAGATAACGGAATGATATTTTTTAAAAATAATTTTAATTAAACTTTTGAAAATTAAAAAGACACGAGAACTGTTATTTCTTAAAAGCTGTTCTTATTGTATGACCATAAACGGCCATTCCGCACTAGATTAAAGACACGGAATTTGTATGCACGTAATAAAATCAACCTCTAAAAATTTTTCGTAAAAAATTCCATTATAGGAATGTTTTCAGCGACTTAGCTTTGGTAATATTTCTTAAGAAACCATGCATCATATCTCCTTTATTTGTCTTTTTAAAAAAAAAAATTGGAACGGCTTTTTAGTGTTTTAAAGCCAAAACTAAGTGGGTCGGATAATTAATAAACGGACATATAAATGACATTTAAATATTGAAATCTTTTCACAAAACTTTTGAACGTTGTACAATATAACAGAGCAAGAATACTTAGAAATTAATTCTTTAAAAAAAAAATTGATAATATATAAGTACTGTAAGGTATGAGAAATAAAATATTTTTCTATGTGTAATTGTTTTCATCATTTAGCAGTCGCTTTTTTTGGTTGTTTTGTTTTTAAATTTTCTTTTCACTTATACATAACAATTTATGACTCTCGCTTTTTTCAATTAGCCGTAAATATATAAGGGTGCAGCATGACAGAAATCAAAACATGCTAACTTTAACCATATCCCACTATTCCCCACAAAGGCAGACATTAGCTTACATGGATTAAAGCTGTGGGTAAAGATCTACAACAGCTAGGAATCCAAGCATGGAAAAAAGCATCAGTTAGGTCTGAGTGTAAGGAAGTGGTAAGGCAAACCAAAATCCGTCTTATGTTGTAGCCCAAAAAGGATTGATGGGTGTACTCCTATTAAGTCGCATCGCATGGTGACGGGAACACATTTTCTGATAACTTGATTATTTCAGGCTGTTCTTGTCCAAATCTAACTTTCTATATTACTAGCTCATTCTTGTATTTAAAAAAAAAAAATTATATTAAGTGTCATTAGCGTGTACTCATGAATTTAAGACCCTGTCAAAAATACTTTGCTGAAGTAAGACTAAGTATTGAAATGAAAAATGTTTCTCCTTAAAAAAAATCCAGATTTGTAAAAATTCATTGATGTAGCTCACAAAATCAAACCCCGAGCGGGATAAGTTTTGTTTAAAAAATCAAGCTCCATCAGAATTTCCTTCAGGATGATCAAATGCATAACGTTATATCCCAAATTAAATAATGATCCATTATGCGGCACGAGCAGGTACATTTTTGTCAAGTATGTAGAAGAAAATATTACCAGAAACATTTATATATGAATATTCGTTATCTTAATAAGATATTGAAATTACAATTTTCTTATATTTAAGAAATACAAGTACTTAAACAACATCACTTATATAGTGATGAATACAGTTATCAGGTTAAATGGTCTTTCCTACGTTTATAACGGAGCACAAACGTGCCGTCAATAACATCAGAAAAAATTTCAGACATAAAATAAGTGTGTGTGGCAATTAGGAAGCTGATAATGAATTTAGAACATGTAGATACTTTTATATAAACAATGGAAAAGAACTATAAACTTAAAATCGCTTCATATGTTACAAATTTTGCTTTTGAGTCATTGCTGCTCTCATAAACAGCACCAATTTTCAGGAAGGTAATTCCCCAAAAGATTCAGACTTGACTTATTCGTTAATTTAAATTATAAATTTTTATCTATGCATTTTCCTATTAATGTTTTTTACATTTCAAGCGTGATGAAAATTGTATTTGATGCTTTTGAACAATATCTCCAAACCCGATTATGTTAAGATTCAAATTTAATTTAGAATTTAATCTAAAAAAATGAACCATATTCCTTGATTATACTAAGAATTTGAAAAAAAATAAAATGAAGCATCATGCGTATTATTGATAAGCATGGCGTAGCGAGGGTGTTTGACGCCCGGGGACAAGATTCGCGCCCGGGGACAAAATCAATTTTAAAGCGCCCCCTTTTCTTTTTTTTTTCAATTGTAAAACCCATTATTTTTAACAATAATATAAGATCAAATCACATTTTGGCGCCCCTAACTAGCTTGCACCCGGGGACATCTGTCCCCCCATCGCTACGCCTCTGATGATAAGGTATTTTTGGATTTTGCCCATCGCAGTGAGTAAATAGGTGAAGACTCTCAGTAGTATAACAATATCCCAAATCCAAAAAAATGTAACATAGAGGAAATGTATAATTATATATATATATATATATAAATATATATAAATATAAATATATATATATAGATATATATATATATAGAGAGAGAGAGAGAGAGAGAGAGAGAGAGAGAGAGAGAGAGAAATAAAGGAGGAGACAGAGAGATTTTTTTTCAATGTTAAAAATTTAAGCCCTTCGCAGAAAGACATGTCTGGGGAGGAAGAAAGATATGAATTAATTTTTTTTTGTATCTGGAAGAAGGTATATTTAAATCAGATGCTATTACAGTCATGAAAAAATAGTTTGGGGCTTTCTATAGAATAAATAAACACGTATTGTGACAAATGTTGGAAAATACATTGACATTTCATCGACTTTTACACACTACCTCAAATCTCAATGATGTTGGAGAGGGTAACATGCAATTATGATTTCTTTGAAAATAAGAACATCCATATTTTTCCAAAGATACAGTGTAGGGTCGATGATAAGGGTGGGCAAATATGTTTATATTAAATTTTCAATGCGAATGAAAGATTGTGGAAACATTTTTATGTCGATAACGATTTCTCAAAAGATAACTATTCAAAATAAATCCATATTTTTGTTAACATGGACCGAAAGAAAATATAATTCATGAGCATGAACGAAAAGGGGTTAATGTTAACAATTAGAAACTATTATTTTTAACACAAAAAAAATAATAATACAGATTAGAGTCTTGAAAAATTTATTACATTTTAATGAGAATACTTCTAAATGTTCAGGATCGAGTCAAAGATTTGAGATGAAAGTTTTAATGAAATTACAAAATATATAAAGAATCATATAACCCTTTTTTGAGCCCTCTGGGTATGTTAAAAGCGCATGGACATAAGCGCTATACAAGTATTCAATCATCTTTGATCGTCATCATATATAAAATTCCGTTTATGTAACATTGATTCAAAAATATTTTTTTTTAAATTTAAGGACACATTATATATTTTAACTTTTTGAAAAACAAATATTTTCCTAGTAGTTCGGAGGCGTGAAACAAAGGCTTGTTATTTCTATCTAATGTTGAAGCTAAACATTGATCAAAAACCAATGATGTTATATACGTAAACATCAATACAAAGAACCAATTTTCTCAATAAAGTCTGGTTATTTTTCAATTAAAATACAAATCAAGTTTTTGGAAAAGTGTCTTATTTTTTATAAAAAAGTTGCACATGCATTAAAACCGCTTCAGTTTTATACGTAATTTCTTTTCTTTTTTTTTCTTTTTTTTTTTTAGACTAGGCAGTAGAAGATAGCGGGACATGGCTTATAAATAACTTATATTGTTTACCCTTCAAAGCGAGCATATTTGCTGGTGGACAAATGTTTGCAAGGTTGCAATATTTAAGATATGTAATGCAAGGCTTGACGAATATAATATGTATTTTTAATTAAACACTAAGTAAGTTTACAAGATACAATGGCAATATATATATATAATTTAAATTGATCCTTTAAAAAAAAAAATAGCGATTAAGTTTAATGGGAAATTCTAATTTAACTTTTGCATTTTTTAAATGAGTTTCGTGACTCTGTCAGCTGACTCTTTATCAATTTTATTTTCAGAATCAACATACAATATACTTTTTAAAATCTGGTCTTATTCGTTCTATTCTTGCTGTATAAGGGTAAAGTAATTTCAAAATTTTTTTTATAAATAATTATTTCTAGCATGAGATGCAGCTTTTGATAAAGTAATTTACAAGCAATTTATGCAGTCAAGCTGTATATATATTTTATTCTTAATTAGCAGGTTTACACCTTGGGTGGAGTTATATAAAGTTTGATTCACCTTGTAATGAAATGATATCAACAAAGCCCCCTCCCAATATAGAAAGAAAAATTAATTTTGTTCCCACTTGCTTACAATTTTTTTTATTAAAAACAAAACTACATATTTTAATGATTTTCTTTTTCATATTTCAAAAAAGTTCCTTTAAATTAAAAAAAAAATATCCATATTTTTGTATGGAAAACTCACTTAATATAGAGATTTATATCTGACAGTGCCGAATTAAATATTACATTTTAATAAATGTTGGATAAATAAATTATATTAAACAAAGAAAAACATTTTATGATATATTTGTAACTTAAAACAAACAAATAAACTTCTGGCCTTATTGATAATATTATAATGGTCCTAAAACCTAGCCTAAAGTTCACTAAAAATCGTTACACTTAGCTTTAAAACTTTCAAGATAACATAATATAACATATGAAGGGTTCAAGGGAAAAACCAGTAGTGTCAGTTTTTCAAAATTTCTATGTTATCTCCCTTGTGGCTATCTCCCATTTAATAGAATAATCTGATACATAGGTCCAATTGAAAAAGCAGCGTACTCAATAAATAAATACGTAGACATCTTGATATTTTCATAGTTTTTATGAGGAATTTTCAAACTTTAAATTCAATTTTCTCAAAACTCTCAAAACCTGACATCACTGTTTATTCCCTTTAGCCCTTCAAATGTCCTACGGCCTACGGAGTGCGCTCTTTTGAAGCGATAGCGCCAAAATTATGGAACAAATCAAATCTTTGAGGGGAATTGAAAGTGTTAAAAAATCCTTTGAGAATCTTTTAAAACTTAATAAAAAAGAGATTTACGAAAACCAGAGCGCAGTTAGCATGCTAGAGTAGGATGAATACCAACGCTATATAAATATCCAATCAATCAATAAATCAATGTTCAGATTTTCAATGACTTACTACACGTAAAACAACTGGCCTGTCACATCTCACCTCAAGAATCATGGGCCTCCGGTACGGACAGCAAGTAGATGCAACTGTAACAATACAACAACAACGCCATTACAACACGGCAGATAGAAATAAAATAAAAAAGAAACAAATATAAAATGTGTGACGTTGATTCCAAACGGTATAAACCACATTCTCATTCACAATTAAATTTTACAAAGCTGCCTTATTTTTCCCATTCGGTTTTTATAATGTATAATATTTCACCAACTTCCTTGTGATGTTTGTGTTCATTTGAAACGTTTCCTTTCTTATTCGTGCCCTCTGCCTCTACTTTTTAGGTATAGATAGGTTATACATGTTTATTATTATATCATATAATGTAATTTATAACTATAAAACTATTCCTCTCCCATCCCTTATAGTTATAGACATTTATTATTTCTTCCAAAAGTAAATTAGCTTGACTTTGTTTGAGAGGTAGGGCTACTTATTTGATTGGCAGTGTCTACACGTCCGGCGCGCCGGACGTCTATCTCCCGCACTATTTGTCCGGCGACCAAGTCACATGACCGCCGTAACAAAGCGGCGAGAGATATCTTGTCGGTCAGCCTCGTCACGTGACTGCGGATAATTCAAAACTATTGTTAATTTTAAAATCTATTTCTCTACCAAGTAAATGTTCTGAGTATCTTGCATGCAAATAATAGAAAAAAACTTAAGTGAAAGTGGTTTGTAAACATTTTTGTTTAGTTTGTTATTTGAGTTTGTGCACCAGTAATCCTTAAAATAAATTAGGGGCCAATGTGGAGTAGGCGACCAATATAAGTAAAAGATTTCATTTTAAATTGTTACAAAATATTTAAAAACTTCTCATGAAACTACTGTTGCTGATGAACATGATAATATAAATATAGTATAAAATATTTTACATTAAAAGGGGAGGAAAAAAAACGATCATATCCCCGGTATTGATCCTCAAACAATAATATCGTTAAGCGACCACTTTACCACTAGACCACGCAAGATCTGCCTCATTTAATTTCGTTCGGAATTATAAAAACTACTAGCCGTCCGGCGATCACGTGACATACCGCCGGACGTATATCTTGCGCACCATTTGTCCGGCGCGCCGGAAGTGTAGACACTTCGTATTTGAATTTCCTGATTTACTTGATTAATGTATCACTGACACTGTGTGTCTACTGTCATATGACAACTTAATTAATTTTGACTGAGTTAGAAAAAAAGTAATGTACTAATGATGAAAAATATTTTTATTTTTTTAAAATTGATTCTTGATTTCCTTAACTTCAGTGTCAGTGATTTCAGGGAAGTTTCTGTTTTCAGTTCAGTGCAGACATTGGCATTAGTTTTGAAAATATTACTTACTGATGACTGATGATTTAACTATATATATATATAATGATCAGTAATTATACCAACACTACTTCTAGGGCTTACTAACTAACTAGTTTACTAGTGTGACTGTGCCTACACCTACATTGTTAATAAATTTAATAACTAATAACATTTATAATTTATTATATATTTTGAGCTATCCAATATGTCAAACAAGACAGAACCAAGCCAGAGATTTGTCAAGTTCATCAAACAACAGCTTGAGGTGCTCAAAGAAGAGAGAGACACAGTAAAAAAGGCTGTGGATGACTGTATCATTCAGGTATAAATATTGATAACAACATTTCTTATCTAATATTGCAAAGTAGGTCTACACAACATTCTGATTTAGGCTTTTCCTGCGATATTAATTTTTATGGCATTTAGTCTTGGCTTAGTCTTAGAATTAGGAGTACTGGTACTTAACAATATTTATAAAACATTTCGTCACACTTGAAGGTACAAAATGAAATAGATGCTTGGATAAGTGGAGGAAAAGTCAGTAAGGCAACATGTGAGGAGATTTCAATCAGAATTCAACAAGCTATAACTTTCTTTATTGAAAAGTGTGATGAAATTACAAGTATGTTTTTATTAAAAAGAACAAAATTAAAAATCCTCTTGAAATATTATTGTAGAACGACTTTATTAAATATTATGTAACCATAAGTGCTCTAACTATGCAAAATTAAAATAAAATTACCTTTTGATCTGAAAAAAAAATCGTAAATGTTCTAATAAAATACCGTACCCACATTCTAATACAAATTTTCTTATAATTAGTTATATAATTTGTTTTCTGATTAAAGTTTTTGTTAAAACTTATTCATTTTATATTACTGCTCTAAAAGCACATTTTGTTTAAATTTTTTTTTTCCTTATTTTGTTTCTTTAATTAATCTTTTTATAATTAACATTTTTTTCATGGTTTAATAAAATTAATCTTATCTTAAGGTCTACAGAGTAACAAATCAGGTAATGAGCAGAATCAAAATTCATTCTCAAAATCTCATGATTCTACAAGCCATACAGTTGGAGACAAACTGGATACAGAAAAGTCAGATATGATGTTGAGGAGGAAACAAGTCCCAAATGAAGCATTTGAAAAATCTAGTAAGAGAGTAGTAAGAGAGCAGAATTTTTTTTTTTTTTTTTTTTTTTTTTTTTTTTTTTTTTTTTTTTTTTTTTTTTTTTTTTTTTTTTTTTTTTTTGTTTTTTTTTTTCTTTTTTTTTTTTTCTTGTGTTTTTTTTTGGTTTTTTGTTTTTTTTCTTTTTTTTTTTTTTTTTTTTTTTTTTTTTTTTTTTTTTTGCATTTTGGTCTAATCTATGCATTTTATTAATTCCTAGTGTTCTTACTGGTAATGTTGACTGTACCTGTTCAGTATGTTGATCTTTTATTATTAAAATTCAATAATTTATATCAACTCCAAGTTCCAGTTATATTTATTTAGTGTCACACACATCTGATGCTGATTTGAACTATGGTCTTTAATGTCATGTAGAAGGTGACTTCATCTGAATATTTATGTGAAATGTAACACATTTTATTCCCATGACACTTCAGGGTGTCAATGATTCTTCAAACTCCTTTTATTAGATACAGTTTACTTTAAATTGCAAAATTCTAAAGGTAAATAAAATTTAAGCTGGTTTAAAAAAAATTTAAAAAATCAACATTATGTTTATGAAAATGACTGCAAGTTTTAAGGTAAAATGAGCGTGAAGTTAAACATTACTCATTCCCCCCTCCCCCGCCCCCCCACCCCCGCAATCTAACAAACATTGTTTCAGACCAAGAAGCGCTTTAAGCTTTAATTAATTGGTATAATGTACCCTTATTATCCGATAGGTGTCATTGCAGAAGGAGTCGATACTTCTCATATTCCAATTATGAGATTTGCTATTCTAGAGGAAGCTGTATTCTCACTTAAAAAGACAGCAGAAAAAATTCAAGAAAAACAAGAAAATATGGATAGGATACTGCAAGATGTCTCAACTCAACAGGGAAATGTTAACAAAAAAGTTGAAAATTATAATAAAACAAATTTAAATTTCAAGAAAAAAACTCAAAAAACATTTAAAGATTTTGAGAAAAAAAGCAATAACATGTCATCAAATATTGAACATTTGCATGAAACTGTAATAAATGTTGATGTCAAGTTAAACAAATTTGAAGAGGAAAATAAGTTTATCAAAGTTACAATGAGAGAACTCAATAAACAGATCAGCTCCGTTAGAACTTGTAGCAATGACACCCTTATGTCTATACAAGATTTTTCAAAGAGCGTCGAGAGTACAAATCAACATTATAATAAAATGAATCAACTGGAAATCTCCATTAATCTCATGTCATCTCAGTACACAGAGCAGTTGGAAAATATGGAACGTCTCAATAAGGATAAAATTGATTCTTTGGTATGTTTTAATCTTTTTTTTATTGTACAAGTGCATAGTGAATATAGACCTTTTTTATATTATAAAGCTCTTTTTATCTGTATGAATGTATGTGTATGGATTACTTCAAAGGAAATGGAAATATACACCTTTTACTGATTGGGAGGATGGTTTACTGGTGGGGAAATAATAGCTTTACAGATAACAAAAAAGCCTTGCTGAAAGCATTTAATATAAACTAAGACACATGGGAAGAATCTGCAAAAGAACGGACATTGTTGGGTTCCTCTTCACACAAAGTAATAATACAACATTAAGCCAGTAGATGCAGAGCACATAAAAAAAGGAAAGCCTAAGTTAACTCTGCCCCTGGAAATGACACATTATCCCTTGCAACCTATGCACAAGAACATTTCATCTCATCTGCAATCTATGCATCCACTTATCGAATCAGACTCACTTTGAATCCAATGATTAAAATAGTTTTGATTGATTTCGATGGCCCAATATATACAACAATTTAAAAAAAAATTAAAAAATAAACATTATTTTTATGAAAATGACTGCAAGTTTTAAGGTAAAATTAGCATATAAAATATTCATATATGAAAAATGTTTGGATTTCAGCATATAAAAATTCATTATAGGATATTAAAATACACCTTGTTTGTTATTCAGATTGGTGTAGTTTGTCAACTGGTTGCTGAAAGATTGAAGCCAATAGAAAACTTAAAAGAGGCACTAAACAAGATCTCCACCACAAAAACTCCACTATCATTAAAGGTAATTTTAAAATTTGTTAAAACTGAAATGTTTTAATCTAAAATATGATACATTGAAGAAGCTCACAACGTCTGTATTTAATTGTTAATTTAGCCCCATGAAATATAGCTGTTTTGTTGATTTAAAATAAAGACTTAACATACATCATGTGACTTTCAGTTACTGTTTCTTTTTTTATTGAAAGATAATGAAATAAAGATATTTTATTTAAATAACATCAATGTAATCTTTTCTTGTTGGTTAGATCAATATACCTGTTGATAATTCTTGCTTTGAAAATAAATGTTGTCTAGTGTTTATGATCAATTTAACTCATAGTCCATCTTGAAAAATATATTTTAACATTTACAACTAAAATCTAACTCAGATTCATAAGACGAGCTTCTTTCAACACATTTACTCTGCCGATTCATAACAACATATTACCTCTAACAAACAAAATGTCATTATTAAATACAACGTAACAGCAGTTTCACAATGCATATGTAAGACAAAACACGCTAACTAATCAAACCAAGTATTTCCAACATAAATCAAAATCACAATCATGAAAAAAAATACATTAAAAGTATTGTTTATTTGTTTTAATGGAAGGTGAAGGATTACATTTCCCCACTGTCAAATTAAAAATTGATGCTTGTCTACTGACATGTAATAATTTAATAATTAACTTATGTTTCATCTGAATGCATCATTTATAGGTAGATGGCATTGAAAGTCAGCTTGTGGATTTATCAAATAAAATAGTTCAAATTGGTAAGTTAGTATTTTGTTTAACAAAAAAAATAAAAAATTGTAGATATGGCTAAGCAAAACAATTTAAATACATGAGTCTAGTGATGTTGTTTCATTTTTAATTATTCAATGTATTGAGTGCCTTAGAGCTAAATTTTGTTTTAATTGCCAAGAGATCAGTATAAAGTGATTTTTTAAAAATATTAATTTGTACCAGAATTTATGAAACAAATAAAAAGTAATCTATTAAGTGGCATAATTGTGAAAGAATGAAAATATATGATCAAATTAGTGACATCCCATTTTTTTCCATGTCTCATAAAATTGTTGATGAATTCAGACTTCTCATTTATAAGTGATGAAAAAAATTATAGCCATTTAACTTTTATTAATCCTCAAGATCTGGAAATCTAAACATTAGATGTGCGTACCAATAATATTGCTTATTTAATTATGCTTTAAATTGGAGAATTATACAATTTTATGAATTATTGATTGTAATATTTGCATTTCCTTACATGTGGGTGCCATTTGAAAGTAAGGGCAAGCATCTTTTAGTGTAAGCTAAGTCCAGTAAGAAAAAATTGAGCAAGACTAAATGCCTCATTGAGATCTTTGACTCACCAAGTATCGGCTACAATTATTGAAACTTTCTAAACTTGAAGTTCATATAATTACATGTGTTCCAGATTAACGTTTTTGGACTTACAGATTATCATTTTCACCTAAAGTGCTAATTATCGAAAAAAACATTTTATTTAATATCAGAATTTTTCTAACTGGTTATTCGATATGAATTATTAATCTTTTATTTTATCACAAATCACACTTTGTTTGCTCTATCACATTTAAATCCCTGATTCATTTTTATTATGAATGCTTAGGAGAGGAGTCGATTTAACCTTAAATGACATACACATTATTAGAAGAGAAATTAGAAAATTTATTTTAATATGCTCAGTTGATTATCAGGATTTTGCTCCAACCACAGCACATAACATTTTAAAAAATAAATAAATGTTAAAAAAATAATTAAATAATACATTTTTTTAAAAGTCAAATTAGACATTTCTGTTAGAAATAAATGAAAGCATCAACGACAAACTTCTGCTGCCTTCTGGCTTAAAATTCTAGGGTTAAGTTCTCTATGTTGCATGACACATCACTGCTACTCAACCAATACTTGAATAATAACGTCACAAAGCTATTTCGAATTTTAGAGGTTATCTTGTTTTCACCAGCTTTGTGGAGAGTTTGAATGAGCCGTATGGGGAAAAAAAAACATCACTAGGAATTCATAAGTTTTCTCCTGTAAATTAACTTAGGAATTGGTGACAGACAGATTGCAAAAATGAAAGGAAATTTTTAAAATACTCAGAATGACATGTAAACAATTCCAGGGAATTCTAGTTGAGGCATTGTCAATACTGTTACTAGTTTAGAAATGTTCCTAAATACTTTGATTTTAAGTATTTTTTTTATATCAATATAGCTGTGTAACAGTTTCTTTCAAAAAGTAATATATTTTCTTTAAAAAATAAAAGCAAAAGATTTGAAAAAAATCCCAGTGATATATTCATCACATGTTTTTTGTTGGTGATTTGTTTCATCTAAGGGGCTAAAGTTGGGAAACTGTGAGTTATGTTTACAATTACTCAAAAACACAACAATCAAACAATAATTAACATATTAATATTATTCATAAATAAATATTAGAGAGTTTGTATTAATTCTATCTAGAAGAGAATGATATTTCCATGCCTGTCCATTGCCCATATTTCTTTTAATTCCAGTTTTAAAATCTCTATTTTTTCCTGAGAGTATTCCATAGTCACCCAAGTCATGTGTCAATCTAGATTTATAATGAGAAACTTTACAAACGTTATGAAGAAGGCAACGAAATCAAATTGTATTTAAAATATTTTTTTTATTAGAACCATCTCTGCATTATATCTATTCCACACTTGTAATATTTCTGTTTTACTTGTTCACAGAATCAAAATGTTGTCTGCCAAATGTCGGATTCTATGCTTGGGGTAATTTTGATCTCGATGTTGGTGAATATAATTTAGAAAACTTTTCTGTTGAAAGTAGCTATGGAGATCACTTTGATTCAGTATCTGGGAAGTTCATTACCCCATTTAATGGCTTCTATTTGATGAGCATTAGTGCCAAGCTTGATGAAGATAACAGTATTAACATTACATGTGATGAGAAGAAAATTTGCCAAACTGATAAAAGCAGAAGTTTGGGTATGTGTCTTGGACGGGAAACAATTACAATTTTTGCTGAGCTGAAAAAAGGGGAACAGGTTTATCTAAAACTGTTCATAAAGAAGGAAGACATGGACACTGACATTAATTTTTCTTGCTGTAGGATAAATGGATAAAGAAAATGTATGTTTGGAAGTTCTAGTGTTGTTATTTTAAAATAAAATTATAAAAACCAAATTAATTCAATTACTTAAACTTATTTACTGGTTCTTCTTTGTGTCTTCTCACAACCCCAAGTTTCAAAATCTGGCTACACTACTGATTAGATGCAACGTGTTTTACTTTCTGATAAAAATCTCAGTACCCAATCAGTGTGCGCACTAAAAACACAAAATATCTGGACTACCTAATTTTTTTGTGTTGTTTTATCTGATATCAAAATATGATATCCTTCAACAACATATGACTTTTATCATTAGTGTACATTTTATATTAAAGAATTTCATAATTTTTTTGCTGAGCTAATCATGTGTGTTTAAATAAACTATTTATACTCATTTTCTTTTGTTTAAAATATTCATTTGCTGCAGTCATGTGCAGTGCCTTACAACATGTTAATTAAGTAAATGACTATAGCAAATTAAAACTCGATGATACTTAAATTCACAAGTTTTAAAATCGTACATTTTTTATACTAACTATCAATAAAAACAAACTAATGTTTAATTCTGAGCCGAACAAATCAAAATGAAATATTTTAAAATGTACTGTAATATTACATTTGCACGGATTCTGTCAAGAAAACGTTGAGAAATTACATTACTACCTCTTTCTCTCTCTATCTCTCCCCCCTCTCTCTCCCCTCTCTCTCTCCCTCTCCCCCTCCATCAATACCTCCCTCCCTCAATGATAGATTAACATGGACCCTTTCTCACTTATCCATTAATGTTTTCTAGCACATAGTAACATTTGTTTTTTAAGTCTTGATTTAAAAAATATACTTGGTAGATTCTGTTTTTTTTTTTTTTGAAAATTCATTTTCGTTCTCTAACTTTGTTGAACTGCATTAAAGATTGTTTTATATATGATTAATAATAATGGTTTAGTCGTATGATTAGTATAGTATATTTACTATAATTTTCACCTCAATAAGATTTGAATATGTAATGTAGTCAGTTAATCATGATTTGCAAACCAATAAATAGGCAATAAGAACCGTGCTGATTAGCTTTACTTCCTTGTTCTATGAGAAGACAAGAACCTGTGGTATCTACTTGTAAATAATAAAAAGCGTTTACACGTTGATTACATATGGCATAAATTGAATAACATTGCAATTTCACAGAGCTGCAATCTGTTTTTCCTGCCCGAATTTTATATTGTTGTGTTCCTTTCTTCTGATCTTAGTTTTCGTTATAGACTTATGTCCTTTCTTATCAGTGTTCTTTATTTAGGTACAGGCATATGTAGGATAGAAAAATAATATGGAATTTAATTTATACTTTCATTGATATAAATTTCTATCCCTCATTCCATCTCTGACTAATTTAGCTTTGTGTGTGTGGAGATAGCTTGTGGGAGATACTAATCTTCAATCGAGGTGGCGGATAGGGGAAAGCCCAACAAATATGGCGGGTAACGGGGAAATTAAATACCCGGGCAGAGAGCTGTAAAGGGCAGCCTCCAGACCAGTGTTTTGTTGTTTTTTTTCAGAAATTCCCCCCCCCCCCGACCCACCGGGGGGGGGGGGGGTGTTGGGGAGGGGGGGGGGGGGGGGAGGGTCAGAGACTAAAGGGTAGGCAGATGGAACAGCTCTACTATACTGACTGATTCCCACCTTTGAGCGAATAACGATGGTACTGAGTGTCATCTATGGCTTGAGATGTAAATAATTTTAAATATACATTGGTTTTGTTTTATTTAAAATTAATGTATGTCAATTTAATTGTTTAAGTTTTTTTTTATTATGTTTGTTAAATTGTATGTACAGCGTGGTGAGCCTAGCCCTAAGCTGGGGTACCTCGCTATAATAAAACCACGTATAATTATAATAATAATAAAAATAATAATAGTTGGGGTGGGGCAAAAATTAGGCTTTGATGGTAATTACTGGTTGAAAATAATTGATTTCAGAAGTAGGGGATGGGGGGTAAAAAAATGAATCTTGTCTCCTGAAGCCAAACTCTGTAGATACTCCCCCCCCCCCCCCCCCGCTAGTTGCGTCAAAATAGTGCGGACGCAGTGATCCACCCATGTGTCAGTTTTTCTTTATATGCCGAAATATTTGACCGCTCATGACAGCACGAATAGTAGCGGAAAACGAGGGTTTCGAATGAATCTTGATCGGTTTGATGGTTTTGGGAGGCTGCTTCCCAGAAAAGTTTTGATTATTTCAAAATCAAGAGGTGTATTTTTGAGTGTACTTTAATCAAATATTTCTATTACACATTTTGAACAGGGAAGGACAATTTTAAGGTTTTGTTAGAGGCACCATGGCGCCTAGTGCCAAACATCAACTGGATTGACTCCGTTTGTTGCAAGCCTCAGGGTAATCATCAAGCACATGCTTGTAATCAACCTCATACTGTAACATTGACCAGCATGATGGAAATGGAAGGGGTGCATAAAAAGGGTCCTTACGACAGTTGGACAAACTCAAAATGCTGGGGTGCATTATTTTGTCGCATAATTGAATTTGTTGGGGTTTTTTTTTTCAGTAAAACTCTAGGTGACATTTAAAACTTTTTAATGGGAAGCATCAAAATAGCCAATTACAATGTTCAAATTCTAAGATATCTTAAACTCCGCACCAGCGGGGCGTAAACTAAATTCACCCTTGTCGTGCCACCCTTGAGGGTGCGCTTTTGCCATAGAATCTTAGAATATTCTCGCCCCTTAAATCATTATTGTCACCAGAATTATTTTTTTTTTTTCATACCGGTACAAAATATAAAAATGCATTTTATCACATATCTTCATTTTGTTTTGCAACATCTTACACTTAATTGGAAAGCAACGGAAGAGATCCTAGTTAAAAAAATGAAGTTGTCGCTTAACCCAGTGACCCCTACGACTGCATGGTGTCTCGGGTATTTTTGGTGTTTACAGATGTGATGTGGAAACTTTTCTTAATTATCATCTTTCAATGCACGGCTTGGAAAAGGGGGGGGGGGGTGAAAGCAAAACGGAAAATTACTTGAACTGTCTGTGTTATGCAAAAAAATATTAACATTACTAAAAATAGTAATGTGCTTAAATTCGTGTTACATCATCTTGGCGGATAAGTACTTAATTAATAAATGAACTTAAAAAAAAAAAATTGGCACTTAATCGTGCACGGCAAATTTTAGAAACATTGCGAAATTTATAATCGAATAACGTAAGCTTCTAAGGCAGTGGTTCTCAACCTTTCTAGTGCCGCGACCCCTTAATACAGTTTCTCTTGACGTGGGGACCCCCAAGCCACACAATTATTTTCGTTGCTACTTCTTAGCTGTAAGGATATATGTTTTCAGATGGTCTTAGGCGACCCTTGGAAAAGGGTCCCGCGACCCACGAATGGGTCGCGACCCACAGGTTGAGAGCCGCTGTTCTAAGGAGATTGGCCTTGATATACGGATTATCAATTACACCGAGCGTAGCGATATTATTGATTTCACTTATTGTAATCTGATATTGTCACCAGCTAATATTCTTTTTAAAATTGATTAACAAATTACAATTTGGTAGTTTTTTTTATAAAATATGTTTTTGTTTTGTTTTATTGTTGGACATATTTGTGCTGGGGGGGGGGGGCATTTGATTTTCCCCGAGGGTGCAGGGCATCTTAAACGTGCCTCATTTTTATTGGGCGCCCTCGGCGCCACTTTTCAATAATTACAATTTTGTATTTTTTTTTTTAAAATATGTTTTTGTTTTTTTTTATTGGTGGACATATTTGTGCTGGGGGGGGGGGGCATTTGACTTTCCCCGAGGGTGCAGCGCATCTTAAACGTTCCTCATTTTTATTGAGCTCCCTCGGCGCCACTTTTCAAAAGAAATATCGTTATTGCTTGCTATATTTTTTTAAAATTTATTGACAGTTTTCGGGATAAAAGGTTTTCGACCAACCTTTCTAGGAATCACGCTTTGGTCAAGATACATTACCAACTCAAATTACTTCATATCTATTTTTTGCATTAAAAAAAAAAATGTAACTTGTAGAAAGAAATACATACAGTTACACTGGGCTTGATATAGTAGATAAAGACATGATTGTAGAAGAGACGAAAGGGTCAAAATGGTGCAACTCACAATAAAAGTCAAATTGTAACTTAGGAGTCTGGTATTGTAGAAAACACATAATAAGTGTATGCAAGTTGTTCTTTGAAAATAAATTTAATTATATGCAAATCACTATAATTAAAGAATTAAAGATGGCTTTTGGTGAGCTACTCGGCCGTGATTCAACTGCGGTGATACCCCACAACTCACCATCTCTTCTTTTCATTAGAAACCACTATGACGTGTATGAGTTGACATTTCCGTCTATTTTGATGTTGTGTTCTTTGTATTTTTTCTACACTTAAAGCCGTTGTTTTGCTATGTTAATATATCATATGCCGTATCCAGCCAGCACCAAACGTCTTATAATATTTTGCGCTATGAATAAAATAGTGTTCAGTGAGGATATTCTTTAAAACAAAGTGTTAGAGAACTTGTAAGACGGTATAATAACATTCGCGTTCGGTTTTTCGGTGAGTGGTGCAAGGTGGCAGCTGTGCGAGGCGACGTCATAACGGTGTAATACAATGTTTATCGTTTTATTTGTACTGTCCCGGTCATTGATTTTGTTTCATTTCGCACACATTGGTAATTAATGGTGCTTAAACACAAATTGTTATTATTATTATTTTAAATTTAGACAAAGTAAACAAAATGAGTTTTAAGTTTTTGGATTTCTTCCTGTTTATTTATATCTTGTATAGGTTTCATAATGTTAAGAAACTAACATAAAGTTGAAATATGTAATACAATAATACAATGCAGTACCGATAATTAAAATAATAAAAATAACAATAACATTTTATAGTTTGGTAATAGGGAATAAATAATAGATTGTTACATTTAGATGAATTTAGATACAAAGAGATGCATTTAGAAAAACTCGGTACACATTGATAGGAGATATGTAGAACAGGTCAGGGGAAAACCTAAAACTTGCCGACAAAACAAAACAGCAAACGTGTCGGCAGAAAGCCTTCGTCAGCTTGAACACTTTATCACAAAGTGTTTCCAAACTGCTATGAAACCTCTCAACGCGTATTGCCTCTGAAATATTTTTATCAAAACGTTAATTTACCATATGCAGGATATATGAGCATAAACATACAGTTTTATCTAAGAAAGTTCGCAAGAATAATTATTTAGACTGTCCTGTCGCATTAAAAAAATACAGTCATTTACTCACATTTGGACGTAATTACAGACTACAAAGTTATCAATATATTCAGCGTTGCAGTGAACGATGGCACATCCAACCCCGGTGGTGTTTTTCCACACGACCTGAAGATGTATTGTACACATCATCAGATGAAGTAATAATGAAATGAAAGTTAATTTTATGTTTTGAACGCAAACTGTTTTGTCATTTACTTTTATTTCCATTATTTTAACATGTTATATATATATATATATATAATATTATTATATATGATATATCATATCTTATATATATAAAATTGAAAGTTTGTTTGTGGCTGGCTGGCTTGCTGGATTTGTTCTATATACTTTTTTACATGGATTGATGGATCTTGACCAAACTTGGCACATATATCCATCATTATCCAGAAGGAACTCTAAATGGGTTAAGAACTTTTTACAACATTCCATTTGGGGCCTTTGTCATTTTTTCCTAAATGAGCTTTATAAATAAAATTATCAACAAATACTTCTACACGAATTGATGGATCTTGACCAAACATAATATACATAGGCTTGATTATACATATTCGAATATCGAAGAGTACTTAACACATTAATTCCTTCACTCTGGGGCAGGGGGGCCCAAATTCATTATTTAATTTTAAGCTATATAAATAACAGGCTTAGGCAACACTATAGGTTCTATGTGAATTGATGTATACAGGCTAGCTTGGTAGAAATACACTTCATTGTCCGTATTAAAATATCAGTGTTTTTAAAAATGAGAATATCCATTCTAGAATTTTCGAGAAAATTTGCTAATTTAAAAAAAAACACACTACCTTGAGCATTTTAAACCGATCAATTTTAATGCGACAAATTTTAAATGCATAGTTTATCTGAATGATTTATAGGGCTCCCAAATTTCAGACATAAATAAAATGGTACTTTATTAAATGGGCCCCAACCGGGGTCCATATTTCAATTTAAATGTACAAGAGTGAAAATAGTAGAATTAAGTTGGATAATATTTCGCATTCGAGAAATAATTACGTAGAAAAACGTTTTTTTTTTTTTTTTTTACAGTTTTCATGGAGGATATTAAAATAAATCTAGAATCTTTTAGAACCTTCGATATTGTTCTAAGGTGTTATATAGCGTGATCAAAAAGCTTATTCGAAAAAAAATCGCACTGAGCATGATCCCATAGAGGAATAAGTTCCCTTTGGGGACTAGGATCCATTAGTATACTGGTATTGAAATATCGGTGGATTTAAAACTAGTAATATCAAATCTATGCAGGGCCTATCTAAAATTTTCTAGAAAGTTCCATAATTTTATAAAAGCTGTATCTATGGCTTTTTTAAAATCGATTTTAATGGGAGACATTTTTTAATTTTTATTCTAGAGTTCAATTAATGAATTTTATAGCCCCACCCCCCAATCTCCCACTTAATTAAAAGGGTACTTTTTTTTAAAATTTTTTAGAAAGTTCCATAATTTTATAAAAGCTTTATCTATGGCTTTTTTAAAATCGATTTTAATGGGAGACATTTTTTAATTTTTATTCTAGAGTTCAATTAATGAATTTTATAGCCCCCCCCCCCCCAATCTCCCACTTAATTAAAAGGGTACTTTTTTAAGTGGGCCCCACCGGGGCTTCTATTTTAATTTAAACGTATTATAGTTATAATAGTGGAAATTATTTGTATAATATTTCGTAATTGAAAAAGAATTATACTTAGATCAGTAAGTTTTTGCAGCTTTCATTGAGGATATTAAATGAAATCTAGAATCTTTTTTGACGGTTCTATATTGTTCTTATGGGTTATATAAAGTGATCTAAAAGCTTTTTGAACAAAATCACACCGAGCATGATCCCATAGAGGAATAAGATCCTAATTGGGAGCGAGATCCATTAGTATACTGGAACCCATCGGGTAACGGGATCCAACTGGGATCGGGATCCTATCACGAAACGGGATAAAATTGGAAAAGAGCGTCCCTAGGTGAGACGGGATCCCATAGAGAACGGTATCCTAACAGGATTGTTAGCCCATCTGGATCCACTAAGATCGAGATCCCACCGCGGAATCAAGAGACCGATGGGATCAGGATCCCGCCGGGATCAGGATCCCACCGGGATCTAGATTCCCCCTGGATGCTGAGCCACAAAAAAAAATGGGATTCACCGTGATCGGGATCACACCGGGAAACGGAACTGCGCCGGGATCGGTTTCAGAATGGGATTGGGGTCCTATTTGTGTTCGGGGTCCCACCACGATCTGGGTCCTAATGCAATCCCGTGCAACGCCGGGCATATCAGCTAGTGTGTATATATATATATATATATATATATATATATATATGCGCGGGAGTGTGTGCGTGTGTTTTAATGGAAACTCTGACTTCCCATTCCTTGCAAAACGAGTCAAAAATCATTTCCGTCACATTTTAACATCAAGACAAGAAGAAATCGGGGAAATTTCTATTACATCATTGAAGTGAATTCGAAATGAAAATTGCATCATTGCAAATACTAAATTTCATATTGAGAAATATGGCTAAAAGCAATGATCAGTCAGGAGGAAAGCTTTGCTTTGCCAGAGAGTGATATAAAGATTTAGAGCGAGTCAAGGCAAGACACTCTCAAAAGTTTTCACACAGAAGAAGCTGAAGTCAAACAATCAAATCGTCAATTACAGTCCACGGAAAAGTCTCATGCACGATGAGACGCAATTAACGAATATCATCAAAAGAGACGACAACTGGAAACGTCTAAACTATCAGAATCACGAGGCACAGATGCCGAATCTAACACACAGAGGCGACATATTGTAACACCCCAGCAATGTCAAAATGCTGGGGGCGAATTTCAGCGCTTAGCCCGGTAGCAAAAATTCACAGAACTGACCACATGCTAATCACTTTAAAAAAAGCCGTGCTGTTGCATACAATTGCTTTTAAGTGACGTTAATCTGTCAAATGCATTCATTGAAAAACTTCAAGTCTTAGCACCTTTTCGAAAAAGAAAAAAACATTCACCGACTGCTGCATTTTAGAAAAAGTCAAGGTTTTCAAGCCAAAGGTTGAAAACTGAGTCGATATTTTATATCTTGTGCTCTTCTGTTAACTGCTGTCCATCGCAACTACTCAAAGTCATGCACATTGGCGTGAGAATCTAAGATATAACATCAATATGGTCAAATTTGCATCAATGGGCGCCAAAATAATCGACATACCAAGCAGAGACACATACGTCGTCATGGTACATTGGCTGGAAGTACAACCAAACGTCGTTTCTGTTGGAAATTGACAAAATACTGAATGTTGCGCATTGTTTTGCACACCACATATTTTAGTGTGTAGTGTGACGTCATGTAGTTATGCTGTCCTTGTCGAGTGCTCCATGTTGGTAGGACTCCATGTTGTTCTCCTACAATAAAACGTTGAACTAACCTTGATGGTTGCCTCTGTTGTTTGATTATCTTCCTAGTGAAGTACCTTAGCAACTTAATATTTTCAACAGTTTCTTCATCCAGAAATACAAAAGGCACCACCTTGGCTCAACTATACGTACTGGACAGCAATCAGGACACGGACAATAGTAGTTACATGGGCGTTGGCAAATTATCCCAGCAAAAAGTTGATGGAAACAAACAGCTTGATCTCCATTCTATTCAATCAACAATCAATACGATCAGAGTTCTTTCCAAGGATCGCTAGTGTCACGCATATTGCTCTCTATTCAAGCATAGCTGCTGGCGTTACATTTATTCTGCTTTTAACTTTCCAAGGATCGCCGTGAAAATGCAAGAGCTAATACTTTGAAAAGTCTGTAATTGTCAAGAAATCACTCAGATCTTGCTTGCATGTGAAGAAATATCAGATCATCCTGAAGTGGTTGACCCATTGGTCATCATTAAATCGTAGAAGACATTTAATTTCAAAAGTAATGCTTTACAAATGATCTTAGTTCAGGGCGTAACTTTTCTGATTGTTCAACCTGAGTTATTACGGTCAGGCGTGTTGCGAAAATCTTGACCTGCCCTCAGTGGACACTAAAACTAAATACACACCCATTTTCTTTAGGCAAATGTCGATTCCAATTCGAATATTCACTGCATTCCCCTCCCCCCAACCCTCCTGTCACAGTCACGATCTTTCTTGAATAGAAAGCAGTGGTTTCAAATAGATCCACTTTTAAAAATTTGTATTTTGATAATAAATATAATGGTTGTACCTAGCTTGTTGGCAATACTAATACCAAATTTAATAAAACTATTTAGTATACATTAAAAAAAATATTATTTGGATAGAATGAAAAAAAAAAACGTTAGCTACAAATTTGACATCAAATTATGTCTTTCATGTAATAATTAATGTATCTTGTAAAACTAGTATTGATGTTTGCTTTAACATATTAAACACGCAATAAGCCTCAGTGTTGGAATGCTAGTGAATCAATTTTCTACGATACATATTTAGTCAAGGGGAGACAAAAAACAGAAAATATTAAGAAAAAGAAAACAAACTGTTTTTTAATTTTTTTTTTTTAGATATTCACAGCATTGTGTTAACGTTACTTGATTTTGTGATGGGTCCCTACCAATAAACATTGGACACTTGAAAGGCATTGATTTTTAAACTATGATTTGGGTTAAGTATTTTTTTCTTAAAATGAAATTAATTTCTCGGTTATATTAAATACAAATTTTATAACTTAATGCTTTATCAATTCATATTTATAACCATTTTTTTTTTTCTTTTTAAATAAAAAAAAAGGATTGTGCTTTTTTCTTTAATTTTGCTCTCTTCATAGTTGTTGTATGTTATATTTAGTTGCCGTACTTACTTGTGAGTTGATTTCACATGTTCCTTGGCCGACTAAACGACATAACAACTCAAGATTAGAGGCCCAAAACTTAATTGCATCATTGGCTAATACCTCATTGTCTGTTTGTTTAGCTGTGGATAAGGACATCAGCACTAAGATGAATTTGTATTTAACGAAAAAACAATGTAAAAAAAAAATAATAAAATTGAAATTGTAAATGATTGAATGACAACTACCACTCTTCGACATTATTCTCTTCCTTAACAACTAAATATATCTACGGCAAAGGAGAAAAGTATTAAATACTTACGGGAAGAAGTATATAAGTTTTCCCCGAATTTATAATTGCTGTAATTTATAATACATTTAGAACCATGTTCTGCTGCAGCTGATGCCAGGTTGGAATCCCAGATCTAAAAAAAAAATAATTGTTGATAAACTTGGTGTATGGTTTTAATTGTTAAAGATATATTATTTAGACGCAAACAAATTGTGTAAATGAAACAATATTTTTTTCAGGAAATTGTTGGAGCAAAGTTTGGAGCGAGCTTTGAAGCAGCGATTAGTATATTTTTAGAGCACAAAGGAGAAGAGAACTACAACGATGTAAAACAAGAACTCAGATGAGATATAAATAACAATGGGACTATACTTACCTTGGATACGATAATTTAAATAGAAAAATATAAGAACGAGCTATGCTTACAACGCTGAAGAACGAATAAGATTTAAGTGCGTTCGGGATACAAAAAAACAATCACAGTTATCTATTCTTTTACGAAAATCGAATAAATTTAAATACGCAAAAACAAAACATAAATATGTTTTTATTTAGCAAACGTGTAGGTATTATTATTTTAAATTACAAATACAATTGAAGTATCAACTAAGGAACTATCTTCAGCATTTTATTTGTTTTTAAAAGATATGAAAAAGAAAAGTATAATAGCAGAATTACACCGTAATCACATTTATCTATGTATCAATGTTTGTTTGTATGTATGTATGTATGTATGTATGTATGTATGTATGTATGTATGTATGTATGTATGTATGTATGTATGTATGTATGTATGTATGTATGTATGTATGTATGTATGTATGTATGTATGTATGTAT
>CAXITT010000616.1:372728-410560 GCA_964033795.1 Lymnaea stagnalis | reverse complement strand
ATCTATCTATCTATCTATCTATCTATCTATCTATCTATCTATCTATCTATCTATCTATCTATCTATCTATCTATCTATCTATCTATCTATCTATCTATCTATCTATCTATCTATCTATCTATCTTTCTCTCTCTCTCTATATATATATATTATATATATAATTAATGTATGTATGAATGTCCCGAATGCGCTCCTATATCATTCATCTCATTGTGAGTTACACACACGACCGCTTTTCTTCTTAATTATAACAAACATTTTACCATATTCCATTTTAGACCCGGGTCCCTAAATACTTTCTTTTCGTTGTTAAGAGGTAAACATATTTGCCGCTTCCGTTCCTAGACCATTCTTTAGATTGCAATAAAACGTTGTTAAGTGGTTGTCCGCACGCCGCAAAAATTTCTGAATATGGTAATCCATTTTGAAATATTCTTTTTCGGCTTGGGGTCATAATTTTTTTTTTTTTGATATTAGCTATATAAATATAAGATCATAAAGAGCTATTTGATGGGTGGAAGGAATTTAATCTAATTAAACAGCAAAATTTCAGTTTGTATGTGACATCAGAAGTAGGTTTCTGGATTAGAACAACCATTTAACAACTTTGCATTTGGGGTCGGGGGACTTAATGTTTGTTTTTTTTATGGGCTACATACATATAATTTCAAACAGAACTGCCGCATGGTTGGATCAATGGCTGTGAACTAAATTTAGAATATCCATGCCTCTATCGTATTTTGTCTGCTCGCGTGTCGAAAACCTTCTATTTTATTCGTGTACGCACCAGACGGGAAAAAAAAAATAAAAAAAATTCTTTTTAAAAGTTATTTCAAAAACGTACGGTAATTAAAACACAAATATGTTTCTTTTCTTTGAGTGGCATGGCACCACATCCCGGGTTCTCACTAGTGTAGAAATAATTAAATTTAGAAAATGTTGAACTGTTAGAATGCCTGTATTCTGATACACATAAGCATATTACAATTGCCAATTTACTTAGGACAATTATAAGATTTTTACCATTGTAGTTTTAAGAACTTTAAACAAGGCACATTTTAAAATCTATGCAAATGAATTAAGATAGAAATGAGAAAAAAAAATTAAATGTCTTTTAAGGTATTTAAAACCAACCAGATCCGGGCGGCCTTTCGCCGAGCGCAACTTGTTCAAACCAGACACGAAAGCATTTTCTGCAGACTTAGACAGAGTTTCTGGAACGACAGCGGAGCCCGAGACACACATGGTCAGTATAAGTAACACACTGGACAACATGTTGAAACTGCAAATATAATATTATAACAAAATTTCACAATTTAACCAAAAATGTAGTTTTGAAACTCTTTTCAAATTCAAAAATAGATAAAAAGAGATTGAATTTTTTTTTCGAAAATGTCTGTTTAAAAAAAAAAATTAGTTTGGTCCTCGTATGTTGTAAATTAAAATTAGAATATATTGTCTGCGTATTTCTCATCTTGACAGATTTTAACGGTAAAGTTACGTATACTATTATTTATTTTAAAAAAATATAAGTTTTACAAAATTTAAAGTCGATTTATTACTGTTTACAAGCAGTATAACTGATGAAATTAATATTTATTACTATTATTATTTTCATTATAGCCGCGTCAATGAACATTTCTTAAATTATATATGTTAAACAAATATGTTAAACTTTTAATATATTGTAAATATAAGAAAAACAAACTTTCAAAGCTTTTTTTTCAGTCCTCTTAATGAAAGAGCCCTTGAGATTCCAGTTTTGGTAGTACGCACAGAGAAGCCAGGTTGTGGCATTTATATATTTTTTAATAGATTTTATTAGACAGTAAAAACGAATAATTATCCAACAGTTTGAGTTTACGTTTCTCGTTATACGCAAATGAGTATATTGTGTTACAAAAGTTATTTTGAAAAATTTTATGTTACATATATTTCAATTATTATATTAATATAATCGTTTAGACAGCCGGTGTCTTGATGAATACCATGTATAAGAATTGCTTCGAATTAAAACACGATATGCACATGATAGTATTTGGTGACAGGGATGATTCGAATTGGGTTTCTGGGGACTGATTGTGTGGCAACACTGGGACTAGCGACTATGTCACTTGAGTGCGAATAACCTGCATTCAGCAACCCTCTATTGTGTCAACTTCATTGCTGTCGGGGTTATTTTGTCTGTCTTTTTTCCCCGTGGATGAATGTCTCCATTTGCTAAGCAGTTCTATCCTCGAATCCTCAAGGTGTTAAAATTTGAATGACGAAATAGAACTTATTCGGTAGACAATGTAAAAGTTATTTTTAAAAAATTCTAAGAGGTGGAAATATTGTTTACTGAAACAATATTAATTTAACAATAAAATTATAAATTACGTTAAGACGATCATCTTAAAAGTTTGTCTAATATTACTTCTGTCTCCACATTCTATTGTATATATTACAACAATATATATTGCCTGTCGTGAGTTATCGGAAGAATATATGTTTCGGGAGCAAGTGGTCTTCCATACGGGCTACGTGTCCCATCCAACGGAGCTGAGTCTGCATTAGGGTGGTGAAGATACTATGTAGGTTCGCTCTAGCGAGGACATCTGTGTCAGGGACTTTGTCTTGCAACCTAATGCCGAGGAGTTTTCTGATGCAGTTTGTGTGAAAATGATTCAGTTTCTTTGCATGACGCTGGTAGACTGTCCACGTTTCACATCCGTAGAGCAATGTCGAGAGCACTACTGAACCATACCCCTTGATATTTGTATGTATGTATGTAATAAACATACATACATATATGCATGTAAATATATATATATATATACATACATACATGCATGCAGAAATACATACAAACATACGTGCATATATACTTACATACATACATACATGAATACTGATACATACATACATGAATCTTTACACACATACATACAAAATACATACAGATATGTATACATACATACATGAATACATAAAATCATACATAAATACATACATACATATTATAAATACATACATACATGCTTACATTACTACTTACATACATACATACATACTTACATAAATAATAAAAAGATACATGCATGCATACATGAATACATATATACATACAATCATACATACTTACATACATACATGCATTCATTCAGACATACATACATACAAACATAAATACATTCATTAATTCATCCACCCATAGCGTCCATATTGGAAACTATTGAGACGGCATTTTGTAAACAAATGGCAAGTTCAAAGCATATAATTTATAATTGTAGTATATTCACAGACTACAAAGTTTTCCAAAGGGTCGCTGCAGTGTACGACGGCACACCCCAATTTTTGTGTCCCCCTCCTCACGATCTGCAAACGTGTTGAATGCATCAAAAGTTAAATAATGGTACAATTAAATTGTAGTATATTCACAGACTACAAAGTTTTCCAAAGGGTTCCTTGCAGTGTACGACGGCACACCCCAAGTTTTGTGTCCCCTTCCTCACGATCTGCAAACGTGTTGAATGCATCAAAAGTTAAATAATGGTACAATTAAATTGTAGTGTTACGCTGTGCAACCATACCGTTCTCTAACTAGTTTTCATTTCAAATGTATTTATTTATGCATAACAAAAGCCCAGACAAATGTTTTAGCCTATACGTCCATAGCACTGATCATCAGCGGGAAAGCCATCTTTCTCGTTTCACATGTGCGTACATAATGCTCCGACATCAACTTTTTTTTCATATTAAGAAGTGCGATCTGGTAAAGTTAATAATCATAAAAGTTGCATGCCATATTTCATTTACGTGACACTTAAATATGGAGCGCATATTAACGTGGAAATTTATATCACTTCAAACACAATCAAATACATCTACATGGACATGGTCAGCGGATATGCTTGTACCGACATCGTCATAAAATCAAACGGCCAGCAGGAGATCCGATGGTATAATAAGTTTGCCAGCTACATCGACGCTCGTTATGTTGGTGAACCAGAAGTAAAATTTCAACTTCTTGCATCGAACATTCACGATGGTTTGCATGTGGTGCAGAAACTGCCCATTCACCCGGATGCTAAATACAATTCGCATCTTAGCTATGTTAACAGCCCAAAAAGTTCGAACTTAATTTGATTAAAAGTTTAATTAGAATAAAGAGAAGAAAAAAAAAACTAATCAAGGGTCACGGCAGTACCGGTACTTAGGAGTGCAATAACATTACGATTACAAACGAGCAGTGTGCAAACCCTGACACAATGTTGAAAGTACCCGGGAATTATTATCTACTTTGAAACGTGTGCCCGGAAAATATTTGTTGACATTACTGGAGCTAATGATAGGTCCTTAACAAAAAGACTTAGACTCGTCCAAATCATTCATATTTCAGCTACTCATTAGGCTATGAACTCATTCATACTGAGGCTACTCATTGGGCTAAAAAAATCATTCATACTTAAGCTATTATTGCGCTATAAAATCATTCATATTGTAGGTACACATTGCGCTATGAAATCATTCATACTTAAGCTACTCATTGGGGTATCAAATCATTCATACTGAAGCTACTCATTGGGCTATGTAATCATTTATTAAAGTAATATTTACTGAGTAATACTAAATCATTATTTAATAACCGTATACTTCTATCAATTTATTTCACCATCAATTTTTTTAATACATGTTTTTAATACCAGGTTTAATACAGATCTATCGTACAATTGTTGAATTCTGGTTCTTTAAATAGTTAAGTTTTTTTTTTTAAATTAAAAAAGTGGTACTTGGTAGTAGTGTACACATGTTCCTACGCTGACAAAAATACATTCCCACTTAGGATCTATATTCGTTTTCTCAGACGCCCACAAATGGACTGCATCAATGGCTACGTCCGCATCGTTTGTTTTCTTAGCTATGGATAGACATATACATCAGAATGTCAACGTCAATATAAACATTTATTAAACGGATAAACAGTTCGAAAAAAAATGATCAACTTTAAATCATGAAAGATTGAATGTAACCAGACTCAGTCATTTATCTCTTTTTTAACAACAAAATATATGTACGGGCAGATAGATTAAATACTTACGATTTGAAGCAAACAAGTTTTCACCGTATTTAGAAAGACTGGGCGTAAAAAGACATTTAGAACCAAGGTCTTCTGCAGCGGATCCCAGACCTAAAAGTCAAAGATTAAAGCAAAGTTTGGAGCATAGATCGGTTCGTGTTCATACAGAAAAGAAAGTACATATCAATACAACAAAAACTCTGTTGAGATAAAATATAACAAGAGGACCCTAATGATTTTGCATTTACTAATAAGAACATAAAAAGAAAATAATTTCATAAGAAAAACGGATGAAAAAGCTACATGAGTGTCTGTATTTTATACCCATAAGCATATTACAATTGTCATTTTATGTTGTTTTTTTAAATTCTGGTACGCATGAGCATAATACAATTGTCATTTTAAGTTTCTGTATTTTGATACACAAGAGCCTGGTAAAATTTTCATTTTATGATTTTCTGCCATGATAGGATGAAAACTTCGAAAAACTGGCACATTTTAATATTGAAGCAAATGGACTAACATATAAATATATTAAAAATACGTTTGAAATTGTCAACTGTATTATTTTAAACAAACCAGGCTTGTTAGGTTTAACGCTGAGCGCAACTGGTTATGGCCAGATAGGAAAAAAGCTTTGTCAGATTCCGACAGGGTTTCTGGCGTGACAGCGTAGGCCGAGACACACAGGGTCAGTACAAGTAATACCCTGGACAACATGTTGTAGCTGAAAACGTGATGTAACAAAAATGGCATAAATTTAAAAATTATGAGTAAAAAAAACTTTGAAAATAATAAATAAGAAACGTATCACAAAAACAAATTGAGCACCACAGTTTGTGTATGTTAGAAAGTAAACAGCATTTCCTGGCCATGTTGGTGGCTATTCAAAACTTCGGGATCTCAAAATAGCATAACCTTATGTAAAATATGTTAAAGATTCAGTTTGCGACAAACTGCTCATCTTCGTTAACTCCACTCTGTCCAAGCTAAGCCATTGGTTAGTCTACGTACTTGTGGATCTCCGTGGTTAAAATCTATTAACGTTTAGCGATTATTTTGTGTGTGTCTTTTTATTACACATACATTTCATAATAAGTTTGCTGTTATTCGATCATGCAGTATCATGCGTGACGGCTGAACTCTAATAAAATGTTGAATGTTTTTGCCTCAGCCTCTTGGTAAAGATCAAATTGTAGTATTTGTGCTCATTCATACGGTTTACCAAACCCGGAGGCGGCGTGGTCACTCGCTTAGAGTCTTTCCAGGACCAGGGTAGACCTGAAAAGAGAGCCGGGAGGAAAGAGACCCGCAAAGGCAAGAAACCCGCAGGGTTGACATTCAAGAGGAACTACCCCAGTATTTCAGTACTTTTAGGGGAGTCATTCTTTTCTTTTTTAAAGCCACGGAAATGGTGTAGGACTGTCTGTAGGACTGTCTGTGGGAATGTCTTTAGGACTGTTTGTAGGACAGTCTGTAGGACTATTGCTTAAAGAAATAACGATAGGTTGATTGACTGTGTAGGGCTGTCTGTAGGATTGTCTGTAGGACTATTGGTTAAAGAAATTAAGATAGCGTGAAGGACTATATGTAGGACAGTCTATAGGACTGTCTATAGGACTATTGTTTAAAGAAATAAATATAGTGTGAAGGACTGTCTGTAGGACTATTGCTTGAAGAAATAAAGATAGTGTGAAGGACTGTATGTAGGACTGTCTGTAGGACTCTCTGTAGGACAGTCTGTAGGACTATTGCTTGAAGAAATAAAGATAGTGTGAAGGACTGTATGTCTGCCTATTGTAACAGTTAGAGCCTAGGGATATTTTCTCCAAATATCAGAACACGGTTTAAAAGTGTGCATCCGGTTAAGCCCTAGTTAAAATTATTCTTACCACCTCAATTAAAATATTCAGGAAATATTTTGTAAAATGTTTTAAAAATGAAAAGAAAATTGATTTAGAAAACTCAAGTTGACATCATTTTTTTGACACAATTAACTTGAATAAGATATGTCAACCACTAAATATACTGTAAAAATAACTTAACAAATTTAAATATTTGTGTCTGTCCTCTTAACAAGAGAGCACTGGAGATTCCAGCACAAGCGAGTATGTGCTATTTATATTTAATTAAAATGTATAATCAGACAAAAAACAAAACAAAAAAATCATAATCAGCCAAAGATTATCAGCTTTAATCAATTTAATAAATGCTTTATTTGAGTGTAATGGGAATCAGTTGAGTTAATAATTGTCTACAAGGCCAGCAGCTTGCTGAATATTATGTCTAATAATTGCACAGAACCGAATAAACGAACGAACGTGATCATATCATGTTTCATTTTTGCTTATATTGGGTTACGAGAAACAGTTCTTACTTTCAAGGTTAACGTGTTCAAAATACAGTGTCATGGCCCTTTATTATATTTGGCTACGGGTTCATTTAATTTTTTTTTTCGTGTTCGTTTTGTGAGGGTTACAAGTCTGTTACGAATTTTTTTGTTTTTATGGGGTGCGGAGCGGGGGGGGGGGGTAAGCATGTGGTGTTAGTGGTTGGTTATATTGTGCTGCGTGGTTGATTAAAGAGGATGTCTTTGTCGATCTATTATGGGCTAAAGGTTTGGTAATCTATTGGTACAAGGTTGATGATAGGGAAATAATTCGTTGATTACACTGTTTACATTGGTAGATGATATTTAGTAATGCGGTTGATAATAGTTGTAAACGAGGTTGATAATTGCCTTGTGATAGATTGATGCAAGCTGGTCAAGGGGTTGATCATTGACGATATACTTGCTGATAATATTTGGTTGATGTGTTTATATGGTGTAATGTGAATGCTTATAAATTTAACGGAGTTAATTATTGTGGGTTACAAGGTTCGACTTATGTTGAGTTGGATCAGAGAGTACACTCGGTTACGGGGTTGATAATAACCAGTAACTTGGCTCATTACAGTAGGTTTTAGTGTTGATAAACTGTGGTTACTGGGTGGTTTTTTTTCCTTTTAGATTCACTAACTTATAACAATACAGATAAAATCAGTAACACTAGTTTTTGGTATTAAAGAAGCTTATAATAAATGTCAAAAAAATAATAATAATTTAGCTTAAATTGTTTAATCACATATGGACTCAATAGGTTACATATGTAGCACAACCGCCCTCTGCTCTCATATGTAACAAATAATGCTTTTGAGTCATTTCGATTCGTTTCATGTGACACAACCCATTTGTTTACTAAATGCTGTTTGGGGCCTTAAATCGTTTGAGTCTCCTTTTTCAACACCCATATTATAGTTGTTTGTTGTTGTCGTCCTTCCGTCTAAATCGACTAGGACTAGCGAGTCATCCGGTTAGTGGGGAGGTTGGGTTATGGTGAGCTCGTATTTGGTTTGCTAGACCGATCCTTGCTGGGAATAACCTCTGGCATCGCGGGCAGGGGACAGTTGCTGCAGTCGGTTATCTACTATTGCTCTTTCGGGTGAGCCTTCTTTTATCAGCTGTTGTTAATCTATTGGCCTCATGAGATTTAACCCCTTTTTTGACAGCTGCTTTCCAAATGGCTTTGTTCTGGGCTGTCTGCACCCATTTAATACAGTTGACGCTAAAGGCCTTTAATGCCTCTTTCAGTGAGCCTTTTTAACGCAATTTTTTTACCTCCTTGGTAGCGCTTGCCTACCAGGAGTTCTCGGAAGAAAATCAGTTTTTGGGTTCGGTGATCTTCCATACGGGCTACTTGTCCAATCCAAAGAGTTGAGACTGCATCAGGATGGTGAACATGCTGGGTAGGTTCACTCTAGCGAGGACCTCTGTGTCGGAAACTCTGTCTTGTCCACTAATGCCGAGTAGTTTCCTGGGGCAGGTTGTGAGAAAATGGTTCAGCTTCTTGGCGTGACGCTGGTAGACTCTCGAGGTTTCACAGCCATAAAACAATTTTGAGAGGACTGCTGCGCTATAGACCTTGATCTTCATTTGTCGTCTGATACCTCTCCTGTGCAAAATGGGGCACCAGCTTTTGCGAGTCTGGCATTCTTTTTATCATCCATATATATTTGTTGATAAAAATGTTCCTCCAAATTGTATCTGTAGTGTTATAAGGTAGTAAATTTCAACGGAACTTAAAACCCGGTCACAGCTTTTAATTAACCTTAAAAAACCCTAGTGAACTATGAAAGTCGCTATTATTTACCACGTAAACAGCTGTTTTGAACAACGTAACCCTCTCTAAAGAACCCACTATACTCTTTATTTAACCAACTCAATTTAGCCCCAAATAGCACGTGATAGCAAACCCTTAAAGCCATTTAAAGTCACCGTTATAGTTTTTACAATCAAGCAATTTACAGGCTACAAATAACATCGTTAGTTCGACGTTTCAAGACCAACACTGTAACCCAAAATAATCGACAAAAAAAACCACTCTTTAATCAACTCTGTAACCACCTTATAAACCCATATTATCATCAGGATAACCCACTTTAATCGACCCTTTTAACCCACTACAAGAACGGCATACCACTGTAATGTCATCACAATAACCTCCTTTAAAATGCTTGGACAACAGTAGCTTAATATAATCAACTCTGCAAAACGATACAACCTAATGCATTGTTTCAATTCTAGCGCTTCTAGTGGGCCCCTTGCTTCTAGGAGACTCACTCTTATAAAGGCTTCATGTTGTAAATATTGTTAATAAATACTGAAAAGTTTTGGCAGTTAAATTTGATTTAAAAATTAGTGGAGAGCACGTTTCCCAGTTTTAACCCACCATTTTATCAGCACGTTCCAAAATTAATATTATAGATGCGAATCACAAATCGGATACTTTTAATATTTAAAGGGAACTAACTCTCGTCAACAAATTTTATTTCTCCCAGATATGAATTGAAAAATAATAGATTATAGTATTTGTTTACAATCATGTTAGAAAAAGATGTTGGCCCCGGGCGAGAATAACCTTAGATACGCCCTCGCTACGCAGTGAAATTAGTAGAGATAAATCGATACTCGCACCAGTTAAAGTACTGGTGAATTTAATTAGCATTTTATCAGGAATTTGTAAGCCATTAATGAATAATTCTTTTTAAAAGTAACTATTAAAAAAAAAAAGAAAACACAAATAGCTTTATATTTTTCAACAGAAATTTAAAAAAAAAATTAAATGTGTCTGAAAACATATTTAGATGATACATATATCCCAACAATCACCGTATGTCTGAGCTGTAGGTAGAAAGATATAGCAATTTAGATATAATTTGTGCTCACTGTTTAAAGCTCAAAGTCATTTTCATCTTACATACTGGGTAGCTCAAACACAGAGATCGATTTTATTAATGGCACCATTTCTATTGATCATTTCCCGATGTTCGTTTTTAGCGGGGCACGTGTCAGTCTGAAGGGACAGCCAAATCCATTTTTTAAAAAATAATTACCTGTATCTTTTAAACGTATTGCTGCTATTACTATTGAAATGTTTGTAACCAATGAATATATTTTTACGTATTTAACCCCTGAACCATGAATAAAAAAAATAGTTTTATAATAGGAGCACAAAACAGAAAATGAGCTGAGGAGACAATGAAAACGGATAAACTTTCAAAATTAACATCTTGGTTAAATCCAATCGAATTATCATTGACCAATACAGCTTATCAAAATAAAAAAGCCTCATCTACATCCTCTATTGGATCTAGCCATCTAGTTCCAGACAATACCATTACATATTTCCTCTGCTGGGGAAAATGTACAAATTGAAACACACAAAGCTGTGTCAGGAAACATGAGTGTTATTCACCACACAGGTCCCGGGCATTGGATCGTTAAGAGCCACTGTACAGTTGAGTGCTGGATTCGCAGTGGGCCATCATTGTGTAAGAATCATGACTGCAAACTTTCAAACTCAGGTAGAATGTACCTCGAGCCTTTAGAAAAAAAAAATAAGACAAGTTATTTATCATGAAATATGTTCAAACGTGAACAGTGAAAAAGCGAGTGTGTAAAACTTGAATAGATTCTCTATTCACCATACCAAGGCTGTTTGTCTTGTTTTGCGTGTCGTCTATTGTCCGAAAAAATATTTCGCTTTGCTATATTTATTTATTTATTTAGGCATTTTTATATAGCGCTTATCATAAAGCTCTAAGCGCTTTACAATTATTAAAACATGTAAACTAAGTAAATACAAATGAGACACTAGGATAGTAACTACTATTCTATAGAAACAATGAAAATGGCTATAAAACGAGGACACTTTGACACTTCAGGATCAACCCGAAACAGAAAATGAGGTAGGGCAAGGAGGGTGCATCACAGGTCATAGGCGGACCTAAACAGATGAGTTTTAAGGGACTTTTTGAAAATGGACGAGGTTTCACTATGACGTATATGGAAGGGGAGCTGGTTCCAGAACGTGGGCCCATGGAAGCAGAAGGAGCGTTCACCGATGGTCTTAGTTTTAGTTCTTGGGATTGAGAGGTTTCTACTATCAATGGAAGAACGTAGTTGTCTTGTGGGGATGTAAGGAAGCAACAGTTCAGAGAGATAGACAGGAAAGTGAGGGTCAGTGAACGAGTTGAAGCAAAGATTTAAGTAATGGAAACATAACAATCTAATCTTAGAACATGAAAATTGAGTAGTGCATCGCCAGGACATGACTGCGTGTATTCTTCGACTGAAAGAAGCTTTAGGTGTTTAGGTCCTTTATTAATCAAAGACCAGAGGTCCAAACAGAAGTACTGGCATAAAGTGCTGGCACTTGGGGTTTATGTCGTTCGATCTCTTGCCTCCAGAGGATCGGGTAAAACTATTAGGTCAGTAAAAAATGGAAATTGTTTAGGTATTTTTGAGCTGCTGAGTGAATTTAACCTTTTTTTTGAAGAATATCCCAAACTGTAAGGAAATGCTGGAAAGGATAACACATCATAATATGTCATCAAATATTTTAGAAAAATGTATCGATCTAATTTGGAAACATATATTTTGTGCTATTCTGGAAAAATTTAAGAGTCAAAGTATTGTTCAATAAGTTATGATTCCACTTCAGACGTTTCACACATTGATCAACTGACATTTACGGTCTAGTACATTCGAGTATTTAAGTCTGTGGAATGTTTTATCAAGTTAGTTTCCATATTTTCCCATGGAGCAAGGGATCTAAAAGACACTGTTGTGTATCAAACGATCTAGCAGGCAATGTTTGGATTTTATGAAAGAGACTGAAATTTCGCCTTCAATTTAGCGTGATCAATCGTATGACAAAGCTTTAAAATTTATATGTCTGGACGCTACTCTGGATTGCAAGCACGAGTTTGCCGTGTATGTTCTTTGTTCTGGACGAAGCCTGAACTTAGTGGGTTTAAAAGCAGCAGAGTGTTGTTTATACGTTGGAACATATTTTGACTGTGTTAAGCGCCTATATTCCCTTTCTCAGCTTTTCACACATCGGTGGAATGGTCTGGTATCATCCTTAGGAAAATCTCTCGTTGTCGTAAAGCATCTGTCTGACACAAGATGGTCGACACATTTTGATGCCATAAACGTTTCGAAAAAAATACAAGATGCTCTGGACTCCGTACCAGCTGACACTGATCAGGAAAAGAAAAAAAAAACGAGGCCTGATGAGTTAAAGCCTAAGTAGTAAATTGGAGAACCTGATAATTTATCATCATCTGGGATGAATTATAATGTATTTCTGGTAATGTTTTAAAACCATTATTGCACTGGAATGACTTTTTTGGTATAAATAAGTTAAATTTACCTATTGTTAACTGTTTTGAATGTTTATTCTTATTTTACAATGTTATTCCTCTTGGTGAGTTAAGTTGGGAGAAAAAACTGTTTGCCCCCCCCCAAACTGTTTAAGCATTGGTCAAGTGCCCCACTTCGACCCTCTTTTAACGACCCTGGTGTGTGGTGTTGCTTGGGGCCCCGATGCATTGATGTCCCTAGGGCCCCCTATTTTCTTAAGATGGCCCTGGGTGAGTGTGGTGCATGTATATTTGTTTTTGTGTTGTTGTTATTTACAGCTGTTCTTTATTACATAAATGCAATTTATTTTAATTTTTAATGTCACGATTGTGTCTATTTTGCTAATATTGTTATGCACAGAGCGGTAAGCCCAACGCTTGGCTTGTGGACCGTGCCATAAAAGACAACTAATAATAACAAAACATAGGGACTATCTGCAATTGGTGATAAAAAATCAACCTTTAAAATACGTTCTTTAAGATTTTTTGTAATTTTGGGATATTCAAGATTTGCATGTCAACCAATATTTATTGGAAACCCTCTCCATATTATTAAACACTAGCGAGTACTTGGCATGCATTGCAATGGTACTCAAAGAAAGAAAGTGTTTGCATTTTAATTATGTTTCTTCAATAGCTTTTAAATACACAAAGTTTTTATTGTTTTTCCGTATGGTATATAACGAATAAATCAGAAGGTTTTACAACGCGAGAGCTGGCTGCATACATATATCCATGGGAGAAGCATGGGTTTTCCAAATTAAATCGCAACCTTGTAGCGATTGTCCCTGTACTTTGTAGATAGCCATTGCAAACGCGTGTCGAGCCAGAAACTGCAGGAAATTGAATTCAAATGGAAAATCTATTGGAATCATTGGGATGCGTGGCAATAGTCCATCATCTCCTTTAAATATTATATTTTAAATAGTATTTCAATGGAACCAATTTCAGAAGATACATTTGAACTAATGTATCTAATTCGTCAATATTGTTGAGACCCGCTGGTCCTCACCTTTGTGAGACCCGCTGGCTCCACTCTCTCCATCGCTTCCCCACTCGTTCAGCGCTACCCCACGCGATATGACACAATTAGGCTGGGCCTTAAAATAATACAAGTAGACTCAAATAACAATGGAAATGAACTTATTCACTTTGGCCATGACCCAGTTTAAGCAATACACTCATTCTTATCAAGCGTCCCAACTCTGAGTTGTCACTCTGATGACCAACGCGTAACGGAATCCGAAGCTATGCTTGTGAGTCATTTAAACACGACTCTGGGATGCCACGCTTAAATGCGGGACAAGCACGCCAAACTTAGAGTATATATTGAAAGCCCAAATCATGTATCGGCCCCTTTTACCTGAATTATGTCAGAAGAGCCTGGCTGGCATAATTAGCTGATAAAGTGTGTTTATCCGATTGTGTCGGGTTAGTATTGTTCTATTGCATATTCATATGTACTGGTATGTAGAGTCGTAGATGTAATGTTATTAAGAAAATGTTAGGACTATAGTGACTATTGTTAATGTTTGAATATGATAACTATTAATAATTTATAATGTGATGTGATTTGTAATTCTTAGCTATGTCTTATGCATTGTATTTATTATTCTCATTTCTAGCCAGTTAAGTAATAGTTCAGTTAAGTAAATTACAGTAAATTGAAGTAATAGTAAATTACAGTAAATTGAAGTAATAGTTCAGTTAAGTAAAGTTAAGTTAAGTTAAGTAAAGTATAGTTACGTAAAGTGAAGTAAACTGAAGTTACGTAAAGTGAAGTAAACTGAAGTAAAGTAAAGTGAAGAAATTACATGAAATAAGTTACAGTATGTAACATTTGGTCAGTAAAGAATATTTGACCAGAAAGTATTTGTAAAGTAAATAACATTTGGTCAGAGGTGTAATAGTTCAATAAATAATATCTGGAACTAAAGTTAGTACAGTTCAGTAAAGGAGGCGCAGTTATTAGCATAAAGGAATCCAAAGGAATCAACAAGACGGTAGTATACACTGTGTGTGTGTTACCCACAGTAAAGTTCAAAGTCGGCACCTACCTTCTCGCAGTGCCAGTGACCGGAGACACTTACGCAGTCAAGCCGCCCAACCCCGCAGTACGTTGTGACCCGAGCAGAGGGCTGCTGTGGTGTGTGTGTGTGGGGACTTGCTTATTCGACCAGATCGCCATTGAGAGCCTACTATACAATAATATTGGGCAGTATCTTGTTATCCTGTTTATGTGTATAGTATATGTAATTTGTATGCTGATAGTTCTGTTTTCTTATAATTAAATATTTATTTGTGGGCTGAACCACTCTTGTGTTATTAGTATAGTTTAAGTATTAATAGACTTGCAAGTGAGAGCTAGTGAGAGTTTTCCTTGAATGATAGAGTGAGTGTGAAGTAGGATTAGTGTAGAATACTTCATCAGGAAATTAATCGTACCCTAGACATAACCATACTAGCAGTACTAATCTAACGTAGAGGAAAGGGACCTTTGTTTGTTAATACAAACATTAAACATTGCAAACACCCATACTTTTAACAATTGGGTCAGTACATTAATTAATTACAACACATCATAGTTTTGTAACAAAATTTTTTGTAACAAATATCAAAGGGCGTTTCTCGTTGCAAAGCATGATGGAAAAGTTTGCTTGCAGATCAATTCGGAGAGGTCATTCACAACTCTACCAGTGATTTTTTAGAAATTGCCAAACATATGTCCTCAATCGAAACCAATACATTATTATACACGTTAGGTGTAAATTTAATTTCCAAATTTTGAGTCGTTGAACGCAAGCGATGTAGGATATCTTCACTCATGTTGTCTTTGTATTTCTCCCCAAACATTTTTTGGATTGGAAGGAAAGCACGTTGTCAATATGATTGCAAACAAAGTGCGTATTTGCAGTGCAATTTTCGATGCATCAGAGAGCAAAGTGTCCCAATGAGCATCGTTTTCCAGAAGTTTGAGTTCTGGGCAAGCTTCACGATAAGTGGCACATATTTAACAATTTACTGTTCTCAGTTCTTGGAAGGATGTTGGTCCACGTACGTTGATTAACAGTGATCGCAAGTAGTAGCATTCTGCATTGTTTGGGTGAACAGTGTACATACGGCCTAATGAGTGGGCCGAATATAAATAGGCGTGTTCTTCAAATGCTTTACCCTGTTTGCGACGTTGCAAACTTTTCGCTGATGCATTCCATGTGTAATATGTTGGCAGTTCAGAGTAAAGTAGAATCTTTGCAAAAATATAATTCCCTCGGAATGAAATTGTTGACGGACGCGACACTGCCTTTGCACGTGCATTTTCTGTTGTGAAGTACACTCGCTGTTCGTTTTCAAGGTGCACTGCCAAATGTACAACTGTTGGATGGCGTTCATGGATTGGAAATGATAAAATGCGCAATACTGCTTCATTGCTATTAATGTAGCATCCAAGTTGATATTGGTAGACTTCATCGATTGATCCCGATATTTTTTCCACTACAAAAACTGCCATATCGCTTCATTTGCTAACGTATTTGCAAACGTATTTGATCGATTTAACTAAATTGCAATACCCTCCACTCTATATTGATGTGGGCTTTGAACGTTTTCGAGAGTAACGGTAAATACGGTACAACCCAATGATTACCGACTTCAACATAATTGTTTCTTACTTTTATAGTGATAGATTTGCCACCATCTTCAGTTGATCGTCGAAGATACAGTGAAAAGCCAGTGATAGTTTCCTTAATTAAATTTCCTTGGTATCGTTTTGTGCATTTCCCATCAGATATGCATTGAGAATTTTTGTTGAGTAAGCCACATGGACCGTAAATCATGTTTTTGGTGACGATTTCCAATAAGTATTGATCCATGGTGGCACCTGGTATTTCTGCAGAAATGACTTTATCAATTTGATCTGGTTTGAATTTTCAAACAACCAAATTAAAATGTGTGCATGTAGCAATCCTTTTTTTTTTGCCATTCAACGGAATACATCCAACAGCTTATCTCTCCAAAAATTTAATACTTTTCAATAAAACCTATGAAAGATTTCAATTTTTGTTTGAACGCACACGCAATAATATCGTGACGATCTGATGCTGGTTGTCCAGTTAACAAAAGTTCTTGTATTTCTCCAACGTACAGTTACATGTAAATGTAATAAAAAATCTGGGTGGCCATATGCGCGAACATATGACAATGCATCTTGTGCTTATTGATGCATGTGACGTGGACTTCCAGTAATTGTCAAAGTTAGTAAAACCAGTTTCCCCAATTCACTTGGATTCACATTGCCATCATTCACAATTGCATCATGTAAATGAATGTACTCTTCGGGACGCAAATTGCTTTGATTTAATCGAATGTAGAAGAGTCGTTCGGTTTCGATTGTCACATTCATGTCAGCAATGTATTAATTGAATGATTGTCGAAATTTCAAGATATGATTTTCGGCTCTCTCATGGATCATCAATTGATATGAATAGTATTTCATGGCAAAGACTTTCTTATTAAATTCCTCATCTGTCTGTGGATTTCTCAATTTAATGTTCAAATGATACCCATCTTCTCCTTGCCAAATAAATAGGATACTGCAATCCTTCGTATGAGCGATGAGTTATTGAGACTCGCTAAACATCACCACTTCTGCGATGAAGAATTATATCACGTAAGTTAAATCTTAGCTAACTTAAACGGTTGCCACTTTTTCAATTATTAGTGCATTGTATTGTCTTTCGTTTTGGCCAACAGGTGTTTTGTTTGCTCAAACTATGATTTTTAGTCATCAGTCGGCATCTTTGCAAACGCAGTTTTGAAGATTTGAATTAATTCATTGTTTTGGGAACATAACGTGTGCAATGTATGCTTCGACAATTTCTCGTTTAGTGCCTGTATTGACATGACAACGTTGATCGATTTGTTCATCAATATTCCCCATGAAATAAATTTGAAGTAATGTGTGATCTGTTTTTGGAATAAGCAGCAGAGATCCAGCACGATGATAAACTGTTCCTTAAATTTTAAATGTTTTCATGTAATTCTCGCGCACGATATTTATTGCACCAAAAGATGTCAATCGGAAACATGAATTGTACTTGCATATGTTTGCCAAGAAGTGTTTTGATTGGCTTGTGTCACTTGATACCAACGGTTAAATTGGTTCAGATGGTGAATTAATTCTGGCAATTTCACGTTCCTATCCACATTGCATATTCCCGATGTTTCATTCTTAAATTTGAGGGCATTACAATACACCCATAGTTGATCCATTCTTTCAATAAACACACTTGGATGAAGACTTCAATCATAATTAGCATCGTAATTGAATGCACTAAAATTAAATTCAGCGTGCAGTGTTCGTCTGGATCGAGAAATAAGTATTATATTGAAATCCTGTCTTAATTCCAGTTGCTTGACTGTTTCAGATAAACGGGGTTAAGCATTTCGTACTTGAGCGTTTTTCGATCTTGCTTTTCGTTGCTCGAATGTTTCCGAAGCTAATGAAGACTTTTTCTTTTGTGTTTGAGGTTTAGAAAAACCAACAACTTTTCGTTTGGATCCCATAATTGATTTTTACATTGAAAGTAATACTTTGTGACGAATATTACAAATAAATTTGATATATGTTATTGGCAATGGTATTTCACAATTAACACAACTTGTTATGTCACACACAAAATGAAATAGCACTGTTTGTATTTCATTCAATTAATTTCTGATATTTCTAACGTAAAAATTTTCACACGTCAGGATCTCACATCTTTTTACATTAACACCTCGCACAATAGATACGTTCATTTAGAGGAACGCATACGCAAATTATTTCTTACAAGAACTTAAAAGGAAGCAAAGGAATTTTTAGGCAACTGCCCCAAACTTGAATATTTAAGAAGAGTTATAATGACTTACAAAAATGCACTGGCTTGCGGACATTAACGCACCTCCATTTTATTGCAATCGCATGAATGTTGCAAGGATGCAAATGGTTTGAAATTATATTTATAGAGCTCATATTAGAAAAAACAAACATAGAGCCGTCGGCTGAAAATCAAATATTTTAAAACGGTTGTAATAATTTAAGAAGCTTTGCATGCCATTGCACAACATCTAAGTAAAGTTTCATCGCGTATATATATAATAATGAGCTAGGTTCACGTAACGCCAAAAGGGGTAACTTTTTAAGTACGTTCAGATTCATAAAAACCATCATAGTTATTTTCTATTATTTTACGGATATCGAATAAATGTAAATGTGCAAAAAAATATTTTAAATTCGTTTTTATTTTATTAAATGTTCAATTATTATTATTCTAAATTACAAATACATTTAAAGTATTATCTAAGGAACTATTTGAAGCATTTCATATGTGTTTGAAACTTATGAAAACATGAAAAAAAACAACAACATAAAATCATGATCAAAGAATTACTCCGTAATCACAGTTATAGGGAAAACCCTAGCATCAGTCATTTTTAGTACATCTTTTAGTGCTTTGTTAACATTGCGAACTATAATTAAAATTAACTTGTTCCAAATAATCATGCCAATGACGTAAAATCGCGAAAAACATTTTTCGCCAAAACTCTTGGGTTTCTTTAAATTTTAAAAAAAACTTGCGTGACAAAACTGATAATTTATTTTCCACATTAAAAGTAAACTTAATAAATAATATTGATTGCTTTTTTAAATTGTTAATAAAACACACACACAGTTTAGCTTTGTATATTTTAACATTTAAAAAGTTTTGGCTTTTTATTCCAAAAAGTATACTTTTTATTAAAATTATTACGTAATAATTACTAACCTTTAAATATAATTCAAATGGGAAAATGCGGTTTAAGTCAATCAGTGCGGCGCAACTCCATAGCCAAATAGCATTCTCTAATCAATCCATGTATGTCTTTAACAAAAAGCAGGAACCGTATGAAGTGCAAAATGTTATTTTGGGTGTGGAAGGGACTACAATCCGGTGAAGGTTTTTAATTTTTTTTTTAAATCTGGATTTGGGGGGGGGGGGTGTTCACTTTAAAGTTATGGATTGTGTGAGTTTTTGCACTAACATTCGGAAATTATCGCAATTGAATTACCGTTATTATCCCGATAACATCGGGTCGTTTATTCTAGTATAAATGAGCTAGTATAAATATGCAGTCTTGAGGGTACTGCTCCCAGGCAACCTCTCTCTCCCATCTACGGTGTGAATTAGTCGCACCGTAGAATAACCATACAAACCCTAGTAGAGGGCGTCGGTCTTAAACAACTACGCGGTCCCCCCAGGGTGGTAAGGGGGGGGGGGACTTTAGAGACGTTAAATATCCACCCCAATCCCCTAGAAAGCCCGACCCTGTTGCTGCGTGAGCAGCAAACCAGCTTGCCAGGTGTTTCTTCTCTGGGGCTGCCACGCCCAGCGGCCAATCGAGTGGAGGTCGGGCGTGGTGGTCTTAGGGGCGAAATGTCCCTGGCGTGCCACTTCGCGGCCCGATCGAAATAAAGACCACTGGGGGAGTGGTTGACGGCTGGTTTGGTTGGCGGGGTGGTGCGTCGGGAAGGACCATATGAGGTCCGGCTCGGTGTTCGCTGATTTTCTTAAGTTAGTTAGTTTATATAAATGAGCTAGATTCACATAACGACAAAAGGGAGTACTTTTTACGTACGTTTGGATCCCTAAAAACAATAATAGTTATTTTTTATTATTTTACGGAAATCGAATAAATTTAAATGCGCCAAAAATATTTTAAATCCACTTTTATATTAGTAAATCTTTAAGTATTATTATTATAAATTACAAATACATTTTAGGTACAACTAAGTAACTATTTTAAGCATTTTAAATGTGTTTAAAAGTTTTGAAAAAAATAAAAAACATAAAAAATCATGATCAAAGAATTACACCGTAATAACATTTTTTCGTGAAAACCCAAGCATCAGTCGTTTTTAGTGCGTCTTTTAGTGCGTAATTAATATTGCGAAATAACGTTTTTAAATTAATTTCTTCTAAATAATCACGCAAATTATGTCGTCATTGCGCGAATAACTTATTTCGACAAAATTCTTTGGTTTCTTTTAGATTTAATAACCGCGCGTGACCAAACTGATAATGTTATTTCCCTTCTTAAAAGTAAAGTAAATAAATACAAATGATTGGTTTTTTAAATTGTTAATAAAGCACACACACATTTTTTTGATTTGCATACTTTTCAATGTAAAAAATTGTGCATGATTTGATTCCAAAATTATACTTTTATTATGTTTATAATGTTATAAAAAATAGCCTATAAATATAATTCAAATAATAAAATGCGGTTTGATTCAATCAGTGCATCGCAACTCCATAGGTTAATAGCATTGACTAATCCAATTATAACTCATACAAATAAGAACGAACAATATGAAGTGCAAAATATGTTAGTTTGGGTATGGATGGGACTGCAATCCGTTGGAAGATTTTCTAAATTTATTTAAATCTGGTTGGGGGAGGGGTTGGTTACTTTGCCCCACGCAGCACAAGATACGTCTCAAAATAAAGGAATTAATTTAATAAATTATTAACCTTCTTGGGTACATTCATATCGGAGGTAGGAAATAGGATGTGTACATTTTTACGTGGATGACAATATATTTAAATCCTATGTTATTACATTTGTAAAAACAGAGATGTTTCATTCTCTTTTTACAAATATTTGAATGTTCATTTTGCTCAAGGCAGCACCAGATAAGTCTCAAAATAAAGGAAAGAAATTGATTAATAATTAACCTTTTTTGGTTCATACATATCGGAGATGAGAAAAAGAATATGTACATTTTTACATGGATAACAATATTTTTAAATCCTATTGTATTAAATTTGTGAAAAAAATATGTTAAATTCTCTTTTCACAAATAAACATATGTTTACCAAATATAAAAAATCATTGCCGTTAACAAATCTTGAATACATTAATATAAGTATATCCATGAATATCAAAACCCAAACATTTTACACACTTGAAAATTAAATTTTGACAAATGAAGATGGGTTAATATTTTCTTTTTGTTTTTAAATGAAAATATATTTTTGTTGTTACTTTGCAAAAAGTAAAGAGGTGTATATTTTTATGAAATTAACATTTTTTTTTAATGACAGTTAAATCTAATAAATGCATGAAAAACAGTTGCGAGATTCTTCTTAGATAAAAGAATGCTTTGTTTTATGATTTTCTGATAATGTATAATTTTTTAAAAAGGCACAAATGTGTAAAAATGTTTGATGAAGAAATCAATATATATCAAATTCCTGTAATAGAAAATATATGTATATCATAAATATAGTGTTTGTTGTAAATTTAATGTTAGTTTTAAACTCATCCAAATAATAACAAACCATATGAAGTTAGTTTGGATATAGAAGGGACTATAATCCGATGGAAGATTTTATTAGTTTTATTTTACATAAAATAAGGAGAAAATGGTTTTTAGTGTTAAGTTAAAAAATACTTTTTATAATTTTAATATTAACTAAAATGTGGTTGAAATTAATAAAAAGATTTCTTGCTCTAATAATATATTTAAAAAATGCTTTCGTAAGGTTTAAATTCCAAATATATTTTATTAGAAGTAAGTGAGAAAATTTTGTGGGATGTTTTTGTATAACTATTTATTTTTAAATATTAAGATATTCAGTAAAGCGGAAGTGATCTAAATCAAATGCCTTCAGCCAAGAACAATAACTTGTAAGGTCCTACAATCAGTCATACAAGGGAAGAAGCTGAAGAAAAAACATTGCTTTTAGAGAAGAAACGTTAAATAAATCAGGTAAAAAAGTGTGTGATATAAAATCATTCTTCCAAAATTGTTTGTTTCTTTAGCTTGTTTTTAAAAAAAATAATAATTGATATGATATTTTTAGCAACAAATTGTTAAACTTTCATTCATTTGATATTTTTTTTTAAATGCAAGAAGGTAATCAAAATAGAAAAATATGTACTGTAAATGATATTATGTAAAATTGACATATTGTTCTCTTCTTCTTCTTCTATATCTTAAGGGCCCACGATCAATTTATTAATCATTTTGGCTCATATAAGAAATGATGGGTATGAAGCCATTAATTGGATTACCATTGGGTCAATACTTTGAAGTTTATGTTTAAAACTATGCTTCACAAGGTGTTTGGGGTGGCATTCCCACAAAAAGCGGCGAAAATTTATTTTCTTAACATTTTCTCAAGTACTATATATTTTGCGCAAACGGAAAAGTAGTTGTTAAAGAACAAGTTAATGATGAATGCAGATGTCATTCAACCATTAACACCATTTTTTTGAAAATGTTTATTCCACTAGTTATAGTTTTTTTCAAACTTTTGACGTTCTGAATTTTTTCTTTTCATAGTTAAATTAGCAATAAATTGTTACGCATTGACTTGTATTTGGAGAAGTTAATCTCCTATTTTAATTTTAATTGGCTGGTTGTAAGCAGTGCCTAACAAAGGACGATACCATAGAGTCAATAACATTAAAGATACGAAACCCAAAGAAGTCTCTAGTTACAATTAATATGATTATCAAGTCTTATTATAATTACAAAAGAAAATAAAATAGAATGACAATCTTCAACTTACAATATGGTAGATCTTGTACCAGTAAACATTTAATACAGTTAATACAGTTATAATAATGTGCCAATGAATAATAATGTTGAAGTGCGAAATAAACACATATGAGTATGAGCACACACATACACAAGGAATAATAAACGCCTCATAAAGTTAATAATACCTATCTGAATCTCGTATCTGTCAATCTTTTATATAAATGTAGCGTAAGACGCTTCCAGAAGCACTTATGACGTGTTTTTTACATGTCTCGGGTTAAGGAGCACAATCGAGAAGATACCCGAAGACATACTACCCAATGTGTAATTGGAAGCCGATTGTAAACAAGATACATCAAAGAGATCTGACCACGCACACAACAGACTTTACTGTCTGCTAGGAGTGTACTGCGATGACGATCAAAGTTCACGCACAGGAAATTGTTCTACATAACACAATGAGCATTTCAATTTAACATCTCGACAGCTGGATGCAACACTTATAGTTAGATAAATGCAGCATTTCAATAGTGCTAATCATAATTGATTCTTATTCATGGAAGTTACTCGCATTTAGTATGATAGTAATAAATTGAAAATAATTTACATGTAAAATAATGAAATAAGAAAACTTAATACGTGGATCCAGAAGGGCTTAACAAAATCCACAATTTAACAGAGCTGAAAAGTTTTTGTGTTTGTTTTTGTAAATATTGGTTCAACTCTCTTCCTTTCAGCTCTTCTGAATTTTTTTTTTGTAAAGGATTTGTTTTTTTTTGTGTTTTTTTTTTTTTTTTTGGGGGGGGAGGGTACTTTTATATCTATGTTATGTAAATTTAATGTATAATTACATGAATATCTCTTGGATTTTGAACTGATGAAGACATGTCACGAAACGTTTAGGTTTTTATTCTGTATGCGTAAACTGAGTGTATATTGTTTTATTTACACATATAAAGTGTCTAATTAATCTAATTTAAGGATCTGTCGCAGCCAAAATCTGTTATAAATTGTAAGTTAATTTTTTTTAGAAAGAATGTTTAGATAACCATTCGAGCGCTGCCAATACTTTTTTAGCTAACGGAGCCCTTTTCTTAAACTAATCGAGCCTTTTATATACCTTAAATCATCCATGTAACAAGCATAATGATTCCTTTATCAAAACTGACAAATTACTTAAGAGCTGTAAACTATAAAAAATAGCGCATTAAACGTTATTCAACTATATTAATACCTTAGATGCCGTATCCCACCAACATGTTGTGTTTGTAAACGCTAAATCCTGTTCAAGAATATAACGATTTAATAATATTATTAATAGAACCCCCCAAAAATATTTTAAGCAATATTCTTGACGAAATTTGTGGGTTGTGGAGCTATGTGTAAGATGTCCGATGTAACATCATAACAGTTTTTAATTCATCATTTAGAGATTGTTTTTTTTTTTTATAGTTTTTTTTACACACATTGATTTTTAAAGGTGCAAAAATCCAAAAATTAAAATAAAAGAATAAATAAATAACAAGATAATGAATAAATTAAACAATAGCCTATAAAATGACTAAGGCATTTTTTTTGCTTCTTTTTATTAAATGATTAGATGTATCTCACTCTCTTAAAAGCAAACAAATAATTGAAAAACTTTAAAACGACTCAGTACGAAGCATTAAAAATCAAAACAAAATTTAAATACTTTGCATTTTATTAACACGGTTTGTAAAAATAGGTTCGTGCTTTTAGATAAATCTTGACCAAAAATGTGAGATCCATATCTGAAATTTGGAACACAATGATAGGAGATTCGTATAGAAGGTTATCAAACACTTGAAAAAAGTCTATGCATTAAAACAGCAACATTTTTTTTTCCGGAAGTCTTCGTCGGCGTACACACCTTGATAAAAGTGGTTTTCCAACTAGTATGGAATTTCTCCATAGACGTTACCTCTGAAATAGTACAATGGATGTATCAGCTGCATAGAATATGAACAAAACAACACATAGTTATTCTTTAAATTACGTGCTAAATATATAATAAAATATGGTAAGCCACTCACTGTGGATAGTATTCACATTTTATAAGTGAATCATCTTCGTTGCAGTTAAAGATGACACAACCCACACTTGTCGTTTTTCTCCACACAAGCTGAAGATATAGTTCGTACGTAATAAAAGTACGGAAATGTACTACTAAACAATCAAACGTATGTTTGGCATACACATCGTTTCTGCCATTGATTTTATTTTGCAAATTAGCTTAATTAGCAAATAGAAACGTTTCTTTATTGGGGATTCATGCAAGTTTGTGTACACCGCACTTCTTCGTTTATTTATTTATTTTTTTTAAATGGGTACAACTCTTTTAAATTTTACAAAAACTAAAGTAGTGATAGATTTTAATTTTATCGGTAGAAAGTGTTGGTAGATGTGACGTGCGACTATTTCCCCCTATCCACTGAGAGTTCAAGGTTTTTGCCAACAAGTTATTTCTGCGAAAAAAGCTTAAGAAATCTTGACCTGTCCCGAAATTAACTAAACCTAACCACAATTGCAGCTTTTATTATGTAAATGCTAATTTAAATTGAAAAAGTCACTGCATTAAATTTTTCCTGGATACACCTAGCACAGAAAAGCAGATCTTTCCAATAGAAACACCTCTTAAAATGCTGATATGAAAATTCAAGTTTCTCTAAAAGATTGTCTAGATGAGATATTTATGCCAAAGTTTAAAAATAGAAAAATAGCTGCTCAGTAGTTTATTATTTACATACATATATCTGTATGTTTTTTAATCATCAGATTGAAATAAAATATTCTGTCGAGAATCGATTGTTTTCATTTAAATAATTGATTGATATTTTTTTATTTGATTTTTTTATATATAAATTTACTATAGAAAAAAGACAAGACCCATTTTGCAGCTTGTGCCAGGAAAAAAACAATTTGATGTCATTCCTGGAGCTTTGGAAGGCCCCTTATGTTATAAATTAGACTCAAGCTAATCATTCATATTTGAACTATTTATTTAGCAATGATTTTTTTTAATTATTAATATTCTTCATATTAATGTATATTTATATAGCCAAAAATTGAAAAGATTCATTTCTATAATTTATTAAGAAGATTTACGGACACACTGGATGCTGCTTGCATCTATGGCAACTTTTATTTAAATTTTGCTCATTAAAAAGTTTATTTTGTATGATTTAAAAAATATATATATATATATATATTACTTGCGGACACTTACTTGGGAGTACCATCTACATGACCAATCAGAAATACACTTCCACTTAGGATCAACCTTGATAGCCTGCGACCACCAAGTCGCAACTGCATTTTTTGCCTTTGCTACATTGTCAGGCTTTGTAGCTATAGATAGATATACTTCAGAATGTCACAGGTAAGTTACATAAGCCATTGAAAGAAAAGCGTTTTGAAAGACATCATCAAATTTGAATTGTGAATGAATGAATGACACCAGTGTCAGTCAGAAATTACTGCACAATCTAAAATATACTAGAATATATGATTTAAAATAATTAATTATAAGATAATAATATTAAATACGTTGCGATAGGTTTGTCCTTCTATTGTTAAAGGTCATTTAAATTCCATCTTTTTAAAAGACGTATCAATGCAGTGATGTTTACGATTCAACTGCGATTGTTGTATGAAATAATAATTTTATGAAATAAGAACAGCATGCATCAAAAAATGAATATTCACACACTAACCCCAGACATGGACGCCAGCCAGCAGGATCATGTATCTGTCAAAGATGCGAATCAGACAGGGTAGTAGAGTTTACAGAGGTGTGTTTTGAGTGCAGTACAAAAGGCCTGGGTGGTTGGTATATTGCGATGCGTAGTGGCAAAGAATTCCAATAATTCCAATGTTTGGGGGCGCAGAAAGAGAAATATTGTTCACCATACGTTTTAGTGCGTGTTTTGGGAACATTAGAAATACGCGTGTCTGCGAGGAGCGAAGCTGTCGAAGAGGTGAATTTGTAGAAAAAATTTCAATTAGATCAGAAGGGGAGCAATGCATTAAAGCGTTGTGACAGAGAAGAGACAGCTTGTAGTCAATGCGTGCCTGTATAGAGAGCAAATAAGATGAGTGGAGTAGTGGAGTGACGTGATCACACTTTTTTACCTTAGAATTAGCCTAGCGGCTGAGTTTAGAACCTTGGGCAGCTTTTGTATGAAGTTTAGTGGTGAACCTGACAGAAGAGAGTTTAAGAGTCAAGACTGGAGAGAACAAGAGCACAGACTAGAGTTTTTTGTAGCGCTAACTGTGAGGTAGTGGCGCATGGAGCTTATCTGACGGATAACGGTGGAACCCGAACGACACATGTGAGGGATGTGTTTATCGAGAGACATGTTGTTAGAAAGAATATAACCAACATTCCTAGCAGATGTTGTAACCTGTATGTCGGAGGTACCTACTTGTAATGAGGTGGGAAGCGGCCGGGTAGGGTGGCGTTAGTGTAGTCGTCTTACCAAACTTTGTTTCATCGTACCCTACGGAAACAAAACATCAACGCAACAAACAAAAGAAATCAGCAAATAAACTATAAAAAAGACAGGTAATGTGTATTTAAATAGACTATTAAATTTGATATGTAATATACATGACATGAACTAAGAATGACTTATGTAACATGATGAAAAATATCATAAAAGATATGCTATGAAATATTGATGGCTGTCACTTAAGATGTAATGTGTTTATTCACAATACTGGCAATTCTAACATATGCGTCATACGAGAAGCCACACCTCCTTTTAGCAGAGTTCTTCAGTTCTAATTCAGGGTCTGTGTTATTGTGAAGGTGTGTCACTGGTTTCTTCTTCTGTCTCTTCTGAATGATTTTGTGTTTGCATCCGTTCACTGTCCACACGGCCACGCCCTTGCAGTGACTCATCTTAATTGTATACAGAATAAGGAGACTTTTCCTTAAATATTTTGAGGAAAACTCCTAAACTCTGCGATATTTACAGTGCCCTAACTAACTAAGTAAAGTAGTCTTCCAGAGTAACTAATTGTCAACATGGTAAATAAATCAGTCAGCCCCGTAAACCGCCATAAAGCTTCTAGATTCGGACACAGCACATACACGTAACTCTATGTGGGTGACGCTGCCATGAACCGGCACAGACTAGGCCTATGTCTACATCTAACACACAGAAAAGAATGTTTCATTTAAGGACTGAAGTTTGTTGTCACTAAATTATCTTGATTCTGTGTCCCAATTAATATACACGCTCGTTCCTCCCTAATGTCACAGTTTGTTTGAAATTAAATAATGCCAAACACGAACTGACGCCATCAGGCACTGTAACTAAAGTTAAAGACAGCGTACACTGACCGCTCATGGCTTGCTAGCCGGAATCAAATAAAACGTTTACATATGCCTCATGGCAATACAGACGAAGTAAAAAAAAAATGTATACTGATGCCTCAAGCCATGCTAACCATAGTTAGATATAACGTAAACTGACGTGTCAAGGCATGCTTACCGGAGAGAAAGTATACTAACCCCTCAATGCTTGCTAATCGGAGTCAAGTCAATGTATACTTATCCTCTTGAGGCGTGCTAACCGTATTTAAAGAAAACGTATACTAACCGCACAAGGAGTGCTAAGAGGAGTCAAAGACAACGTTGACTGCCCTTTGTAGCAAGGTAAATAGAGTCAAAGACAACGTTGACTGCCCTTTGGAGTAAGGTAAATAGAATTAAAGACAACGTTGACTGCCCTTTGGAGTAAGGTAAATAGAGTCAAAGACAACGTTGACTGCCCTTTGGAGCAAGGTAAATAGAGTCAAAGACATCGTATACTGACGCCTCAAGGCGTTCTGTTCGGAGTCAAATACAACGTTTGCTGATCCTCTAAGATGTTCTGACCTGAGTTAGAGACAACGGCTGTACAACTACCATCATACGCTTCCATTTATGTGACGATAGCCGCCGGGCATAGCTATTCATAACCTTCATACTTTTTTTTGATAGGCAGACCTGGTTCGAGTACTTTTACCACTATGTAACGGTCACGGTCAACATGACATTCAACATGTTGTACTTACACGATGATATATACTGGTTTCCGCCGTCCATAAAGTCTTTAAAGTAACAATAAGCAACTTTTCTTTCAGCAACAGATACAAGCTTGGAATCCCAGACCTAAGGCAAAGTTGTTAATAATTATGTTTGTCCGGTTAGAATTGTTGGAACTAAGATTAAAGCAAAATTTTACAACAGATGTTTTAGGTGAAAACTTCTTTTAAAAAACAAGGGCAACGCAAATTGATATTTAAAAATGCTAAGATGAGCTTCAAGTAACAATACGATCCTTAGTACATTAGACTGGAAAAGTTGAACATATTACAATATTGTAAACTATTTACATGTCTCTATTCTGATTGACATACACATGTTACAATCATTTTACATATAATTACAATGCTTGTGATTTGGTCCCATGTTAGTTTTACGAGATTTCAAAAGGGATAACGCTTAAAATAGACGAACATGATTGTAAGGTCTTTTAAAGAAAATATTATGTTTTAAAATGTCGAATGTATATATTAAAACCTACCAGGTCTGGGAGGCCTAGTGATGAGCGCAACTCGTTATGGCCAGAAAGGAAAGCAGTTATAACAGACTGAGATAGAGTTTCTAGGCCGACAGCGTAGCCCGAGACACACATGGTCAGTAAGAGTAACACACTTGACAACATGTTGTAGCTGAAAATATGATATAACAAACACGTCCTCATGTAACGCATGCAAGTAATACAACAAATAATTTTTATATTAATTTTAAACACCTCATGGGTTTGTTTGTTTTCCTATTCTTTAATTTATTATTTTTTTAATAAACAGCAGCTCCTCGCAAAGTTGCTAGCTATTCAAATTTTATCTTATCCAATTTACAACAAGCTTTAGTAAATATGAGAAAATAAATTTAGTTTTTCAACAAAATGCTTATGGTCCTCATCTAAAATTGTGGATGTCCAAGTTAAATCATCTAATAGGCTAAGGTACTCCACGTCCATGAAGGATAAAATTACATTGTTTAACGTTTAGCAATTCATTTTATTTTTCTCATAACATCTTTAATCTGTTTGGTTTAGTTTGCTTCTCTCAAATACTCATTGCCCTGCGCGCATTTGTAAGGTCAACTATTATTGTGACTTTTGAAAATACGGTCTGTAAACTCAGATCAATTTCCAATGCATCATTGCAAATATGCAGGTCAGGTCCGTACAAGTAAGTTATACAAATTTTGTTTTTCAAAATTAATGTTTACAACAATTAATTTTAGCTTATTGTATTGATCAATACCTTTGCGCATAGAAGAAAATGCACTAATTTATTAGTTTAGTGTTCTTATGTTTATTTTCGTCCGACAAAACTTTTCAAGGAATACTTCGTAAAAAATTGTTTTAAGTGATTTAAAAAAACACAGGAAAAATGTATAATTACATGTTTGAAACAAATGACTAAACGCGTCAAGCTACTAAAAATTGTAAAAATAAAATAAAGAAAACGAACCTTTTTTTTCTTCTCTTTTCTTAATAATAGAGAACCAACGATTCCCTTTTGGTCGGACAAGACTGCATGTTCCATTTGTATGTTAGTATTTATACACATATTCAGATAACAAAAAATGCAAACGCCATCAGCCAAAGCAGATCATGTTGGCTGCAGGTAATGTTAATTTCTCTTTCATGTCGTGCTCATCTCAGTATTTTTGGTTACACAAATTTAAATAACGCTGTAACTGTATCTGTAATGGGAATCATTTGAATAAATAGAATTGTCAAGGCAGACAGCAGCCAGGTGAACAGTGTAGTATAAAATAAATGCATGTAAAAAAAATGGAAGTGATCATATCGTGTTACAGGGTCGATTGTGGAGGGGTAAGGTGGTCGCGGTTCATTATAGATTCTTTTTGTGTCAATAATAATGTGAAGCAATGAAAGTAAGGGTGGTACACGTTGAATGACTCACAGATGCCTCTCAATTTGAAATAGAAGTCGGAGAAGTATTTCTCGTGTCCTTTTTCTATTCATTCTTGCCATTGCTCAGAGAAATAAAAGAGAAAAAAAAAGTACGGGGTACAGTGGATACTTCTTGGAACAACCGAATGACTAGATTGTGCAGATAACGTTAAACCTCTGTCCCACAACCAATACAATATAAGATAAACGACAAAAGACATGACCACCATTTCAGCATTTTACGAACCCCTTACTACCGGAAGGTTCGATGGTTTAGTTGTCAAGGGGATTCAGTAATGAATCACAGTTCCCAAACTATAATAGTTCTTAAAATTTGAGCACTTCAAGCTCTCGTGATCATTGATATCACACACACTAACATCCAAACAAATTTCTCACCTAACCCCCATCTCAGAGAAAAAACTCACACCCTTCTAGTATTGCTAATAAATATGATTAAAAATATTAAACTCAGTGTCCCCACGGTTCCCAAACCTCGACAACTATCCTCGTAGCTCTATGTATGGTGATCTCGAATGACCACCACTTTGTTGAACTTACGCCATATTGGCCAGCTCACTTCCTCCACTACTTTATCTCCGTAGCGTGCCCAATTCTTAACATTATAAATATCTCCCTCTTGCACAAAATCAACAACCCACTTCTGTAAAAAAATCGACAAATCTCTCTTGTACACTAACATTTCAATGTTGTTCCATTTCGAAACACTCACACTGTGCGATTATCAAAGCTAGACCTTGTACGTCAGCAAATATTATGGTTTACTTTGATTGCTTTGTTTTCAAAACGTGTGTGTCTATACATCATTCAACATCAATGTGTGGGGAAACAAATCAAATCACTAAATCTCGGACAGAACTAAGTCGACTCAAAACTATAGCGCCTCATAATGTCGGATCGCACTTTTTCCACTTCGCCAAGCTCACCCGAAAATCCAAAGACAAATAATGAAATAATAATTGATTAATACTGTTTTCAAACCATTTGTTTTAGCCAGTCACGTCATTGAACATCATTATATCTGTAACATAACATAATGTAATTTGATTGAAAGTCGATGGATTCGTCACCAAAGATAATAAATAGAGTAAAACTATGACCAGGGGGGGGGGGGGTAAAAATCTTCATATTTAACAAGATCTGAGAAGAAGGAAACGTCTCCTCATCCACGAAAGTAGTGTGCTTTCATGGTGACTGCAAATGTGGTGGACAGTGGGAAATCAAAGATGCTTTATCAGGGGAGGGGGGTTTAGTTCACCCCCAGGTCATCTTGAAGTCGTTATTTGTTATGATTTGCATACGATTTTAAATACGTTTCCACTGAACAGCTTGCATACCCTTATTTATATATTTTTTTAAAAACTGACGCAGACAAGTATGTGTCCATTTAAAATTTATTGTGCGATATCCAAACTCCTTCTCATTGCGAGTTGTACTTCTTTGAAGCTTCATCTCTCATACAAAAAATGGCGTGATTTCAGAGGCGAAGCTAAGGGAGGCAAAAGGGAGGACAGATATCCTTGGGCGCACGACAAGTTAGGGGCACGATAATTTGCTTTGGTATTATTTAATTGATTAAAATTATGTGTTTAAGATCTGAAATAATTCAAAAGGGAGGCTCTTTAAAATGGATCTTGTCCCTGTACGTCAAAAATTCTAGTTACGCCTTTGGGTTATCTATACTAACAAAAAGGCAAAGCCCTAACTGACTGATTAACTCATCACTAATTCTCCAACTTCTCCAGTAGATAGCAACCTGAAGTTTGACAAGCTTATTCCTCACAGCTCACACACAAAAGTTAAACATGTTTTATTTCCAAACTCTATACCGGAGGCCCCGAATGTTGATGTTTTATTTTTTTATTTTATGATATATATAAATACAATTAACAGCAAATACATTATATTAATATATCTGGATCTTGACCAAACTTAAATTACATACATTTGATAATCCATATTCAAATACGAAAGGTACTTAACACATAATATGAAGCCCTCTTGGGCCGAAGCCCCTTTACATTTTTCGTTATATAAGCTAGATAAATAGCAAAAGGCTTAGTACTCCTATATGAATAGACCAAACTTAGGACACAACTTAGACAGCACCACAGGTTCTATGAGATGAGGTGGATTTAGGACTAGATTTGTAGTAATACAATTCTTAGTCCGTTTTAAAACATCGTTTGGTTTAATATCCGATCCATTCAAGGCCGATCTAGAATTTTCTAGAGACTGCGATGGTTTAAAAGAGCTCTGCCTATGGCATTTGTAAACCACCTTCAATGGGATACGTTTTAAATGTACCATTTACCTCAATGATTTTATAGGCTTCCGCCCATCTTAGACATATATAAAACGGTACTTTATTAAATAGGCCCCCAACGGGACCCCCCATATCTATTGAAATGTGTTATTGTTAGCAGCACAATTTAGTGGTATAATATTTTTGAATTCGGGAAAGAATTACTTAGAAATGTTATTTTTGCACGTTTCATGGAGGATATTAAATTTAATCTAGAATGTTCTATATTCTTCAACAGTGATGTATAATCAGAGCTAAAAGCTTATTCAAACAAAATCGAACTGAGCATGATCCCATAGAGAAACAGGATCCTAATGTTACACATCGGTTACATGTTTCCATCGGGGAATAGGATTTCTTTGGAGATCCCATCGGGTAATGGGCTAAAACCGGGTTCAGGATCCCATCAGGAAAAGGGATAACATCGGAAAAGAGTGTCCATAGGTGGAACGGGATCCAACAGTGAACGCTATCCTAACGAGATCGGTAGCGGATCGGAATCCACTGAGATCAGGATCTTACTGGAATCAAGACACTGACGGGATCGGGACCCCAACGGGATCTGGATTCCCCCTTTATCCGGAGCCACAAAGAAATAGGATTCCAACGGGAACGGGATAAAACAGGGAAAACGGATTGCGCCGTGATCGGGTTCATAATGAATAAGGGACTCATTAGAATTGGGGTCTTACCGGGATCGGGGTCCCAAGGACAGACCATTCAAAAATTTGGCATTGATTTGAGACAGGTTTGATTTTCGCAAGGGAATGCATTGTATAGTCTCCAGAATATTCGGATATTGATAATTTCATACTTTTTGTTTCTTTAAAAAGTCTCTCCGCTGCTAAGCGCGGGTATTTTGCTCGTCTACACTAATAAAAAGCAAAAGCCTCACTCACTCACTCATCACTAATTCTCCAACTTTCCCTTTAGATAATAACCTGAGATGTGGCAGGTCTATTCCTTAGAGTTTACTTACAAAAGTTAAGCTGGTTTCATTTCGAAACTCTGCCTAGAATGGTCACAATCGGGGCGCCGAAATCGTTGTTTGCCTTAAATCCCTATATATATAAAATTAACAACAAAATATTGTGATTGCGTGTTGTTTTCGAGATTACATGTGTTTTTTTATCTATTATGCTTAGTATCTCGTGACGTATTGTGTAAAACGGAACATGGAGTATTATTATAATGTAGTGTTTTCCTGGAGTAATGGCAGCGGACAACAAGTTATGTATGCAACTGGCTGTATGTTTGAATCCTTGACAGAAGCCGAATGTCACTTGTATAAGTACACAAAATACTAACGTAGTTGAGGCCATTGAAACTCAAATGCTCCATTACAACAGCTCTCCAATCTATGACAAACCAGAAAAAAAGGAGACGTGTGAGACGTCAAGGTAGATTTCTGAAGTGCCTAGACTGCAACAACTCCGTAAATACTCCGCCAAATAATGTCAGAAAAATCCCTAGTTTGACAGGGACGCTGTCGCTAAAGACTGCCAGGCAAATCCTCATTTAACAGAGACGCTGTTTGGAGGTACGATACTAATCATAAAAACCGATTCATGCCAAAGCGACAGATTTCGCGAAAAAAACGCTTCTGGATTTCCGTACAACGCAAACATGGATTATGAATCTGACGAAACATTACGCATTGGATTCATGGATGTTGTCTGTTACTATTACAACGCTCGCAGGTGGAAATTCGAGTCTCCTGATTCGTGCTGTAAAGCTGTTAAAGTTTCTCTTACTCTTTACACAAGCTCCCTCAGCTTCTTCACTCCCACAAAGTGGGCATTTCTTGAAAAATATTCCTAAATACCACAGCGTTTTTCAAATGACCACATGTGGTGCTGATCAAATCGTTGAATTGTTGACGGACATTTTAGGCCTTCATTTAAAGTCCAGGGTTTAAGTGTACCACTTGATTGGTAGTCTTTTACCTATGACGAATGAAGAAATACAATTTTTTACAAATTTATTTCGTCGGGGACGATGTAAAGGAAGCACAAATGCGATGCTCTAACGTTTCTTGGCTTTCAGGATCCCATCAGGAAAAGGGATAACATCGGAAAAGAGTGTCCATAGGTGGAACGGGATCCAACAGTGAATGCTATCCTAACGAGATCGGTAGCGCATCGGAATCCACTGAGATCAGGATCTTACGGGAATCAAGACACTGACGAGAAATAAGCCTGCAGCACGTGAAGTTGGTGTTGTTATCGTAGGGCAAACGTTCGTCAATAGGGATATTACCTTAAAAAACAGAGAAAATAAACAGCAACGCATTAAGAAAACACACAGATCCTATGATGCGTTCAGTATCCCCGCATGTTCTGCAATGGCGAGGACGGCTATTCTGTGTCTGTGAGGCAAGTTGACCCTGACAGTAAGTTACGTATAAAGAAAACTGTGTCTGCAGCGAACTTACCTCTATTAAATCGGCTTATGATCAGACGTCATCGTGAAAATACTGTATTTTTCTTCAGAAGTTTTTAAAATCAGTTTGTATTTGATATGTATGTAAATTTGAATCCGAAATACTTAATTATATCCGACAAAACCGAAAGAAACTACAAGCTGAAAAAGACGTCCTCCTGAAATATGCTATTGAGAAAAAGAACACTAATGTAGCTAAATTTGGTAAGGCTCTGATATTACGACCCCTCTTCAATGAAGGACATCGCTATATGCACGAGCGTACACAAGACGCAATGACCTACGTACGTAATTACGGCCACCCTGACTTAGCAAATTAACTTGCAATTCTAAATGGACTGGCATCCCTGAAGTGCTCTTTCTGCATAAGAAACCTCACGATCGCCACGAACTCATCAGTCGTGTATTTCATCTGAAAATTCGCGAAATGTTAGACTTCCTCACCAAGACTAACATATTCGGCTGTAAAACTTGCTACATGTACACCATAGAGTGGCAAGAGCGAAGTCTCCCCCATGCACACATCCTCCTGTGGCTACAAGAGACCGACCGAATTTCGGCTTCGGCTTCAATTTCGGCGCCGAAAGTGGCCATTTTATCACTTTCGGCCAAGTTTCGGTTTCGGCAGAAACTGAAAAGTTAACGTTCGGCTTAATTTCGGTTTCGGCCGAAAGAGAAAAGTTAAATTTTGGCTTTTCTTGGGTTCGGCCAAAATTGACTTAGACTTTCGGCCATCAGCCGAAAGTGACTCAGGTTTACAGTCATTTAATACTCAGCAAAAGCGATTTTTAACAACAAACTAAGAGACATTTAAGAACAAATTAAGCTATCTTTGAGATCAAACTAAAGGATATTTAACAAAAAACTAAGCGACATTTAAGATTAAACTAAAGGAATTTTAAAACAAACTAAGCGATCTTTAAGAACAAACTAAACGATCTCAAATAACAAACTAAAAGATTTTTAAGACCGAACTATATGATCTTTAAGAAAACAACACATGATCTTTAATAGTAAACTGAATGATTTATCAGAATAAACTAAGCGATCTTTAATAGAAAACTAAATGTTCTTTAGGAACAAACTAAAAGATCTTTAAAAACAAACTAATCGATCTTAAGGAACAAAATCAATTATCTTTAAGAACAAACAAAGCGATCTTTGTGAAAAAATTAAACGATCTTTACAACAAACTAAGCGATCTTTCACAATAATCTAAGCGATCTTTATGAACAACTAAACGATCTTTAGTAACAAACAAAGCGATCATTAACAAAAACTGGACGATCTTTAACAACAAACTAAGCGATCTTTAAGAACAAACTAAAAGATCTTTAATAACAAACCAGGCGATCTTTATGAACAAACTAACCGATCTTTAAGACAAAAAAAAGCGATCATTAACAAAAACTGGACGATCTTTAACAACAAACTAAGCGATCTTTAAGAACAAACTAAACGATCTTTAACATCAAACTAAGCGATCTTTAACGACAAACTAAACGATCTTTAACAACAAACTAAGCGATCTTTAAGAACAAACTAAACGATCTTTAACAACAAACTAAGCGATCTTTAACAACAAACTAAGCGATCTTTAAGAACAAATTAAGCGATCTTTAAGATTAAACTAAGCGATATTTTAGAACAATCAAAGCGATCTTTATGAACAAACTAAACGATCTTTAA
>CAXITT010000616.1:342047-372591 GCA_964033795.1 Lymnaea stagnalis | reverse complement strand
AAAAAAAAAAGTGTAGAAGGGATAAGGGGGCCAAAAACCAAAAGGGGGGGGGGGGGGGGGGGGTGCAGGATGAAGTGTCTGAATGAGATTGTAATCCACAAAAAAGCGATTACAACTGTTACAATCTGCTCAACCTTTATACATAACAATAAAATCATTAAGGGTTCTCAAGAACTAGGATTCACTTTCATCCACCTACTAACTGTTGCCAGAGACCTGGTATACGAAAATATATAGAAACATTTTTTAAAAAAATCAGAATTAGACTAGTTGGTGAGATTTGACTGAAACCGTCGCGGAGAGTCACGTTATAGATATGAGAATGTAGGAAACGAGCCGGCGCATTTACACTAAACTTTTCTGTCATGTAGCGGATCGCAAAATATCGTCTTGCGGGTCGCAAACGGCTCGTGTGTTTCGAGTTTGAGACCCCTATATTAGATGTTTATTTATTAATATTCACGATTATCTCATTTTTTATAAAAAGAATGAACATATTTATACTTTCCCACATCATTTTCGATGTATGCAGAATGTAATGCGGGAACAAATTTCAAAATATCTTAATATTTCATTTTCGGTTTCGGTTCGGTTTCGGCTTCGGCCGAAATTCATTTTTAATTTTGGGCCTTTTTTCGGTTTCGGCCGAAAGTCATTTTAAATTTTTGGCCTTTTTTCGGCTTCTGTCGAAATCAGAAAATCACTTTCGGTCGGTCTCTAGTGGCTACAGCATAGGATTAACCCAAGTGCCATCGATCAAGTCATCCGTGCGGAAATTGCTGATTCAACAGACGGACACTACCCTCACTGCCTGGCACATCTTCTGTGACCCCTCATGAGCGTTACCTCCCGGTCGTTCATCTTCCTGTGCATCTTGAGAACGGGCTAACAATTTACTTCACATAGGCCAATGTTGTCGATAAAGTAAGCAATCTACCACCAAAATCAAGGGCCCCACGTCGTTCGATATCTCCGAACAGCTGATCAGGTTCTACATTCAACCTATAAGTCGGATTGCACGGCACATTGTTTGTTACAGAACGACAAAAACTGGGACGAGACTCTGCAGGAAGCTGCTCTCTCTTGCTCACCACAAAAGATCCATGAGCTTTTGCTGTTATGTTGCTCTTCTGCAAAATGGAAAACCCCTTAAAACTATTGGCACAGCATAAAAACAGCAAATTTAAGATTTTACGAGACAGATTGAAGGGCATCATATAGAAACAGAAGTCAACCTGCACTTACATTTGATCTATAACAGGTGTCTGCATTTACATGAAAACTACTTGATTGCTATTGCAGATCATACTCTGGATCATTACGATTTGCCTACACCTTCCAGAGAACTTGCAGAAGTTACGTAAAATCCCATACTTGAAAGAGACATCTTACAACCCCTCGCAGTTGGCCAACATAGTTACAGAAAACGAGCTGCTGTTAAATGTTCGGTGTAAAGGCGGTTTATGGGCAAGTCATGAGGAGCGTTGTCACAGCCAGTGTCACGGGGTTTTTTCTTGATGCACCAGGCGGAACTGGTAATACATTCCGCATAAAGCTCCTGATTGCAAAAATCTGAGTTGACGGAAACATCGCTTTAGCTGTGGCATCATCTGGCATCGTTGTCACTCTTCGGCAGGGTGGAGGAACTTCTCATTCGGATTTTAAGTGGTGGGGGAGGGACGTTTTTGCCATTCAAATATTAAAAGCAGTTAAGAATCTAATAAGGATTAGCCAAGCATTTAAGGAATACAACAAAAAACTCTTTTATCCTGTGTTACAAACAGTGGCGTAGCGAGGGTGTTTGGCGCCCGGGGACAAGATTCGCGCCAGGGGACAAGATCCATTTTAAAGCGCCCCCTTTCCTTTTTTTTTTCAACTCTAAAACACATTTTTTTACCAATAATATAATATCAAATCACATTTTGGTGCCCTTAACGAGCTTGCGCCTGGGGACATCTGACCCCCCTGCCCCCCATTACTACGCCTGTGGTTACAAAAGACGCACATTTTAAGAAAGCATAAAAGAGTTCGATTTATCTAGTACGTGATGAGCGTCCACCATTCGTCCATTAAACTCTCAAATTTTGTGTTGAAATAAGTACGTTTTGTTAAGTTTTCTTTTATTTAATTGACCACGCATAGGATCCGGTACATTTAGCATTATTGTTATTGCACAATTTATAATTACCACCGATAGCTGCTTTAAAAGTAATGATTTTATGAATTAAGTTAATTTGTCATTATTTTATGAAGCAAATTAACTTGAAAACAGAGTGCACACGTTTAACAGTGAACAGGAACTGTATTCAAATTATGGAACTTTATATTGATGGTAAGGTAGTATAATACTTATTTAAAAACAAAATTAAACAAATATAATACCAATATATTCGGACAGAAGTAACAATTTTAGAATAGTACAATATTCTTAATCGAATATTGTAAAGCTCTAACAAGTTTTAATTTAAATATGAGAATCATACATTATATTGATTATAGAGATATATCTTATTTTCATATGATTTTAATCAGTTAAAGACAATAGTTATACATGTTTTAAAATGTCATGAAAATGTCAGTTTATTTAGTTTTTAAAACATAAAATATGTAGTCGTTTTGTTGTTATGCACAAAATCCATTAAGTGGGTGAAAGGCCTTTGACAGTGCTAGCCCCCCTTCCCTCGTGATCTGTCTAAGAGAATCAGTTTAGACTATTGCACATTACCTACAAGCTAATAAACAGACTACTTCACCATACAATCAGAAGAAAAATCAGACAACCATTACAGACCAATAAAAAGACCACATCTATTATTTGTCGAAAGACGAAGAGACAGGCTTTACCAACCATATATTGACAGACAAAGTGACAGACTTTTGTACCATAACATTTGACGAAAAGGTAGACAGACTACTGCACAATGCCAACGTGTTAATCAACATACAGCAAAATTCGTTTGACGAACTGACACATATTTTCTTTCTAAAATTGAATGTCCTTAACCAGCCTTTTTAATAAGATGATTCACAAATGTTCAAAATTATGTATGGGATTAATTAGCATTTGTCAAAGACGAATTGGACAATGTCTCATGAAACCGTAACGAATAACCGTATATTTTACGTGACAAATCAAGCCGCTACCAAATTATTTCGCTCGGATGCCAACAGTTTTTGTTTCATTTCAATGCAGTCTAAAACTCAAGACTAGATAATCACTACTGCTTTCTATAATGTGAATGTATTATGAAATTTTGTTTACATTTTGCCGATTTTAAAATCCACATTGTATTAACTTCGTTTTTGTGTGATGCTGGCTCTCTAGATGACAAAATTTTCGGATGGCTATCTGACCCACGTCCAGTCAACTTATCCCTCTGAATGTTATCATTTAGACTCGATTACGATGTCAAAAATATTCTGTCAAATTGTCTGCCTCAAAACTAACCCCCAAAAATCAGTGTTTTCCTGTTTTTCTAGGTAAAGATGATATGAAATTCCCGATAACTGAGCTAAATGTGATACTTTTTTTTTCAAAGATATCGCAAAAGCTTTGTTGCTTAATATTTTATTTTGTTTTTATAAAACTGTTGGTGAAATAAATCATTGGTTTAAAAAAAGTTGGCTGGTCATTACAATGTTAATTTGGTTCAAGGGTGGTATAAATTGTTTCTTTTCGAGCCTTGACGGTAGGAACGACGTGTATTTGGCATCATTATAAAATCTGTTAATTGATATCATGTTCTTTTAAATTTTAAGCACCATCCTGCATTGCTCGATATTACATTTTATAAAAGATTTATCCGAACAAAAATGTTTAATACGCTGGTTAATTAATTTAATACAAACACTGAACTTTAGTAGGCATTTTGCTGTAAAACCCTCATGAGCCTTATATTAAATTTAATGTCTTCCATCAGCCTATAATCTACATAACTTTGATAGTGGTAACGAATTTTTTAAGAGATGAGGCAATGGGAGTCATGTCTCAATTCACTCCAGTTTGTTCTGTGCCCCACGCTAATCATTTAAAACATGTTTATATTCATGCCCATACTAATACATTAAATACATCAAAAGTTGTTCTTTTTTTAAAATTTGTTTGTTTAATTGTATGCACTGCGTGTTGAGCCCAGCCCTAGGCTGGGGTAACCCGCTATATAAAACCACTTATAATAATAATAATATAATAAATAATGTTTATTTATATACACATTTGAACAAACGTTAAATTGCATGATACAGTTCTAAATTAAGTTATTATAATATTGTTTCGTATTACAACTTTTGCATTTTTCCTGCGTGGGCCGCCTTCATTTGTAAATTTGAAGTTGACAGCTTGGTAGTTGATATTCAGAGAAGTCTGAAGAAATTCCAATGAAAGAAAGAATATACTTTAGACTTTTAGATTATATTGAAATATTGAACCCCTAAGGGATATGACTGTAATAAAATGAGAGTCATCCCATACATGGCCTTAAAGCCAGGTCAGAACATTTCATGTAAACAAGATGATTCATCTAAAAAGCGATCTAAATGTAGAGGAGATCTCTAACTTCCTAATCGAAATATGATTAGTAAATTTAAAGGGGGATGATCGCAATATATATTCTATATTAATGTAATCAACTTTGATACATGGCTATGTATATCTAAATTCTAAAAGCTGTATTCAATACAAAATTCTTTAAACAATTAATTTTAATTGGTGTTTACTTACATCCCATCACCAACAGTATCTTTTACTGAACAGTAGTTTTTTTCCTCTCAGGCAATATTATTGGCACATTTGCTACACATAACAATTTGAAAAAAGGAAAAAGTTTTGCTTTAAAATACTTCAACTTTTAAAGGACTTTTTAAATTCATTTAAAATACTTGAAAACTGTTCCGACCCGGTGGCACGATTCGGTTAATATAGTTTATTATGTTTTTCAAATGCATTGACCAGATATGGATAATCAGATTTCAAAGCGTTTATATTGTAAGGAAACCTTGCTTACTCTCTGCTATCTTCATCTATATCTGACATCCACTAAAAAAACAACTTAGGCGATAACAATCGATGATTATAGTCTTGTTCTTTATTAGACTGATACTTCGCTTATACTTTCTCTCATCTCGCAACTCTGACTGCCCTCTACTCATACCATCCGGCCACGCTCCCCCTCGTCCCGTCCAGAGGTCCCTATTTATAAGTCCCTGGTTCATAGAGTTCCCTTCCCAGGTCTGTACTCGCCCCACCCCTTTTTCTCAATTGGCGCCAGGTTACCAACCAACCAGACGTCCCAGGTAAATGCCCTGGTCAGATGGCTTGATCCGTCGATCGTGATCTCTGGTCAGCTGGCGCCGGTTTTACCTGTCAGACGGCCGGTCGCCGTCGTTGTCCGAACTCTCCACAATATTGCAGAATAAGCGCCGGAGACTGGGTGATTTTTTTTATTTTGTTCTTGTCTTTTATTGGAAACGACAATTGTTTTCACTTTTTTTCTGTAAAAGCCCACATGTCTTGAAATGAATACGTAAACCCTGATACTCTATACAGTGTAATTGCTATTCGGTTTATAGAAAAGACGCAAAGAATATGATTCACCAACGCCTAGATGGAAGGAACAAATTCCAGGACGTCATTGTTTTCACCGACTCACACTCTGACCTCGAGCAAGTTGCGAGGGGCTCTACGAACACCACGATAGTCAATTCATTCTGGAGACAGTTGGTAGCATCAAAGCAAAAGGTGGCTAAGTAGTTCTGCATTTTATCGCTTCGCTCATTGAGGTGAAACAGCAGGACGGGTCGGACTTCTTGGCCGAAGAATGCGCGACCCAACGGCAAATAGATGAGGTAATGACTCAGCTGTGTGTCACTGCATGGCTAAGAAACTACTTTCGAAACAAGTGGCTTGACGGTTGGGTCGCAGGAGAAACCGGACGACAGCTGCACCGGAGAATACAGCGGCCCAGCAAGTGAGACTTAAGAGAGGAGAACTTCCAAATGAGAACAGGACAATGCGCGACGCGCAGATACATGCACAAACTGGATGATCGAAAGGAGCAAAACTGCGGCCAGGCAGACGAAACTGTGATTCATTTGCTTATCACATGCCCCATGCTTGGGATCCGGGTGGAGGGAAGAGACCCTGAAGCCTGCCTTGAAGGAATAATTTCGCCTTTTTGTGAAATGCGTAAAGAATATAATCTGCGCCATTTATATATTTGGTCAACGATTTTTTCAGCCAATAAAAAATCATAATAATAATTAGCTAAAATATATCAAGTTCGTTTCAGGCAATTTGAATATCTCTCAGATGTCAATCTCTTTCAGTTTATGTTTTACACAAGTCAAATAAATGGTTTTATCTTTCAATCATGTGAATTATAATTTGAAATGTTGTATGATAATTGCAGTCAAATAAAACCCTAAGAATGCACGTTATCAAAATTAATTACATTGACTTAGCGAGGTGGCAGCTTAATTTAGGTAACACCATATTGTTCGCTTCCTTGTAACTGGTTAAGGGTTCGAACAAAGTGAATTTTCTGCTTAATTATATGGGTTACAAGTGGGTTACAGGGTTATTATACTGTGTCTGGTGGTTGATTAAAGACGGTTTCGTAGTTGATTAAAGAGAGTTATTTGGTTTACTTAAATAAGTTTTAGTTGTAGAATAATATGATTTTTGAAGCTGATAATGGCAGTTCACATGGTTGATTATAGAGGGTTGTGGGCTAAAATTAACTTGAATTTCGTTTAATCAGTGGGGCAGTGTTATTTTTTTTTTTTTTGTGGCTTCTGTGATCGGTTGGAGAACATCTATAGAGTGTTACGTGTTTAATTATAGATAGTGTTTTAAATCAGTACTCTTGTTTAAAGAATTTTAAAGTAAGCAGTGAATTAATTGCTCACTTTTTACGACCTTATACCGATGGCACTTTATCGTATTCAAGCTTGAATAGCTTTAAATCAATTATTATTTATTTCCTAAATACATTTAAAAACTGTTGAAAATTTGTGATACGGCTCTAAGATAGATTGCTAGAACGTTGTTTCATATTTCCATCATACAAAGACCCATTCTTAATGGCAACGAAAAAAAAAGGCAGTCTGCCTTGGGCAGGACGTATTAAAACAAAGCAGAAATGTAGAGTAGCAAATGTGATATTCAGGCACAAACCTAGCAGCAGACAACTCACTTGTCGCCAAAGTAGATAAGTATATTCTCCATTTTAACACTTGGGCTTAATTAATTGCAAAGTTTTATTCTTGTTTTCATTTCTTAGAAAATACATGGCACCAATAAATCATAAACGTAGTCTCTAAATAAAAAATTACATTTGCAATTTGATTATGTGAACAAGAATGAAGATATTCTTTTTAAGTTCTTTTGAATCAATTTTTCTTAAAAAGTCGTATTTTAAGTTTCATTTTTTTCAATATTCATTATTTGTTCCTTTTTGTCATTTTGAGCTCAGTTAAGTTTTTGTTTTATTTTTATGCACTGTTCTGACCCTTTCTGCTCAGGGACGATAAAATATAACACTATCTGCACCAAGATTTTCTCCATGACCATCTCTATTAACACATTTGTTTTATGTATGAATCTCAACGTTGGCAACGGTTGCAAAAAACTGTGCATCACAGTGTGTTTGGGGTGTCATTCCCACTAAAAGTGGCGATAAATTATTTTTAAAATTTTTTTAAGTACCATATATTTTGGCGCACACAGAAAACGAAGTTGTTAATGAACAAGTTAATGATGGAGACAGATGTAATCCAAACATTAACACTTCAAAATTTCTTGACTCGAATTCAGTAGCAAATTGTAGAAAGTTTATTTCACTTTTACAATGCGAAATAATTTCCGAAATCATGAACAAAACCGACTAAAATCTATATAAAGGCGAGTGGCACGAAGAACAGAGAAGACAACGAGAGTAAGTTACAGTGGCGTAGCTAGGGTCAACTGCGCCCGGGGATATGACACAAAGACTCCGCCACTTCTCGGACCAACAGAGTCTGGGGGCTCAGTCCGGGCCTTCCCCCCCCCCTCAAAAAAAATTTGAAATTTTACGGTTTATATGGTTCATTTTCAAAGCATCTGGTATTTTAATGAAATAGAATACAGACTAATAATTCTCTATACGGTTTTAAACAATTTATTTGAAAAAAAAATACTCCACTAATTATGTATGACTGGAATAGACATAGTCTACAACAAATTGATCCTCCTTGATTTAACTGTCGCAAACTCGTCAATCACGTTGTCAAAATTAATACTCTCAAGTGTTTCTCTTTCGATGCTAAGAAGTGCAAGATCACTCAGACGATCTTGTCCCATTGAAGCACTTAGATAAGAAAAAATAAGCTTCAGTTAGCTGAAGGACCACTCACAGCTTGCAATTGAAACAGCAATTGTTAGAAATATTTGCAGTGAAATGAGCAGATTCGGAAATACGTCATCTCCATATACAGTTCGGGTACTGAGCAGTATTTCGCAGTCTCCAATTTCTGTGCACAATTCTTGACCATTGAAGTCAATCCATCCATCCATCCATCCCTGTGGCGCTACAGCCCATGTAGGGCCTCACTACTTCCTTCCACTCAGACCTAACTAATGCCTTTCTTTTCCATGCTTGGACTTTCAGCTGCTGTAGATCTTTTTCTACATCATCTATCCACCTAAGCCTAGGTCTGCCTTTGAGCTTTTTTCCTCTGGGGTATTGGTGATGTACCCTCTTCGTTCCTCTGTCATTTGGTATTCTCTCGAGGTGTCCTGCCCAGCGTAGTCTGCCTCTTTTTATTTCTGCCACTATCGTGGGCTCCTGATATAGACTGTATAATTCCTGGTTGGTTCGTATTTTCCATCCATATTCATCCTTTTTTGGACCATATATTTTCCTGAGAACTTTCCTCTCTCATTTGTTTAATAGTTTTTCTGCTGTTTTTGTAAGGGTCCAAGTTTCACTTGCATATGTTACAACTGGTCTGATCACAGCTTTATAAATAGTCTTCTTTGTTTATCTTGTAATGTTTTTACTTTTGAGTATTTTCTGACTACTGAAGTAAGCCCTGTCTCCGGCTGATATTCTTTCTTTTATCTCTGTTAGTAATTTGTTTCTTTCATTTAACAAGGATCCTAGGTATTTAATTGATTTACTTTTTCAAAAGTTTGGTTTCTAATTTTAATTGCTTCATCTGTTTGTTCCTCTCTTGTCATGGTCAAGTATTCTGTTTTTTGGTTGTTAACTTCCAGCCCTGCTTGTAAAGATGCGTCTTCTAATTCAATAAAGGATTTTGATATGTCTTTTATACTTTTCCCTAGACGTGCTATGTCATCAGCATATGCAAGATACTGAAGTGGTTGGTTGTAGAGTGTGCCCGTTGGTTGTGGTTCTTGAGTTTCCCTCAGAAAGTATCCTGTTATCGTTCCTCGAGTGTCAATGTGTATTTTTCTAATAACTCTCTCCAATGTTAGGTTAATTGACGTCAATGTCGTAGAAATTTTCCAAAATCTAAGAAATTGTGACGAAGCGTATCGACATTTGTCTCAGCGAGAAGAGTTTTGACGTCTTGTAAAAATCCAAATGTGGTGTTTACCTTTTTTAGACGTAAAAACCGTATTGATATCTCCTGTTGGAGTCTATCAATTACTCTGTTCATACAAGTGCAATTTCTTCTTCTGCAGAAAGTCCTGCATCTCTTGCTATTTCATTCTTCGATGTCGTTTAATCCTTCTGTCAACCTCTATTCCCCAAGTTGTGCATCTTATTTTTCCATTATCAACCGCAACCTGACTCAAATTATCACGAATGTTGACAAGTTCATGCACCAGCGATTCAAGACCAGATGCTGCTTCCTGGAAATTCATAGTAGGATCCTGCAACCGTTTCTGGACCCGATCAATTTTCCCCAAGTATGATGTTCCAGAAATGTAACAAAACTAGGAAGTTAAAGTTTAATTTACCTGCCAGCAAAATTTCTGTATCAGTTCTGGTTTCAGGCGTTACAGTTGCATCTTCTGATAATTTTTCCAACAGCCCTACTAGTTCATCTAGGCCTTCATAAATAGCTTTAACAGCTTGTGATCGTGCACTCTATCGTGTTTCAGACTCGGTCTTCACTGTGATTGGCACAACTCTTTTAATTCTTCCCAACGAGTTGTTGAACGAGAGAAAAACAAATATATACTTTCAACTGTTCCCAAAAATGTGATAACAACTGGATCCTGTTTAGCTGAGTGTACTCCTGCAAAGTTTAAACTGTGGTTGTCACAGTTGACGAACAATGCTCTGTGATTTCTGGCACATATATTCGCTGTTGAAGGCCGAATATATGCCCAGTCATTACATCAGCATTGTCATAACATTGTGACCGACAGTCGGCTAGAGGTATGTTATCAGATTCCAGTTTCTCTACGATAACCCTGTCAAGGCTTGCCGCGTCTTTGGAATGGATCTGAACAAAACCTAAAAATCAATCTTTGATGGTTCCTTTTTTAGTTTGAAAATCCACATCCACAAATCTGATGACTGAGAAAGCTGTTCCTGGTGTCCTAGATCGGGTGTTGAGTCAAGTAAGTTACCGTAGTACTTGTTGTTTTTTTTCTGATTTCACTCAACAGCTGATTCTTTTCAGTCGATGCAAGTAGGTTGATAAATTCATTTTGGATTTCCGGTGATAGATACGATACTGAACCTGGATTTTCTCGGGCATGTTGTAGGTGTTTTTCTAACAGTGGATCATACTGAGCAACGAGTTTGATAACAAAGAGAAAGTTTCCAACATTTTTATCCTCGTCCTTATGCAGATAATCCTCATGGCCACGCTGTGCCAAGCCAAATTTTGTGAAACTAGAAACTTAATACAGGTAAGTATTCTTTTCAAAATATCGCGCCAACGTTGTTTTTCCAATTGAATTTCAGATTGGACCTGGACCTCCATTCCAGTTTTATCAATTATCTTCCGCTCGGCTTCCTTCAATGTAGTAAAAGCTCTGCGGTGGCTGAGACTGTTTTCATGAGACTGTAGTTTTTATGGCTTTCTCCATTTGTTGAAACTATTGGTTAACTCAAATGAAGATCGTGCATTTGAACTTGATGTAAACACTAGACAGCAAAAACAGTGAGCAGCTTTATTAATTGGTGAATATAATACCCACGAGCGATTTACTTCCTCTCCATTTGCTAGTCGGCGTTTAAACCATGACGTAGTAATCGAACGTTCCCTTGCTACTGACAATAGACTGCCTCTATTCTGAAAGGGTATAGATCGGAGAGTTATCAATTCATCACGAAGAGGCTGTGGTATTATCGATAGCTTTGTCGTTTGATCAAATTCTAAGTAGCCCACATCATGACGTCTTAGGACAGCAGGAACAAGAACAACACCATTTTTCGCTTCTTCATCAAAAGAAAATTCTTCAATCTCATTCTCCTCGTCACTGTCAGAAAGTTCATCGTCTTGTTGAATCTGTTCAACAACGACGTCTCTGGTGTTTTCCTCAGCATAAACAGTAGCATCTGTCTGAATCATATCTTCTTGTATGTTGTAATCCTGGCGGTAAGGTTCAACCTTCTCGCTTTCGTGTTCTAAGACTGGCGTTGCAGGCGGTTTATAACTGCCGTCAAGGGAGAGAAAGCTACAGATTATATTAACGCGACGAATACTTGTTATCTATCTTTCTCTTTTCAACTTATGTGAACTATTATTCTATCTTCCTTGCACTCAGGTAAAATCCTATATTCTACTCGAAATTATCCAACCTGTATAATTTTTAAACCAGATGCCACCTTCAGTATATGAAGAACAATATTTGAACGCGAACAGATTTTTGTTGTTTTTTTAAAAAACGCCATCAGCAATCCCACTTTGTGGATGTGTCATTTGTTTATGAGTAGAATGGCGCCCCTTAATGCTCAGGGGGGGGCGCATAAATCATGCCTGCCAACTGGTTTGTAATGAAGATATTTGTGGAGCTCCAAAATTCAATCTTGCAAACGTATTTGGGAGACATTAGTTTACACCAAAATTAAAATTAAATAAATCGTTTTAATACTCATTTTGGCGCCCCTAACGTGGCGCCCGGGGACATATGTCCCCCTGCCCGCCCCCCCCCCCCCCCCCCCCCCCCGGTGAGTTATTTTTCAACGTGTGAGAGCTTTTTGCACATTTCCATTTTATCCAAAATCGTACTGGTGCCCGCCAAGCAAAATACGGCGTGTCATTAGTTTTTAATTACGTTTGTTTTTAATTGTGTAATTTGTTATAAACTTAATTAAAATCATGACCTTAAATAAGCACTGAGTCGAGTATCGTATTCCTTGTTGTTCAATATATCATTTGTAATCGTCTTTTTGTTATGTAATGTTTTAGATCTAGCCTCACACTTCTAAATAAGAGTTTCAGTTCTCTATATTGACAACACTGCGTAACACAATCCTAAAAGTCCATTTTAAATAAATGAACGCACGTGTTAAACAAGCGAGACTTAAACAATTTTTTTTTAGCTTTTAGCACAAGCAAAAAATTAGCTGATTGCAGGTATAATAGAAAAAAAAAAAAAAGAATTCTATAAATGCAGCCTAATAATTAAATGATTTAATATTTTGTAACACAATCCTAAAAGTCCATTTTAAATAAATGAACGCACGTGTTAAAAAAGCGAGACTTAAACAATTTTTTTTTAGCTTTTAGCACAAGCAAAAAATTAGCTGATTGCAGGTATAATAGAAAAAAAAAAAAAGAATTCTATAAATGCAGCCTGATAATTAAATGATTTAATATTTTAACGATCTGGATGTAACTATTTAATTTTCTTAACTCGCCCCTTTAAAACAAGTTAAATGCAACTCGATGAACCTCTGTATACACATATTTTACAAGCCAACCGATGAAACACTTTAACATGTGAATTCAACATATTGACAAACTGAATGAACCATTTCCATGGGATTAATTATAATTGAATTTTAGACATGGAAGTTACGCGCATATAGTATTGTAGTAATAAATGGGGAAAAAATACATATAAAGTAAACAATTAACAAGATTTGGTTCGTTGAATTCAGACGGGTTTAACAAAATCCACACTTTTACGTTACTGCCATGTTGGTTTTTTTTTTTTTTTTTTTTTGCTTTTTTAAAATAGTAGTTCAACACACTTCCCTTCCTCTCTTCTGAACGTTGTTTTTGTAAGGGACTTGTTATTCCTTGTTGTTGTTCTTTGTTTTCGGGGGTGGGTGTGTTGGGGCGTGCTACTTTTATATCTACATTATGTAAATTTAATGTATACTTACATGAGTTTCTCTTTTTTATTTTGAACTGATGAAGTCCTTAGGCGAAACAATTACATGTGTATTCTATATGGTTAAACTGAACGTATATTATTTTATGTACACAATTTATAAGTCTCTAATTAAACTTGTTTTAACTCCATTGCTGTCCAACACTGTTATAAATTGTTCATTATATTTTTGGAAAGAATGTTTAGATAACAATTTGAACACTGTCATTTTTTTTTAGCTTAAGGAGCCCTTTTACTAAACTAATCGAGCCTTTTATATACCTTAAATCATCCTCATCAGAAGCATAATGACTCCATTATCGAAACTGAAAAAAATTACTTAATAGCTGTAAACTATAAAAAAAATAGTGCATTGAACGTTGTTTTGTTATATTAATACAATAGATGCCGTACCCAAACCAAAATGTTGAGTGTTAAAGGCCAAATCCTGTTCAAGTGATATAAGTATTTAAAAATGTTATTAATAGAACCCCCCCCCCCCGCCCCCCCAAAAAAGGGATGGGCAATATTCTTAATGATATTTTTGGTTAGTGGAGTTGATGTGGCAGATGTTCAAGATGACATAATAACAGGTCTTTAATTCATCATTTACAGTTTGTTTGGTTTTTTATTTTTTTTTAAACACATTGATATTTAATGGTGCAAACATCCAAATACTTAAATAAAAGAATAAATAAATAAAAACAATAATGAATAAATTAAACAGCACCCTATAAAATGACAATGGCATCTTTTTTTAAAAAATTAAATACTTAGATGTGTTTCATTCTGATAAAAAAAAAAACATAATTGAAAGCTTTAAAACAACTCAGTATCAAGCATTAAAATCTTGACCAAAAAATGATATCCATATCTCAAACTTGGAACACATTGATAGGAGATGTGCAATACAATTTTTTTTATAAACGTGAAGACAAAATATGAAACAAAAACTGGAAACATTTAATCACGAAGTCTTCGTTGGTGTACACACCTTGATAAGAGAGGTTTTCCAACTAGTATGGAATTTCTCCCTCGACGTTACCTCTGAAATAGTAAAATGCATGTATCATGAGCATGCAATATGAATACAAACCCAGTTATTTCTATTTTTGAGCAGGTGAATATTTGTTTAGAATGGTAAGTAAATATATAATAAAATATGGTAAGCCAATCACTGTGGATAGTATTCACATTTTATAAGTGAATCATCTGCGTCGCAGTTAAAGATGACACAACCCACACTTGTCGTTTTTCTCCACACAAGCTGAAGATATAGTGCATGCATAATAAAAGTACGGGAATGTAATAATAAAAATTAAAGGTATGTTTGGCACACACACCATTTCTGCCATTGATTTTATTTTACAAATTAGCTTAATTATCTTAACGCATATAGAAACATTTCTTTATAGGGGATTCATGCAAGTTTGTGTACACCGCACTTCTTTGTTTTTTGTTTTTTTTTTAAAATGAGTACAACTCTTTTAAATTATACAAAAACTACAGTGGTGATTGATTTTAATTATATCGGTAGAAAGTGTGGGTAGATGTGACGTGCCGACTATTTCCCCCTATCTACTCAGAGTTCAAAGTTTTTGCCAACACGTTATTTCGGTGAAAAGCTTAAGAAATCTTGACCTGTCCCGAAATTAACTAAACCTAACCACAACTGCAGCTTTTATTATGTAAATGCTAATTTAAATTGGAAAAATCACTGCATTAATTTCTTCCTAGATACACCTAAGACATAAAAAGCAGATCTTTCCAATAGAAAAACTTCTTAAAATGTGATATGAAAATTAACGTTTCTCTAAAAGATTGACTTGATGAGATATTTATGCCAAAGTTTTAAAAAAGCTGCTAAATAATTAATTATTTACATACCTGTATGTGTATGCTGTTTAATCATCAGATTGAAATAAAAAAGATCCGTCGAAAATCGATTGTTTTCGTTTAAATAATTAATTTGTTTTTGTTAACTTTATTTCTACCTTACTCTAGAAAAATACAAGATTATTTTTGCAGCTTGTGCAAGGAAAAAAAATGTGTTGTCATTCCTGAAGCTTATGGAAGGCCCCTTATGTTATAAATTAGACTCAAGCTAATCATTCATATTTGAACTATTTATTTAGCAATGAATTTTTTTTTTAAATTATTGATATTCTTAATATTAATTGATATTTATATAGCCAAAAATTAAAAAGATTCATTTCTATAACCTTTTAAAAAGATTTACGGACACAATGGATGCTGCGTGCATCTATGGCAACTTTTATTTAAATTTTGCTCATTTAAAAGTTTATTATTTATACTATAATTTATTTTAAATATGTTTTACGTTTGGACACTTACTTGAGAGTAGCTTCTACATGACCAATCAGAAATACACGCCCAGGCAGGATCCACATTGATAGCCTCCGACCACCAATTCGCAATTGCATTATTTGCTTTTGCTACATTGTCTGGCTTTGTAGCTATAGATAGACATACATCGGAATTTCAAGGTAAGTTACATAAGCATTGAAAGAAAAACGTTTCGAAAAAAAGAATCAAATTTGAATTGTGAATAAATGAATGACACCGGTCTCAGTCATACATGGCTACACTAACTAATATGTACTACAATATATGACCCAATATTGTCTGGATAATAATGGTAGACACGCAGTGATATTTGTGGCCTTCTATCGTTAAAAGTCATTAAAATTTCCTAATAGGCTTTGTCATTTCTAAGACCGGAAAACGTCATAGCGTACTATTTTTAGAAGGTCCGCGGACAAATATTGCTTAAAACATGGCAGCTTATAGTGTGTTTCAGCATATCGTTCGCGCGATCCTTGTATCTAGAGTTACTGTTACATATGACGTTCACGCAATGAAGTCGCATTTGAGAAAACAGAAGTAAAAAAAAAATGTGTAAAATATTTCGTAAAATAGAGTTGTCAACAAGTTTCAGGGACACTTCGCTAACATAGTAATACTGAACAGTGTTGACATTTTGTCCGCGCTGAGTACCGGGATGATCAGAAATGGTGACATCAGTTCTATTAATAGATTTCCGCCATTAAATGACAAGCCCTATTTTAAAAGGGAGTATCAATGCCATGATGTTTACGATTCAACTGCGATTGTTGAATGAACACTTTTTACAACTTAGTCCATAAAAGACACCACTCTAAAAATAATGCATTCATTAAAAAAATATTGACGCGAATTTAAAGCTAATTTGAAAGTAATTAAGTTGTTTGAATGGACGCCAATAGCGAGTGATACTTACTCAAAATTTTCTAAGATATTAATAATAATAATAATTAGTGGTCTTATATAAAGCGATGCCTCAGACTAGGGCTGGGCTCATCGCGCTGTACTTAAAAAATATTAGCAACAGAAAAATAATCGTGACATTAAAATAAAATACACTTATGAAAAGAAGAACAGCCCGTTAAAAAAAAATTGTATATTCACCGACCCAGTTCAGCATTTTAAGAGGTGTTTCTATCGGAAAGGTCTGCTTTTTATGTCGAAACGAAGAAGTTAATGCAGTGACTTTTCCGATTTCAGTTAGCATTTACATAATAAAAGCTGTGGTTGTGGTTAGGTTTAGTTATTATCGGGAATGGTCAAGAATTTTTTTGCTCTTCAACGAAACAACTTGTTGGCAAAAACTGTGGAATCTCAGTGGATAGGGGAAAATGGTCGGCACGTCGCATCTACCCACACTTTCTACCGATAAAATGGAAAATCAATCACTACTGTAGTTTGTGTATAATTTAAAAGAGTTGTAATTCTATTTTAAAATAAAAAAGTGGACGGAAGACAGTAGGATCGTTTATCGGTCAAAGAGTGGAATCAGTCGGGGTAGTATAGTTTAAAGAGATTTGTTTTGAGTGCAAATTTGAAGGGTGTGGGTGGTTGCTATATTGTGTATGTGTAGTGGCAAAGAATTCCATTGTTCGGGGGCGCAGAAAGAGAAAGATCGTTCACCATATGTTTTAGTGCGTGTCTTGGGAATGGACGGAATACGCGTGTTTGCGGAGGAGCGAGGCTGTCGAAGAGGTGATAAGACAGAAAGAAGTTCGGTGAGATAGAAAGGGCAGAAATTCAAGAACATTTTGTGACAGTGAACAGACAGCTTGTAATCAATGCATGCCTGTATAGGGAGCCAATGAAGTGAGTGTATTAGTGGAGTGACATGATCACATTTTTTTTTTTACCTTTAGAACTAGCCTAGCTGCTGAGTTTTGAATTTTTCTGCAGTTTTTTGTCAATGAAGTGTTTTGGTGAAACTTACAGAATAGAGTTGCAATAGTCATGACGAGAAAGCAAGAGCACAGATTAGAGTTTTTGTTGCGATAACTGTTAGGTAGTTACGAATGGAGCTGATCTGACCGATAGCGGTGTATGCCGAACGAGAAATGTGAGGGATATGTTTATCGAGAGACATGTTGTTAGAAAGAATATTACCAAAATTTCTAGCTGAGGGTGTAAACTGTATGTCGGAGTTACCTACTTGTAATGAGGTGGGAAGCGGCCGGGTAGGGGATGATTCGATAAGTCGTCGTATCAAACTCTGTTTCATCGAGCCCTAAGGAAACGAAAGATTAACACTACAAACAAAAGCAAATCTTCAATTAAACTTTTAAAAAACGACAGCTAATGTGATTTAAATATACTATTAAATGTGATACATAATAAACAAAAAAATGCAATAAGAATTTATTATGTAACATGATGAAACATATCATAAAAATATGCTATGAAATATTGATGGCTGTCACTTAAGATGTAATATGTTTATTCAGAATAATGGCAATTCTAACTTATGCCTCAAACGAAAAGCTAAACCTCCTTATAACGGAGTTCGTCTGTTCTAATTAAGGGTCAGTGCAATAGTGAAATATTGTCACTATTTCTTTCTTCAGTCTTTTCTGAATGATTTGTGTTGTCATCCGTTCACCTTCAACACAGTCACGCGATTGCAGTGACTTGTCTTCATTGTATACAATATAGGGTGACTTTTCTTTAAATTTATAGAGAAAAACACATATACTGTGTGATATTTACAGTGCCCTACCTAACTACTTAACGTAGTCTTTCAGAAGAACTAATTTTCAACACGGTAAAGAAAATCAGCCAGTCCCAAAAACAGCCACTGCTTCTAGTTTACGGCACATTAGATACAATTACCTCTATGTGGGTTAAGCAGCCATGAACCGGCACAAACTAGGTCAATGTCTACACCTAACACACAGACAAGAAGTTTGACGTAAGGACTGAAGTTGTCTGTCACCAAAGTAACTTGATTCTGTGTCCCAATTGATACACACTCGTTCCTCCCTAATCTCTATACGTAAAAACATGTAGGTCACAAACGTCACTGGTTGTTTGGAATTAAATAATGCCATCACGCAAAGACAAACTGACGCCTTTAGGCACTATAACAAGAAATAAAGACAACAAATGCTGATCGCTCAAGGCATGCTAATAGGAATCAAAGACAACGCATATTGACGCCTCAACACGTGCTAAACGGAGTGAAAAGACAACGTATACTGACGCCTGAAGGCATGCTAACCGGAGTCAAATAAAACATTTACTTATGCCTCAAGGCATGCTATACGAAGTCAAACACAATGGATACTAAAGCCTAAAGGCATTCTAACCGGAGTCAGATAAAACCAAAACTGGCGTGTCAAGACATGCTTACCGGAGACAAAGTATATCAACACCTCAACGCGTGCTAACCGGAGTCAAGTCAATGTTTACTGATCTATTGAGGCGTGCTGACCGTATTAATAGACCACGCACACTAAACCCTCAAGGAGTGCTCAGCGGAGTCAAAGACTACGTTTAATGACCGCTCAAGACATGCTAACTACAGTCAAAGGCAACGTTTACAGCTCTTTATGGCAAGGTAACCAGATACAAAGACATCCTATACTGACGGCTCAAGGCGTGCTAATCGGAGTAAAACACAACGTTTACTGAATCTTCAAGGCATTCTGTCCTGAGTTAGAGACAACGCATGTACTATTAAAGTCATACTCTCCCAATTACCTGACGATAGCCGCAGGGCAAAGCTATTCATAGATTTCCTACTCTTTCTTGATGGGTATACCTGGTAAGAGTATTTTGACCCCGATGTAACGGTCACGGTCAACATGACAAAGACTATTAAGTACTTACAATATGATGAATACGAGTTTCCGCCCTCCAAAAAGTAACAATAAGCAACATGTCTTTCAGCAACAGATACCAGCGAGGAATTCCAGACCTAAGACAAAGTTGTATATTATTATGTTCGTCTGGTTAGAATTGTGGAGCTAAGATTAAAGCAACATTTACAACATATGTTTTAAGTACAACCTTTTTTTTTTGTTTAAACAGACGGAAAAAGACAAGGGCAACGCAAAATAATATTTAAGAAGGCTAAGATGAGCTTAAAGTGACAATATGATCATAAGTATATTCGACTGGATACGTTAAACATAATAGAATATATGCTTTACAAATTTGCCGCATAAACTATTTACTTGTCTGTATTCTAAATTATATACACATTTTACATATAAAGACCATGCCTAATTTTTGTTGCCGTGTCATTTTTACGAGATTTCAAAAGGGATAACGCTTAAAATCGAGGAAAGTGAGTTTAAGATCTTTTAAAGAAAATATTATGTTTTAAAATGCCGAATGTATTTATTAAAACCAACCAGGTCTGGGAGGCCTAACGATGAGCGCAACTCGTTATGGCCAGAAAGAAAAGCAGTTATAACAGACTGAGATAGAGTTTCTAGGCCGGCAGCGTAGCACGAGACACACATGGTCAGTAAGAGTAACACACTTGACAACATGTTGTAGCTGAAAATATGATATAATAAACACGTCCTCATGTAATACATAAAAGTAACAAAGCAAATAATGTTAAAATTAAATTTAAACATCGCATGAGTTTGTTTGATTTTATATAATTTTTTTTTTAAAGATAAACAGCAGCCCTTTGAAATGTTGGTAGCTATTCAAAGTTTAAGCTTCTCAAATTTACAACAAGCTTTAGTAAATATAAGATAATAAAATTAGTTTTGCAACCAAATGCTTATGGTCCTCATCTAAAATCGAGGATGTCCAAGTTAAGTCATCCAATAGGCTAGGTACCCCTGGTACATCGAGGTTAAAATTACATTGTTGAACGTTTAGCCATTAAATTTTAATTTTCTCATAACATTTTTAATCCGTTGGGTTTAGTCTGCTTCTCTCAGATACTCGTTGCCCTGCGCTCATTTGTAAGGTTAACTATTAGTGTGACTTACATGACAATAACGTTCGTAAACTCAGATCTGACTCAAAATACATCATGGCAACTATGCAGGTCCGGTTCGTAAAAGCAAGTTATGTAAGAATTAGTTTTTTTCAAAATTAATTTTTACAACATTTAAACTCAGCTAATTGTATTTATTAATGCCATGATGCATGGAAGAAAATCCACTTAATTATTAGTTTATAGCTTATATATTTATAGCCGTCACAAAACTTTTGAAGGAATACTTCGTAAATATTGTTTAAAGTGATTAAAGATACAACAACAAAAAATGTAATAACATTTTCGAACTAATGACTAAACGCGTCAAGCTAATAAAAATTGTAAACAAAAATAGAATTTGTACCTATTTTTGTTTCTATCTTCTTAATAATAGAGCACCGAAGATTCCCTTTTGGTTGGACAAGACTGCACGTTCCATTTATATATTAGTTTTTATAAATATATTCAAACAACAAAAATGCAAACGCCATCAGCCAAAGCAGATCATGTTGGCTGCAGGCAATGTTAATTTCTCTTTTATGTCGTGCACAACTCAGTTTATTTGGTTACACAAATAGAAATAATGCTTTAAATCTATCTGTAATTGAAATGGATCAAATTTTGATATAATTGCCAAGAAAGACAGCGGCTAGCTGAATATTGTTTTATATAATAAATACATTTAATCAAACAAAAAAATTGAATTGATCATATCGTGTTACAGGGTCAATTATATTAGGGTTGATTATTTTGGATACCATAGTTGCGACTCATTATAGATTCATATTTTGTTAATAATGCTCTGAAGCAATGACGTTCAAGGGGGTACACGAGAAAAGACTCACAGATGCTTTTAAATTGAAATTAGACTCAGAACAAGGATGTCTCTTATCCCCTTTTTTTATTGATTAATGTCATGGCCTTGATAATAAACCAAAAGAGGTACGTATACAGCAGATACCCCTTGGAACAACTGAATGGGTAGATTGTGCTGGGGATGTTAAACCTCTGTCTCACTACTGATAACAAATAAGAGATACGACGAAAGACGTTACCACCATTTCAGAACAGCTGAGTTTTTTCAACACAAATGGCAAAACCGTCGTACTTTATAAGGTTGAAACTTGAAGCACAACATCAATTAAAGATAGTTGGTGACTTTAAAAAATACAGTTTGGAAACTTAGTTCAATATGAAATACAGAAAAAAGCCCTTTATTTTGTTTCCACAAAAAAAAAAATTGATTTTAATGAAATGAATGTTTATAACTTTGTTGGTTTGGCACTCATATTTTTGGAACTGGTATTTTTTTAATTTGAAATGAAAATAAGAAAAATATGTTGATTTTGTTTTTAACACAGTCACATACACACATGTTGCCTTTGAAAGTTAGGTATATTGATATTTTTTTCAAATGAAATATTTGACAAAATTTAAAGTTGTATATTTGAGTATTCACACTTAACATTGCATGTTGAAGTTAATTATTTAAATAATAATTATACATTATGTCGATTACAGGGTCCAGAATGAACATTCGATAAATATTTCTTAAAAACAAGAAATGAGAAGACTTATGTTTAGCAAACTAAATTGAAATATTTCGTACACAATAATGGTCTCAATAAATGGCAAAATTAACTTTATATTCTTTTTTTCAATTTTGTTAACAAGATAGCATGAGAATTTTAAATTCCTATTTCGGTAGAACGCAGAGATGAGTCAGTCTGTGACATTTATTTGAACCTATCTTCTTCTTCTTTATTTTAAGGGCCCACGATCAATGAATTGATCATTTTGGCTCCTATATCATCATATAATCATATATGTCTCATATCATCATACAACTAAAACAGAAGGAATAACCCAGAATATATTAACGTTACATAATGCGGGCAGGTTGATTTTTTTGCTTCTGTCAACTCAGTATAATAGAGTTACCAACAAAAAATTCCATAAATATTTTATTTTTCTGTAACAAGAATCATTTGAATAAATATAATTTTCTAGACCGACAGCGGCTTAGTAAATTTCGTGCGTAATAATGGAATAGAATTTCAAAATGTTAAACTGCACGTGATCACAGCATGTTACAGAGTTGATTATATTGGCGTACTTGGCATTTTGCAATGTTACCCATCAGAGCTGTTCTTAGGCATAGGCTAAACAGGCGACAGCCAAGGGCCATCTGCCAAGTTATCCCAGCCGGGAGCTGTTTTTTTTTTAGCCTAGAACTTTAAGTCCATGAATTTCATAAGTACTAGTTTTTAATAATGGGGGACTGGGGTACTCGCAAGCTAAGAGGAAACAGTGACAAAGACAGAATGAAGGTGCCGCAGTAGTGGGGATTGTTTTCTCCTCAGCTCCATCCCCCCGGATTCCCCCCGCCCCCCCCCCCGCTTTTCTGAAGCCTCAAATTATGCTCTATGCCTAGTGCCTCCAAAGTCATAAAAATCGGCTCTCATACCATTCATCATGGCTATTTACGTGATTCAGAATGAAGGTGCCGCAGTAGTGGGGATTGTTTTCTCCTCAGCTCCATCCCCCCGGATTCCCCCCGCCCCCCCCCCCCGCTTTTCTGAAGCCTCAAATTATGCTCTATGCCTAGTGCCTCCAAAGTCATAAAAATCGGCTCTCATACCATTCATCATGGCTATTTACGTGATCGATAAATATGTGTTTTCGAATTAATTATATGTGTTACAAGTGTGTACGAAGTTGAGTTAAGTGGATTAAGGGGTTAATGATAGCGTGTTACATGGTTAATTAAAGAGGGTTACGAGTTCGATTACAAATACATCCCTTCATACAATACAAACGTATTTAAACTCAGTTTTATTTAATAGATAACTCAGTGGCTTAGCTAGAGTATTTGGCGCCAGGGAAAAGGTCCATTTCTTTTTTTTTTTTAACTCTCAGACCCATTATTTTCATCTATAAAATTATATCAAGCACATTTGGTGCCTCTAACTTGTCTGTCACACAGGGACATCGGCCTCCCCTCTTCCCCCTCCCTTAGCTACGCCTCTGAGATCACTACATGATAGTTTTGGTGATGAAGGGTCGAACAGGTGCAACTCTCAATAAAAGGGAAATTTGAAATCGTACCATAAATTTTAAAAGGAAACAAACTGGTCTGTGTCATTTGTAAATACAAAAACACGGGTATACAAGATGTTCAGTGGGAACTTATTTAAAATTATATTCAAATTAATATTAATAATACCTTAAAGATATCATGTGGTGAGCTACACCCCCCACCACAAACAACCCCGCCCTAGTGATTCAACACTTGTGATTTACCAGAAACCAACATCTTTTCAGTCACCAAGAAGACACACCCCTTCCGTGCATGAGGAGACACACCCCTTCTGTGTATGAGGAGACATTTCCCTCTTCTATGCTGTTCTTTACTGTGGAGCTTTTTTTACCCCCACCAATCATTGTTGTACTATATTGATTATTTTCGATGCCGAAGCCACCGACCTCCTAAAGCCTTACACCATGTTATTTTAGATACTAGTTAAAACAAACAGTTAAATCAATTTTCGTTTTTTTGGATTTTTGGTTGATTGGTGCCGGGCAACACATGTGCAAGGCGATACCATTAGGCTCTGTTATTTACCTCGACTTTGTTTTGTCCAATATTGAACGATTTGATTTTTGTCCCCACAAATTAATAATGAACGATGTCTAGACACACAAGTGAAAAAAAAAAAAAAATCTAGTTTAACACTATTATTTTTACATAATTTGATTATTTTTCTTCCTATTCATCAAATGATTTCGATGTGTTTCATAACGTTTGAGAACCTTCATACAAGCCAATCAAATGTTTATTTATATTTTTTAGTTTAAAGTTTAGTAAACAGGAACACATAATAGATTTACGCAATTGGACAAAAGCAAACACACAGAAACACATATCGTAAACCTGACACTCTTGAAAGGTTAGAATTTATTTATTTTTTATTTTTTTATTTTTTTTTTTTTGCGACAAAACCAAACATCAAGGTCTCGGCAGGAAGTCGTCTTAAGCGTAAAATCCTTCATAAAATGGGGTTCCACATAGAATGGTCTCCTGTCTTTCGACGTTTCCTCTGAAACAATATAAGATTATTTATTGACCAATTTCATGATATATGAGCATAAGCATAGGCCTAAATAAATGTCCAGATTTGTAATTGCTTGGATTGCCATGTAGCTTTAAACAAGACTAAGTTACACCCCGCGGATAGTAATTGTAAACAAACAAGTTACCCAGAAAGGTAAGGTGAAAGATTGGCACATCCTAATCTTGTCGTGTTCCTCAACGACATCTGAAGATGTAGTGGAAACCTAACAAAAAAATGATTTAAAATGACAAAATAAAGTTCATAATATACAAATTTTATTTTTAACTTATACCATCCCATACCATACTTTTAATTATTTTCGTTTCGAATTTATTTTAATATATATATAAGACTGAGCTAGAGTCACATAACACCAAAAGGGAGATACTATTTAAGTAAGTTCGTATTCCTAAAAACAATCATTGTCATTTTCTATTATTTTACGGTAAACGAATAAATTTAAATGCCCAACATATTTTAAATCCGCTTTTATTTTAGTAAACGTTTAAGAATTATTATTATAAATTACAAATACATTTAAAGTGTCAACTAAGGAACTATATTAAGCATTTTATACGTGTTTAAAAGTTGTGAATTTTAAAAAAAAAAGTAAAAAATCATGATCGAAGAATGACACCGTAATCACATTTATTGGATAAACCCAAGCATCAGTCGTTCTTAGTGCGTCTTTTAGTGCGTTGTTAACATTGCGAAATAAAATTTTTCATTAATTTGTTCTAAATAATGACGCACATAATAATAATAATAATAAAGTTCATTTAAAAAAAACACAAGCTTCATCCCCAAAGGTTCGAAGCGCGGTACAAAGTCAACAAAAAACATATCTATATTTACAAGCATACAATATCAAAATCTTTCTAGCCATTTCAACCCGGAGAAACACAGCAACACATGGAAATAAGGTAGACAATCATCCCAGAAGGTATTTGCGAAATAGATGTGTCTTTAGATCGGTTTTAAAGGACTCCAGTGTCTGGTTGTTTCTAAGATCGACAGGAAGGGCGTTCCAAATTGTTGGACCAGCAAATGCGAAAGTGCGCTTTCCGTAAGTCTCAAGGCAAACACGTGGTGTCGAGAGTTTGCCACTATTGGATGAGCGGAGCTCTCTACTGGGTACATAAGGCGTCAGCAGCTCTTTCAGATAGGACGGTGCCAGGTCATGTAAGCAGCGGTAGCACAAAGTTGCGATTGTGTACTCTATGCGAGCACGCACCGGCAGCCAATGCAACTCTCTCAGAAGTGTTTTTGCATGGTCGAATTTGCGTTTGCGGAGAACTATGCGAGCCGCATTATTCTGTGCTATTTGAATTTTATCCAGGAGCGTAGCTGGAAGACCCACCATGAGAGCATTGCAATAGTCCATGCGTGATAGCACAAATGCAGACATCAGCCTCTTTGTTGTATCAATTTTTAGGAAGGGCCTGATTTGACTAATCCTGCGCAGCTCCAGAAAAATCGCCCTGCATAGCATGTTAATATGACTTTCAAAAGTTAGTCTTCTATCTAGGTAGACACCCAGGTACCGCACTGTTTGAGCTAACTCAATACTCACACCTGAGAGAGTAATGGATGTCGTGTTATTTGCAGATTTTTGCTTCTGAGCGATCGCGATGGGGAGCAGCTCAGTCTTATCATCATTTAATTTGAGCTTGTTTATGTTCATCCAGTGATTTACCGACTCCATTGTCTTCTGTGTAATACTGAGCAGCTGAGGGAACTGAGAAGTGATCACGGATTGATGAAGTTGTGTATCGTCCGCGAACATGTGATACAACATTTCAAACTGCCTGATCTCTGCACCCAGGGGCTGAATGTACATCGTGAAAAGCATCGGGCCTAGGACTGAGCCCTGGGGTACTCCGAATTCGAGATTAGATTTCTTCTATGTCAAGCCGTTTGAAATAACTGACTGGACCCGATTAGTCAGATACGATCGGAACCAACACAGGACGGTATCAGTGAGACCGAACGTTTGTTGCAGACGCTGGAGCAGTATGCCGTGGTCGAGCGTATCGAAAGCTGCCGATAAATCGAGTAAAGACAAAATCGATACCCGGCCCTCATCACAAGACGACAGAAGGTCGTTTACGACGCGCAACAGGGCTGTCTCAGTAGAGTGATGCACCCTGTATGCTGATTGGAATGGTTCAAACAAGTCAAACTGAGTGAGGTGATCCAGGAGTTGGATTAGCAGACAAGAGTATGTCTTTAACTTCAATGATGTTACATGACGCCATAGTGCGAATATCTCATTTCTCCAAAACTCTTAGGTTTTTTCAAACGTAATAACCGCGAGAGACAAAACTGATACTGTATTTTCCTTTCTTAAAAGTAAAATTAATAAATACAATTGAATGCTTTTTAAGATGTTAATAAAACACACACACATTTCTGCTGTGTATATTAACATTAAAAGGTTTCCCTTTTTTTATCACCAAAAAGATACATTTATTAAAATTGTAACGTAATAAAAAATAACCTTTAAATATAATTTTAATAAGAAAAAGCGGTTTAAGTCAAACATTGCAGAACAACTCCATAGCCAAATAGAATTGACTAATCCACTTATAACTAAAACAAAAAAACAGCGAACCATATGAAGTGCAAATTATTTTAGTTTGGGTATGGAAGGGACTACATTAACTACACAATTTTGTCCCTGGCATTCAGCTGCATAGATGGCTCAGCACCGGAAGATCTCAAGGAACTTATTTATTAAAATTGTACTCCTCAAGAATCTGCGGTCTTCAACACAGTACTTACTGAGTGTTCCTAGAGTGGATGAACACAGAAAAAAAGTCTTACGGAGTGCACTCTTTTGAAGCGAAGCGCCAAAATTATGTAATAGTTGCATCAATATTTGAGGGGAATTGTAAATGATAAAATATTCACTTAAGAAAAAAAAAAAATTTTTTTGTAGATTATGTAGGACCAGAGCGCAGTGAGCAAGCTAAAGTGGCATGGATACCAGCGAAATATAAATATCAAATCAAATCAAACAATCCGGTAGAAGATTTTTCTAAATTTATTTTAATCTTGGTGGGGGAGGGGTTGGTTACTTTGGCCCAGGCAGCACAAGATGTGTCTCAAAATAAAGGAATGAATTTGATAAATAATTAACCTTTTTGGGAACATACATTTCAGAAGTAGGAAATAAGATGTGCACATTTTCAAGAGGATGACATTATATATTTAAATCCTATGGTATTACATTTGGAAAAAAAGATATGTTAAATTCTCTTTTTACAAATATGTGTATGTTCATTTTGCTCAAGAAAGAACATGATGCGTCTCAAAATAAAGGAATAGTTTGATAAATAATTAATTTTCTTGGGTAAATACATGTCGGACGTAGGAAATAAGATGTGTACATTTTTACGTGGATAACAATATAGATAACTCCTATGGTATTACATTTGTGAAATAGAGATGTTACATTCTCTTTTCAAAAATATGTGTATGTTCATTTTGCCCAAGGCAGCACAAAATACGTGTCAAAATAGAGGAATTATTTAGTTAAATAATTAATTTTCTGGGGAAATAAGTTTATGGGGTAAGAAATAGGATTTATACATTGTCACGTGGATGACAACATAGTTAACTCCTATGGTATTACATATGTGAAAAAAGAGATGTTACTCTCTCTGTTTACAAATATACTTATGTTTACCAATTAAGAAGATCAATTGCTTTAACAAATCTTGGGTACATTTATATAAGTATACCCATGAATATCCAAACCCAATCATTTTACACAGTTGAAAAGTTAATTTTAATAAGTAGATATGGGTTAATATTAACTTTCAAAAAATAAAATACATTTTTGTTTTTACTTTGTAAAACGTCAAGAGTTTTGTATTTTATGAGAATAAACATTTAAATGTATAAAAAGGCAAGACTCAAATCTGTTATAGACGTTAAAAGAGGTTGCGCGATTCTTCTTCAGAAAAGAGAAATTCGTTTTACGATTTTCTGAAAATATATATTTTTTTTTAAAAAAAAAAAGGCAAAAACGTGTTTAAAGTTTTGCTGAAGATATCAATAAATATGGAATTCCTAAAACATAAACTATTTTTGTATCATATATAGAGTTTTTTGTGTAAATTTAATGCAAGTTTTTAAAACAATTTTTAGAGAAATAAAATATGTAATTCAAGGGCACGAAAAGGGGTAAATATTATTTATTTCTCTAACGCAGTAATTGTCCCTAAATTAACTTCTTTAGTGACAAAAGTGAAATAATTAGTAATAATTTAGACAATCTAATGTCATGTTTAGAGGGGGGGGGGAATGTAGTTTATGAGCGTGAAAAGGAGTATGGTAGTCCTACATTAGGCCTATATAGCAGATAAATTCTTCTCAAAAAGTAATGATGTTACAAAAGTAAATATTATTACATTTTTAAAGTTATGAATTGTGACGAGTTTTTGCAAAAGCAGTTAGAAATTATAGCATAGGATCTACCATTATTAACCCGACCATATAGGGTCGGATTCCTAAACACATAGTTATTTTTTATTGTTTTACGGAAATCGAATAAATTGACATGCGAAAAAAATAATATAGTTCCACTATTATTTTAGCAAAAATTTAAGTATTTTTATTATAAATTATAAATACATTTAAAATAACAACTGAGGAATTATTTTAAGCATTTTATTCGAAGTTTAAAGTTGTGAAAAAAAGTATTAATCAAAATATTATTATCTAAGAATTGCATCTTAATCACATTTATCGGTAAACCCAAACATGTGTTATTCCTAGTGCGTATTTTAGTGCGTTGTTAATATTGCGAAATAAAAAATAAAATTCATTTGATCTAAATAATTACACAAATGACGTCATAGCGTGATTGCCTATTTTATCCACAGCTTTAAGATTTTTTCAATATTTCATAATGGTATGTGACAAAATTGATAATGTATTTTCCCCTTCTTAAAAGTAAAATTAATACATATAATCGATTGCTTTTGAAATTGCTAAAATTGTCTAAAATAAAATACTTCTTTAGAATCGTATTTTTAACATTTAATAAGTTTTAACTTTTATTATTTTAAAAACTATACTTTAATGAAAATTATATAGTAATGAAAAAGTATCCTTTAAATATACTGTTAATACTAAAATGTGTTAAATGCAATCAGTGCAGCGAAACTACATATTCATATAGCATTCACTAAGGCACTTATCACTAATCCAAATAAGAACAAAGTAAGTGAAATGAAACATTTTGTTTTTGTGTAGTTAAGGGGATTAAAATCCGTTGATGAGTTTATTAATTATTCAAAACTCTGTTTTGGGGTTTGGAGTAATAATACGATAGTTTCATTTGCCCAAGGCTGCACACAATACTACTCACAATAAATTTGAAAAATAATTAACCTTCTTAGTTACATATATTTGATGGGTTATGAAATAAGGTATGTACAATCTCAAGTAGAGGGCAATTTCTTTAACTTCAATGATGTTACAGTGAGGTAAAATAGATGCTATACCGGTATTCTAATTTCAACAATTAATAAAAAATCAATGACGTTAAAAAAACGTGAGTACATTTACGCAATTATACCCATGAATATCAAACCCATTCATTTAACACAAGCGAAAATTTAATTTTCAAAATAGCATTGGGTTAAGACTTTCTTAGATGATAGATAGAAAATCAGATAGACAGACAGACAGATAGATTGATAGATAGACAGACAGACAGACAGACAGACAGACAGACAGATAGATAGATAGATAGATAGATAGATAGATAGATAGATAGATAGATAGATAGATAGATAGATAGATAGATAGATAGATAGATAGATAGATAGA